>VWYI01004802.1:17259-60628 GCA_013399455.1 Anthoscopus minutus | reverse complement strand
GTGCGGGCCGGGGCCCGGAGCGGCCCCACGCCGCGGGCAGCGGGCGGGGCTGCGGGGCCGCTGTGGCCGCGGCCGTAACCGCGGCGCTCGTGTTCGCGGCCGCGGGGTGTGAAACTCCGCACCGGGGCAAGGGGCTGAGTTTCGGCCCCCGCGTGGCGACCGGCGCGACCATGCCGCCCGTGCCTCCCCTCGCAGCACTGACCAGGGCTGGTTCCTTTCCCTCCGCAATTCCTGACTGGCCAGTTTCCCAGCACTCAAGTGTGCGAAAGCTGGGCTACAAGGAGTTAAAATAGAGGCAAGCTCTCACGAAGGGCAGGGACAACCCCCGATCAAATAAACCAGAATTTTCACCATAAAGAGTCCAGGACCCGGTTGTGACAGGTCAAATTTCTGTCAGTATTGCAAGCAGTTCCTTACGGCCTTTTGACTAAAAGGCCTTAAATCTCACCACTAAAATTATTTCTGGCACAGCCATGTCCTAACAGGAGACTAATATTGTGATGATTAAATATTCCTTTTATTTTTTACAGAAAAGAAATTTGAAGTGGCAGGTTTCAATGTAATTTGAAAATGATGATAGCAATACAGATTAAGCTTTTTAATTTTCTGAGGGGCTTCTGGGGTGCACTCCTATAAGAGCTTCATCCTGGCTAACAATTACATTGTGATTATTTTTATATTGTCTGTAACATCCTCATGTTTATAGAAATTATGTAATTTTATGTAATCAACTACATGTGAACCCTTTATTCTAACTTCTGCTGTAAATATCATGACAGTTTCCTGACACAGCATTCTTCTGTGTTGACTTTGTGCCAGCACATCAAGCAGAATGTGTCTTGGTACTCATGAAAACCCCTTGTTTAAAATCTCATTGATGAAAGCTGCAGCTCCTGGCCTTTCCTTGATTGCACTTGGGCTGCAGTCCTGTCATCAGTAATGCCGCAGGATTACTGAGGAGTACCAGTGATCTGAAGAGAGTAGTCATATCCTTGATTTTGGCTGAATTAACAGTATGCAATGAAGAGTTCCTTTTGTTGACAACACTCTTGCGGCCTGTGAGAGGACAGGTGATACCTGATCTAGAACAAAACCCAGCAACTCTTGTTGTTAAGAAACCAAAAACACTTCACCAAGTTACAAGTGTCAGACTGGATTTATGTCAGCTTTGAATCATGTGACTGTTGATATTTTTATTTCATTATTGGGGACACTGAATTTGCATTTCCTGCATATTTGAACCATAATCTTGTGTATATTCTTTTAGAAGAGCCATATTTATGCTAATATTCTCCTTTCTTTCATAGTCCTTTTACTTAATGTTGAGGGGGGTATAATTGGTATTTCTAAAGAAAAATATGAGTGTGCATGTGAATTTCTAAGCATTATAAAAGAAAGATTTCCAGCTAGATTCTTTGCTCACTCAGGGCAAAACTTCCACACAATGCCTGTGGGGTGTTCAGGCAGAGAAAACGGAGAGAGCAAAGACTGCAGCTATTCAGCCCAACAGGCAGTAACATAAGGAGCAGGTGTAAAAAACTATCCCAAGAGTTCCTGGAGAATACACAGCCAGGTTTAAAGGCAATAGAGTGTATAGAAATATGACTACTCTTAAAAGAAAACTACTTTGGCATTTACCTCTGCCATTTCTTAAAAGACACCTGGAATTTCAAGTGCCACGGAATGAAATAAAACTTCAGATGATTGTGTTGTGCATGTCCTAAATCTTACCTACTACCTCTGATGTCCACCTTTTACTCCTAACATTTCCATTATGAATGATAAAAATACAAACATTGAGCCTTAACATTGTAGTTCTGATTCTCCAGTTGTTGGGGTTTTTTTTGCCAGCACTGGAGTTCTGCAAAATTGCAGGTCAGAGCAATAAAGAAGTAGATTGCCCTACTCTTCAGCCCACAATAAGCCATTTTCTAGCTATTTTTTATAGTGTCATCACTTTGAATGTGAATAAGAATTCCTTAGGACTGAATGTGGGATTTTTCAGGATTCTGCAGGAGTCATAAAACCCCAGCTGCTGGTTTGGATTTGTTCCAGAAATGTGTTTCAAAATGAGGGATAAGTCCTACTTTTTCTAAATATCACTGGCTTCTCAGGAACAAGTATACTACATATTAAATATTTGCATCATTAAATAGAATATGTATGCTTCTCTCTGTCTTATGCAGTACTTTACAAATAAATCCTTTAAAGCTGACACTCTATAGTTCCGCATTTCTTTGCCACAGGAGAAGCTTGCGTGGGTGCCTGGCTCAAGTTAATTTAATTGCTTTCTCTAACTCACATGAGCTGTTTTACACTGAACAACTGTTTCTGCATACCCCAATGCTACTAATAGAAGAAAGCAGCCACCTGATTTAGATGTGCATTTTATGGTGAATATAACACACAGGTAGCTATAAACTTCCTGACAGTTCTTTTCTGTCTACAGTTTTTCCCCAGAGAATTTTAGTTTAATCAAATCTTGATTTTCAAGGAAGCACCCTTACTTCTTATTTGATACTGCAACATGCAGGTCATCTGAAGCATGTGCAACCCTAGAATTAATCAAAAGTGAAAGAAGTATCATATTCCCAAGGAAATATTTTGTTCTGTGAGCATTCAGAAGAGATTTTTTTAATTTCCTGTTCTTACGCATTTCCTAAAAGTTAAGTAAGAGAAAAATGGTCAGGCAGGGGGTTCAGTTGCTGGAGGACTACAATGTTTCTCAGTAACTGGAGATTTGCACCATAAATTGCCTCTAAGCTAGGAGACATACCTCAGCTTTTAGGTCTTCTAAACATTTAGGTTTTTTGGGTGTTTGGTTTTTTTTGTTGTTTTCACTAAGTAACTGGCATGTTTCCATACACATTTTTAACTACAAGGAGCTTTAGAAGGTGTGATGGAAAATCTCTTCGGCAAATAAAAGTAAAAAATTACCTAAAAGAACTTTTATAATATTAATGCATCTTCTGTAGGTTTCTGGATCAGAACTTCCATATCATTCGGATGAAAATACTTGAGTATACCACAATGTTGTTCATGGCTCTGTAGTATTTGGCTGTACCATATGGGGGGAGGGTAGGTTTCTGATTCTTTTAGGTGGTCTGGTCACCAATGCAAGCCTGAGGCTGTGTTATTGTATTCTTACTAAGTGTTACACAAATGTGTGCAAGTCATATTAAAATGTGATGTGATTTCATTAAAAAATTGATACCAATCCTGCCAGAACCGAGCACCAGGCAGACCAGAGATGAACTCCATACAGCATCTTCTCTGCCCAATGCTCTTCTATTTTCTCTTTCTACATTCTCCTTTTATTAAAAAAATGTCTTATCTTGAAAGCTATTGTCACACTGCTGAACATCAGGTCAAAAAGTTCACAGATGAGACATAAGGAGTATACCAACAATTGATTTTTTTATTTTTTACATAGTTTTGGATTTTTCTTAACAAATGTTAAGAAAAAATAATTGGACATCCTGCCACAGAGTGGTAGCCAGTCATCGTCAGCCTCAGTAGGCAATATCCACCTTCAGCCAGTGCAGAAGACATGGTCCCTTTGGCTTGCTCTGTTTATGGTCCCATTAAGAACAATTAATCTCTTGCACTGGGGGGATTCCAGCAGAAGAGGAGGATGTCTGGGCCTGCCCATGGAAATGGGCCCATCAGGATATGGGCCCATTGATCTGTCAGTTCCAAAAATATTTAGGAATCAGACAAAACATGAACACAGTTCATTTAGGGAAGTTGGCTACAGCCTTCAAATAAGCAAGGGGAAGTCAGAAGTTTTAATGGACTGTGTTTGTATGTTCAGGAACCTGCAATCCACCTGCTGCTCATGTTATGTACCTGTGTGACTTTGGATTTAGCTGTCTGATGTTTGAAGGAGACAGGAAGATTTTTTCAGTTTCCCTTAAAAGAAAACATTTCTATGGTTTTATCTCAGATCCTTCAACTACAGCAAACAAGCTCAGTTAGAGGAAGATGTAGATTCTTGGTCATGACAGCATCCTTGTGCCACACACACACAAATCCCACTAGACAGCAGATTTCTTGGGACTACCTACTTGGCTTTTCCTCTTTCTGTAACCTGCTCCAAGACAATGAGACACCATTTCCCTGTGTGCTCAGGCTTTAAGCTCTTAAGAGATATAGGTAGCCAAGATCAAAATTTTGGGGATTATGTACTGCTAAAATAAAATACTCTAATTAGTGCTTAAAACTGTTTTATTTGCACAAAAATGAGTGGTGTAAATCAGCTGCAAAGGGCTACGCAATTACCAATGTAATGAAAAAAGAAAATTATGCAAATATTTAATATTGGCTTATTGCTGTCTTTTTGTGCTGATGTTGTATTATATGTAGAATAGAGCATTAAGTGATCACAATCCTCTGTACAGTCCTACTTAGAAGTACCAACCTCCATGACACCCATCACTGAGCTCTGCCACCTGCCTGGAGGAAGGCTCCACAGTTCAGCTTAATTTCTGTGGTCAGCATAGGCAAGGCTTTCACTTTAATTCTTGGTTCTCAACATGGTCAAGCTGACTTTTACAGGAAAGAGATAAAGCCTGCAGCAGAAAAGGAATGTAGTTTTGGGAACAACTCAGGATGTCAAAAGCTCAGGATCAGGCTGCAGAAAAGAATGGACATCCTGAGATGACAAATGCTTAGGGAAAAGACTGAAGACTACCTGGAAAAAACAAATCCAGGCCCCATTAACTGCCATTCATGGTGTGCATGCATGTGGACAATGATTTCTGATTTCATTGTGACTAATGAGATTGTTATTGTCAAGGAAACTGCCTGTAGTGAAATGAGATTTTGCTTTAGATTTGAGAAAAGTTCACATATTGCCTTTTTCTCTGTCAGTCTTTCATGATCCAAGGCAGAAATCGTGGAGGGACAGGGAAAATGAGAAAGAGAGAGAGCAGACAAATAACTGACAGTATTTCCTTAAAAAATTAAGGATGACAGGTAATCTGTGTGGTAAACTTAGAAAGCTGTTCTTCCTGGGGTCCTGGATCTGCCTGTTCTCAGCATGCTGCCTGGGTGAAGGCACAGGGGTTTAGAGGGTGCCAGTTTTGCTTTCAGCCCTGCTATGCTCCTTGTTCAGCAGCCTGTCAGGACTTTGTATCAGCTTGGTCTCTCCAGACGACAGAGTATTAGAGAACAGCCCATGCAAAACAATCCCTATTTGGCCCCTCGAATTCCCAAGGTACTTAAACTTTGTTCATGTGCCTTTCCTGCATATTTCATTTTGATGCCAGTCTGTGTTGAATTCTGATGAAAGTATTTACTTACTTTTTCTGGCAAGCAACCTGCAGCCATGAATACTATTAATGACACTCAGTGCACTTTGGGAAGTCCATTATCAGAAAGCCAGCTGCTATTTCAGGCACATTAGTTATACCCATTATCCACACACAGGCCATATGATTGATTGTCTTACGAATCCTCACTAGCCCAGGAATAATGACAGGCCAGTGCTGACCCAGTCATGAACTTAGAGCTATGAGGGCTAACCACCTCTATTGTGCAACTGTTTGCACTTCGGGGCACAAGTGTCCCATTTCTAGTGGCCTAGGGTAAGCTCTTGAAATCTATCTACCTCCAGGGATGGAAGATCTGAAGACTCTGCTTTTCACCCTTGTGCTCCACACTGACATGATCCTACTCCTCCTGAATCTACCTTACAACGGAAGAGTTAATATCTTCAGGATCCAGCATTTCACAGAACATCTGTGTGTTGTACAAACGCTTGGCAAGCATAAAGGGAAGCTAGAATGAACAGCAGCAAGGTGGAAGGAAGGAAAACAACCAGTGTGCAATCTCAAGAGTGCCTCAAGTAAGAGCTAAGTTAAAACCATTGACATTTTACAGGGACAAAAAAAATTGGATTTAATGTTACTTGAAAACCTTAGAAATACCTTTAAGTTTTGAGATGCTATGGGCTCCATCATCCCTAGCACCAAACCTTCATAACTGTTGGGTGAGGGAGGAGAAAACCCCAAAAGCGATGAGCAGAATCCGCACTGCGGGTGTGAGACTTGATGTTGTGCCAGAAGCAGATGAACTGGAACGTGAAAGCACATAGCAATGTAGATGTGGTCCAACTGCCTTTCAAGACTAGGACTTCAGCTGCCTAGATGCATTTACAATTTCCAAGTTTTACCCTAAATCTTAAATAAAAGGTTTTTATTTTCTATCTGCTTTGACAAACAGCCATAAAGCTGATGCTCAGCTATCAGAAAAATGTTGGTCACATTTTTTCATTTTTTGAAATGTAGATTAAATTTAGTCTTTTAAGGAAATTCAGTATCATTAATGCAAATCTATGTGAATAACTCTATTATCTGTATCTCCTACAATACACAGAACATTGAGCTGATCAGAGGGAAGCTTTTTTAAAGGTACTTGAGATAATATAATGATCTTAAAGAATGTGTTTGTAAGCCTTGCACCAGAAAAGGAAGAAAACCTGCAATTATACTTTCCATCAGGAAAAAAATGTTACAGAAACTGTTTAAAACATTTAAAAAACATTAAGATTAGAGAGGCATAATAACTACCTTATAATGAATTTTCTACAAAGAAGACATAGTGTTTAGTATCAATTCCTAGTCCTATTCAATGCTAACAATCCTGATTCAGAGGAGGATGCACATATGACAAACTGTGATTTTAATGATATGGTTATTTCTACTAACAGAGTGGAAGGAGCTTTCCTGGATCAAGCAATCCAGCAGGTTCTGTGCAAACCAATACACACAGTGGCATGTATAGATTCATGTTTTCGCTTTAAAACAAATAGTGGTATGAAATATTTGTATGTCTATTATGTAAGTTCCTCCTGTGGCAATTTCTTGATAATTTCTTGATAATAAGTGCAATCCAATTACAAATCTTTTTGATCTCCATCAGCCATTAGCACCTGCCTTAACCATCCTGCATAAAGCCAGTGGCACTTCAGAGCTAAAAATAGCAGCATGTTTCAACTTAACTGTAAAGTCTCAATACTACTAGGTAGTAGAGTAGTAGAGTTTTCTCAGAAAGTTTAAAAAAGGTCCAAAAAATTTTCCTTTTTTATATAAAGTCATTGCACTTTTTTGTATCTGTACATTGTCCTGTTCCCTTATAAATATATGCAAGTTGAATAAGTATTTATAATAATCAGTTGGTAATCAGAATTTGAGTAGAGCAGTTTATTTCTTAATAAAATACCTATTAAGGTCCTGTGTGTTGCTTATATAGGCAAGAGACTTTCATGCACTTTTTTCATTGAATTTATTTGACTGATTTACTTGCTGATCAGACTACTCTAAAAAGGCATGTAGGATTTCTGCATCAGAATTAAGTCTCCTTATTTGACCAAGGTAAGCAATCATCCAAATACACTTGGGAAGTACTTATTGTTGAATCCACTACTTTTTACTTCCAGCACTCTTCAAACATAGAAATAATGACAGTAGTAATGATTAATTGTGGTACATTTGTTAAGAGTTTAAGGATCTTAAATGTCTTTTTCCTTAGCCCTATCTTGGACAATAAAATGTTCATCTGTTAATATCAGGAATTTGTACATTCCATTATTCAATCTGATTTACACTCATGCAAACATAATAAAGTTAACTGGACTGGAAAAAATTGGACCATTGATTGCCCCTGTTATGATACGATTATTTTTAGCTTACTCTTTGATTTTTAAATATGTACTGGGGATACTAATTTTGCTACTTACCTGCTGCTTGTCATCCCCCTCCAAAAAAGCCTACAACACACTCTGTATTTACTTTAAATTTGCTCTTATCTTATAGTTTTAGGTGCCTCTTCATAATTAATAGCAATTTCCATTTATGTAGAGTATCCAAAGCAGATCAAAAACCATTGCTATAAGCTGTTTATACTTAATAGAAATTTAAAATATTGAATTTCACATTTAAGGGGAGTAAGTTGAAACTGCCATTTTTTTCTTAAATGAAGGATGGGAAAACAAATTTAGAACTAAAAGCAGCTGTTGCCATGACACAGTCTAAATATTTTAGGGGAAAATACCATGAACATTAAAATAGCAGCGTGTTTTTGAGAATCGTGAACTGTTGGGGCACAAACGTGATCATTTCTTTTCATGGAGACCAAGCCCTGGAAGTTTCCTCTGCAAAAGAGCAGGAGAACATTTCCCAGCCTGCTGCTGAACAGAGCCTTCCATGCTAGAGACTGTATTAAGAGTTGGACAAGAAAATTAAGAAATGTGAGATAATGATAATTGAGTAACAGATGTCTGTCAGAGAAAATGCCACCTCTATGGCAGACAATGCAAACATGTCACTTTTAACCTTCTCTCTTATAATATAATAAGCAGATTGATAGAAAATATTTTAATAAAAGACCCTAGCTAGTAATTTTCACTGTGATACAGCCTGAGGTTAGAGTGATATTATACTACTTGGGAAAGAGCTCTTTATTTTTCAGCCTATTATTGCTTTGTCTCCTACAAGTTTCCTGTACAAAAATACCAGAAACTTTCTCAAAGCCTTTGCAACAATGAAGACAGGCTCAAAACAAAACAAAAAAAAAGTCCTTTGGTGCCCATTTTTGAACAACAGAACAGATTACAGACACCAGGACAGAGTCTGGTGATGGCAAGGTCTCAACAGCAAAGTAAAGCACTTAACACACAAACAGCGGGATCTGCTGTCCTATAATGTAATAAGATGTCTCATTATATGAAATCTAATAGAACCAGCTTCGAAATTGCAGCTAACCTTTTGTAGATCAACAAATTAGCTATTACAAGTAATTCAAATGCAATGTTTCAATCTACTCTACTGGCTTAAAATGGGTATTTACACTGATGCTTTCTGGAGGATAATATCCCAGTTTAGCTTTACCAAAACCATAGCCTCTGAGGCCTCTGAAAGAAATCCAGTATTACACTTCACCATACAAGGGTTCCTAGGGAAGGAATGGTCTAAGGGAGCATTTCTCCCAGCCTTTCACCCACATATGTCCTCTTTCTTAAGCCCCGTCCTGCAGGTCCCAGAGGTCCAGACTGGGGCACAGTGCTGCCACTCCTGATTCACCTCCTGCCGCAGCCTGTAGAGAGGATGGGGTCATTGCTTTCATACCCCACCTTTATCTAAAGCTGGCCTGATGAAATCTGGAATATCTTCCAAGACACCTCCAAGTGCTCATAGGTAGTACATGCCTTTTACTTGGACAGCAGTCTTTCAATTCAGACTATGCTGAGTACAGACCAGTGCTTGTGTTCATGTAAATACATAAGAAATTATACTACCATGCTTTTTGCTCTAAAGCAGGGTCTGAACATGGAAGACTTGAAGCTCCCTCACATCTCATGAAAAAAAGGTGAAAAAAATAGCCTGAGTCAGTGGAAGTTATTATTAACAGAGTGAAACAACAGTAATGCTCCTACTGTAGAAGGTCAAGCACTTCCACGGGATTGCTGGCTGTGTCAGCCCCACTGAACTGAGCACATGCTGAGGATACCAAACCTAGTCCAGGGCTGCAAGGTAAGTGAGCCACCCTGAAGTAGCATCTAGCACCAGGACCAGATGACAGTAATTAGTAGCACAGATTTGTTTCACACAGGATCAAAACCTACAGAAAAGTATGCACTGAGCATGAGGGAATTACTGTGTTCCCACTGCCTCTCCACATCACACCTCTGCCAGTGATATTTGGACATCAATCTTCAAGTTTGAACATCTCAGTCCAACTCGTGCACAGCAGGTACTGTACAAAGACATTTATGGAGCATTTGTGGTCAGTGAGTAAATAATCACTGTTGCAATTTAAACACAGAATGTTCCAAAGGGTATTGCTGCCCATGTTTAAAAACAAACCACACAAGCTCACTGTAAATTTCAGAGGCTTTCCAAGCTGAAGTTCTTGGATTTGCCCCAACTGAAACAGTGAATCTTTAAGGTGCTGCTGTAAAAGCACTAGTGAGAACTGCTAGTTCACACAGGAAATGTGTGAAGGAAAGAAGTAAGGGAAAAAAGTAAACAAGTCAAGAGTCATAAAGGAAGTTCAGTATGGTAAGGGTTTGGAGTACCCCTTTTATTCCGTCTTCTTTTCTACATGCATTATTTTTCTTTGTGGTAGTGTATACCAGTTGTGGATTTTGGTTTTGAATAAAAGGCAGCTGGCAGAAAGTAAGTGCCTGTTTTGTAAATGTGTAATTGCAGTTGTCCTACAATGACCATACTACTGGACTTGTTTCTAGATATGATGGATGACACTTGTTTTACTTTGCTCACACAAGTGACCTCTCTTTTTAACATAGTGCACAAGGGTGGCAAGGAAGGCTTCTGCTCACCATATCCTGCCAGCAGTGCACTGGTTTCAGTGTGTGCTGCTCCCTTTGAAGGGAGATGAGTTTCCCTTTTCCTAAGGCAATTATATACTCACTGGAGGGGAGGCTTTAAGAGCACATCAAGAGAGAGGAGGTAGGGGAGCCAGCAAGGACTAAGCCTGCAGACCTACTAAAACTTTGTGGGTTTGGGAAAAAGGTGCCTAAGGCATCCAGGCCTTGAAGGTTACTAAAGCAAAGACTTCTAGGGTCAAGGGGAGATTTTTAAGGTTTCCTTACAGCCCAGGATGTCTTTGTGGGACCAAAAGCAAGCCTGAAAAAAAAATCTCACATTGCAAAAAGGTATTTCACAGGGAAACTGCACCAACATCGTGTCTTAGCCAACAGCTTGATATTTGAAAAAATATTTACAGCTTCTGTTCAAACAAAACACTACATTTAAAAGCCAAAGTCCATTTTCATGCATTTGAATGTTTGCTTTCAAGAGAAAATGAAGACAGACCCACCTTGGGCTTCTGACCACTTTGGAGTCCTATTCAACTGCAAAGGAATCTCAGGTACCCAGAAATTCTGTAAAAAGTGGTATAACTATTGAAATACATAATGAAATAATATAAATTAGAACATAAGACGCAAAACATCTTTGAAAACTGTTGTTGCTGGAATTTTAGTTCTGAAGGTTTGATTTCCATGCTGTAGTAAAGTTTCTTTCAGAGTATTTCATCCCCAGGTCAAACTTGCAAAGACTGGTTCCTGAGAAAGAAAAATAAGTTGTATTAAAGTTCTAATGAATGGTGAATTATAAACCCAAAGTGATTGCAATTGTTTGTGGATAGGTATATAATGTCAGTGAACAGCTTGAAGGCAATAAGAATGGTAATTTGTCTATGTCAGTACATGAATATACAGGATTCTTCTCCACAGACCGCTGAAATACCAAGAGTATGTAATCACACCAGGAAAAATAAATTTTTCTCGCATGCTCTATATGAAATGTAGACATTTTTCTCCCTGCCAGAAAATGTTAGGGAGACGAAGCAAATATAGAACATTCAGTGGGAAATTGTTTTGTGTTTTTCAAAATGGCAGGAAAGATATTCCTTCTGCATTGTTTGAACAATAGGAAACATCTACTAGAAAATCTTGAAAATTATTAGTCAGTGCATTTCATTAATGTCAAAACAAGCATGTTTTACATATTAAGCCTCTTCTACAAGTATAATTTCATTATATGAAAGACAGATAAATGAATACATTCCCTGTAACTGTATGCACATATGACTTTTCCTTTAAAAAAAGAAAACACTTCCTTTTAAATATAAGTTCTTTAAGAAATATCTACCTTCTCTGTAATGAACAATTAACTGCATGTCAGGAGTATAGAATTTAGACGTTTCAGAGCCTGCTATATTCATATGTGAACTTGTCCAGCAATAGCTGAATATATAAAGTACTTTTACAGAGAAAATTGAGATGATTTCATATAAAAAACAAATTTTATGTCTTTCAACAAGAAGGCAAAAACATGTGGATTGATAACAGTTGCCTCTCAATAAGTGTGGTAACTAACTTTGAAAAGTAAGAGAAAAGTAGAGTGCTAAAGAGTTCAAGGGTGTTTAGGAGTATAATTCTGCCCTTCCACTTTTTCTCATCCTCCCTTCTCCCATCCTTCTCTCCCAGGATGTGCTTCCCCACCCTTGCCCACCTCTGTCCTGTTCTGCCTCGCCTGCTGCAGGGAGCAGTGTTCTTGTTGCTAGCAGTCCACAGCTGCCTGAGGGCTGCCAAAGGCACGAGCTGAGAAAGGAGGAGAAGGAGCAGAAGGAGCAGAAGGAGCCAGAGAAACCTGGGAGAGGCTACTTTAATCTTCCCTTTCCTGTTACACAAAACCTTCCCTTCTCCATAGGCTTGGCTCTGATGCTCAGGACAACGTTGGTGCACTGGAGGCACTGGTGAAGGCTTTATTCAGCGTGACTGGGTGAAGCAGGCAGCAAGCACACAGGTGCTCACCATGCCCAGGAGGTGTGTTTCATTCTCTTCATAGTCTGCCAGAAGAAACTGAAGGCTCCCCCAAAAGCCTCCTTGCAGACCTCTGTGACTGTGGTAGATAAGCAACATAATCTTCCATAAATTCCAGTACATCAAAGAAATATTAGCACTGAGGCTCTGCATTTTTTCCTTTGGAAAGAATTTGACTAGGTTCAATATGGCCTGGATTTGTCAAAGCCTGACTTCTGTTCCTTGCTCTTGTGTAGACGTAAGTTAAGCACAGTGTAAATCAAACACAATGTAAATTAAATACAAAGCTGCTGAATTAAGGTTTGCAGATAGGGAATTATGCAATAGGGATTATAAAGCAAAATGAGTCTGTAAGGAAAAAAAGTGTGGAATATTTATTTTCTTTTAAAAAAGGAATGTTAACTGCTATTTAATTATTCTTAAATCATACATTTTTCTATGACAGCTTCACTTCCAGGCAGCCTGACTGGAGTTCTTCTGATCCACTCTGAGACTATGGGGATGCTTTTGGATTAACAATTCCATTACAGCATCTGAATAATGAAATACTGATTTTAGTACTCAGAATGGAAGAAAATATGGCTGAAATTTGGGATAAAAATATGTCAAGGAGCACTTAATAAATGCCTCTTTAAATTTTTACATTACTAGACACACCACATGATATTTTGAAAATTGAATTTGACTTATTTTAAAGTTGTTTATGGCTTCTTTTTTTATCTCAGTTACAATTTGCAATTCCAGATATGATAACTTTGTAAGTAAGGCATGCCCTTAATTCATGTACAGTGTTAGTGGATAGTTCTCTGAATAGTGAAGTATGAATTTGCCTCTGAGGTTGCTTCTTTCAGAAGCTGTATCACACCTGATACCAGCAACAGGATTTGCCACTACTAAGGCAGAAAATGAATGCTCAGAACATACCGATCTCTCTAGGCTGAGAGCTACACTTTCAATTTATCAGGCATGCTTTTCAGTAATGGGTTAACCCTTATAGACAGCTAGTATTCACTCTGCTTTTGCTGGAATACATTAAAGATTAAATATTTATATCTCTTCACTGGAATAAGCATAAAAAGGCAGGATTATTCAAAATAATGGTCTAAAGGAGGAGTAAAAATGAGAGCCCAAAACAAGCTAATAAAATCCTTCTCAAATATGCAGCTATCCCAGAGAAAAATAATGAGGTTTTTTCATAAAACAGATTTCATAAGAAGGAGGTACTGAAGTGTGTTTGTGTGTGTGTGCATTCGTGTGCATGTGTACAGACACTTCGATATATACATATATAGACACATATATGCACACACTCACAGATTATATATATATATGTATGTATGTATGTATATACATACAGCTTTAAAGATAAAGTGAGTTTTAGCCTAATTTTCCTGGTAAAAGTATTCCAAAGAACTCTTGACATTTTCATAAGTAATCTCTTGGAGGAACCGGATAGACTCTCAGGTATGGGGCTGCACTCAAGGAATGCTCGTTGGAAAGTGATAAAAAAGTCTAAAGATCCCAAATACTCATAATGGCCACCTCATCATGATTCCCTGCCTTTAAAAGACAAAATACGTTATGTTATCCATTAGCTACCCAGGTGTAAAATTAGTTGATACAGATTGCACATGTGCCCAGAGTCATATATTTAATGAACTTTGAGTAAGAACAGGAGTTACTCTTGTAATGTAAAACTGACATAAGTCTTCAACATTAATAAAATTGTCTGTACTCCCACTTTGCCCTGTGATGGGCACCACTTCCAACAAAGGGGCATTCACAGTTTTTCTGGGCAACCTGTTCTAGTGTCTCACCACACAAACCAAAGTCTCAATAAATAATTTAGTCTTAATGTAGCTTCCCTTTCCATTCAGGCCCAAGCCTGTAGGATAAATGCAAGTGGAAACGGGGATGGTCTTACCCCAGACAAAGCTGGACCTTCCTCACAAATCTACACCTGTATAAAAGAGAAAACCTGCTCCCACACATGGCTCATCATTGCTCCTGCAGTTCCACTGAGGGACTCACCACTGATGGACTCACACTGCTTTGATGGTGACTCTTCTCTGCAAGGAGCAACCCCATAAGTGGGATATCCCAGTGGCACACTTCAGTGCTAGTAAATATCAGGGACAGGTGATTGCTTTCAGCTTCTATCATTCTCAGTTTCTGCTATGAAATATAACCATGGTTTCTCCGGGCAACCTGTTCCCATACCTTACTACCACAAATTAGGGTCTCAACATATTATTTAGGCTTAATGTGCCTTGCACTGTTAATGGTTAACAATTTACTACATGTCCAAAAGCAGGGAATCCTTGTGACCTTTCCTCCCTTGAACTTTTGTTAGGTCAAGAGAGTAGCAAGTAAAAGACCTCCCAGAGACAAAGCAAACGCTACCCAGCAGGTGGATAGGCAGACAAAACAGGTAGTTGGAGAGCTACAGGTAGCTTAGGCAAGATCCACTCTTTCTAAATTCCCAGTCACTTCTGCAAAACATGCTTTGATCTTCTAACTGAATAGGTGCAACAATATGATTAATATAAAATCAAAATCGTTATTGAAAAATAAAGCTATACAATTCCCAAGACAGTAGTTGCAGTATGTGGAAACACTGGAAAAAGTTCCTCTAAGCCCCTTTAGCAACATCATCAAAACAAAAGCATTAACCTAAAGGGTAGCCATATGTTAACCAACACTTCTCTGCCTCCTTCAAAAAAAAAATCTGAAAGAATAACAAGAATAGGATTTTGTGGCCTGCTTTTTGACGCTGGCTAGCTTTTGGATGATTTTGTCATCTAACTGGAAAGATAAGAATGAAACAGATGGAGAGAGAATAGTGTAAATGCAGTAGCATGTTTAATATAAGGTAAAATAATTAAGTTAATAGCAGTTACTGTGTATGCCTCAAGCTGCACTCTAATCAGCTATCACAACCTAAGCAAGATTGGGCTGCACTGGTACTTAAGGAAGAAATCCCATATGCTATTGAAAACACAGCTGATGATTCAATTACTTAGGAACTTAGGAAAGCAGATCACACCAAGGGTTTAGAAGGAACTTTATATTTACTACCAATTAGAATAATAGCATTAATATTAGGATATTTGTTTTCTTCTTGTCTACCACACTGCTTTCACAGTGTAGTAGTTTCACAGAAATATGGAATATACCTTCGAATTTCTACAGCATTTTAGAGGTACTAAAGAGCAGTTGTATTTTATGTCAGAAGTGGTTTCTATTTTAGGGCTGGACAAAGTTATTCTCACATAAATGCCATGAGCTTTACACACTTAACACACTTAAACAGTACTGTTTAAAATTTATAAGACTCCTATGAGACAGCAGCAAGGTCTTACCCAGAGTTCATGCAACCAGGATGAAAATCTCCTAAGCAGACGCTGAACAGCTGGGCCATGCATCAATAAATCACATGTAAAATCTGTATTCTTTTGGCTGGCAAATGAGCTGCAAGGGAATGAGTTTCACCCTCAGATTCTAACATCCTTTGGGAACCAGTTCAATAAAGTTTTAATGTTAACATATACTTTTAATACTATTAGAACAATATGAATGACCAGTTAGTGAAATAAGTGTCCTTAGAGATACCCAGACACCATGGCAGAACAATTTTTGGGAGCAAAGACTACAAGTTTCTGTGGAGCATAATGTGATGTTACACTGGAGAAGAGGTAATAATTCATTTTACATACTGGGGATAATGTGCTGAAGGGGAAATAAATGGACCACATCCATTAAGTCTGCTACACAATGTAAGGAATTTAAAAACCACATGCCTTTGCTGAGAGATAAAGCCCTCCTGGAATAAATGCTACATCAGTTAACAACAGAAGATGAAATCTGAACGTAGCAGAGAAATTTTATTTAAAACACTAATGAAATACATTGTATAGTTAAATGTGAAATACATTGTATAGTTAAATGTGAATGTGAGTTATATAGATATTATAGTGTATACAGGTAATAGAGTGGCAGCAAATATCTGTGGCTAAGAATGACTTAAGCAACCAGCAAATCTTGATTGCTTGAATCTATCAAGTCTATCTTGAATATATATATTATTAGAGTTCCTCTAAGATGAGCTGAAGAAAAGAGGGATAGATCATATTTGAAAATTTTTATTTGCTTATTCTTAGACATGAAGGCCAAATTTCTGGTGTATAATGAAGTTAGAGATTCTGGTGTATAATGAAGCACCTGAGTTAGAGCCAACCTGAGGCAGCAGGTCCCCATGCCATACCTTGGCACTATACTGCGCCAGCAGTTCAAGGATCAGAGAAGCTCAAATGTGTCTCTGGAGAATAAATGCACTGGGGCAGTGCCGTGCCAATGCAGCTACATATTTCCAGATCTGAACAGCTTCTGTGTGTTTCTGCACAACAGACTCTTGTATTCCTCAACAGATTAACTCCAGTAAAGCCAGTCTGGTGTCAATATAGCCAGAAATCTTAGTTTAGATACAACATGAGCCTTGCTGCTATTTCTTAGCAATTTCTCTGACAGTGAGTTGTGTGAAAGAGAAATGTGAATATATTGACAAATGTGTTTTGTAAGGTATTCAAGATATACTTTCCAGTGCATTCTAATTTATGATACAGTCTTCTAAATATATTGGGCAGTAAAGTTTAGTATTACATTTTTTTTTTTCAAACCATCAGACAAGTTAGGCAGTGTTGTGCTTTCTATTGTAAGATTCATTGAAGAATAGCATAGTCCAGTCTTTGGATTGGGCAATCTATACTTGGTACAGGGTCTGAGGAGTCATATGGCAAAAAAACCAACAGTCAAAAGTGGCTTATCAGTCCCAATAAATATTTAGGACCAACTTGCCCTAGGGACAGCTCTAAGTTGCGTTAGCCAGTGCCCTGTCTGTGTATATTTGCCCATGCCCCATGTATGCTCAGTTGCATTAAAGCCTGATTGTATTCCAGTGCATGCTCTCAGGGCACTCTAAATCTGCATGTTTCACAAGCTTCTTGACTGCATAGTTCCAGTGCTCTTGGAGAATGCAGTGCCTTGTTGTGACACCTACTCCAGGAGCTCTCCAGAACCAGGTGGTGTAATCCTAGTATGGTACAAAGTGGTAAAAGTGAGGGCCTAGCGATAAGTCTTGTGGAGAAATTCAGCTCCAGATTATGACACCTAAAGACAGGTGCCTATTTGTGATTGTCCACAGGCAAGCCATGTGTTTAAGCTGACATGACAAATCAATGGAGTCAGACACTTTTGAGAAGGAAATTCAAATGCATTCAGAGCAGAACACTAGGGAGCTGCTACAGACAAGCAGTTGGTGCTGAGACACACTAGCATCTCCCTCCTGACCTTCCACTGCTGCTCTGGGAGGATATAGACCTCCTGGAGATGCTGCCTCATGTCTGCCATCACGGTGTGAACGCCTTAGTTAGAGCTCAGATAGCACAAAATAGTTTGATGTGGACATCTCATTTGAGTCTCCCAGCATGGGCCAGCTGCAATGTTCTGCAGCCTCCTTCATGGTCTAGATCTCCACTGCCTGCAACAAGCTTTTCAAACCCACATGTCAATATCCAAAACCTATGATTAGGTTTATTAATTAACCTATAATATCCCCAGTGGCTTCTGCATAAAAAGGATTAAGTGCACAAATACTGAAGCAGTTATTTATGAAACGCTTGAAGTCCCTGATATAGGAATGGTGCTTGGTCTTTCTGAATTAAACAAATGTGGCAACTATTTCCCCAGCAGGGGTTAGCTGCTGAGTTGTTTTAAATCCAGAAGACATTGGCAAATAAACACTTATTTTTGTATCTCTCTCTTCACCCGGAAGATGTGGTGCAGCCAGGTCCTTAAAATAGAGTGGAGCTGGAAAGGATTTGGGGCAGCTGGAGAAACTGTCGGTGATGAGACAGCTGTACAAGCAAACGCCTCAAAGCTGAAATTCGTGTGAGCTAAAGGCTACAATAAATGAAAGAGATTCGCAGAAAGTGTAAGGATTGTCAGCGTGTTTCTTCCTCTTCCCCATCCTTTGAAGCCAGCCAGTATCGAGGAAAGCTGCTAGAGCGGAAAAGGAAGCAGTCTGTATTTATAAGCCTAACAAGCAAGCGTATGACTTTGGGACTTATTTAAGAGAATGTTGGGGAAAAATCGTGCCAGACCCAGTTCTCAGCAACTTCACAGCATCACTTCTTTTAGAAACTGGAAGATTCATCTTTCTGCTAGGTGTGGAAATAAAGATATCAGCGAAACACAAAGCCTCACAGGCATGTGGATATCATGGCCACCATCATCCTTTTCTCCCTCTACTGGGAAGCAGCTATTTTATCCTGCTAATATATTCAGAGGTGATATTGCTTTTTCTCACATCAGTCTCTGAGCAGATAAGAGAGTTCATTCCATGTGGTACAGAGAATTCCACAAAGGCCTAAAAATGATGAGTTGATTTTTTTTTCCATTTTAAGTGCTAAAGTTCATAAAATGAACTACTAGTCTTCTGCAGATTTGGGCACGGTTTTGCTGGAACATAATTACAACAGAAGTGTTGATGTAGAAAATGTAAGTTTTGGATTCAGCCTAAATACAGAGTAATAACTTTGGGGTTTTTTTTTTTGGTTTTAAGTAGTAGTAGTATTTCTCCTTTAACGAAATACTGCCATTTCACGCCTTTAAACTAATTTCCTAATAAAAACACATATAGGCAAATTGATTGTATTGGCAAAAAAAAAGAGAAAAAATAATATGTATGAACTTGTCAGGTGTATTAACTCTGGTTACTTTGAGATAAAATGTGGAAAATCTACAGACAACAATGCCATCTTGGATAAATTAAATAGCAGGTAACAATCATTCAGATTAGAATTTACAGAGAACAAGGATGCAATATCTACTAAGGAAGAAGTTATGAGGCTTTGTAAAGTGGTCAGTAGTTCAAAAACCTTTACCCAGAAATTCAGACTGTATAAACATATCTTTGATTTCCTGAAGCTAGTTTTATATAATGCCACACTTTCAGAAGGCAGGAGAAGTGGAAATGGCAGGTAATAACATTTAAGTAAACTTTATTAGGATGCACATAGACAAGAGATTGAATGTTTTATTTGTTTGGATTGCTTCATTTTCAGTGAAGATATTTAAAATCAATTATTATTTATTTTGCCTCTAAAAATTCTCTCTACACTCACAAAAACAAAAGAAACCACTCATTTTCCAGTGATTACAATTAATTAAAATTCTTCAGAAAATTTTATGGTTTGTTTTAATGTATTTTTAAAGAATTATATTTTTTTATTTCAGAGTGGCCTGGATTTAAGATATTTTGCAATAAAATGTGAAACGTTAAGCAAAGGGTAGATGTTGTCTGGACTTTTTGGTCATTTGCACACTTTTTGAAGGAAGGAAAGAATAACATGTAAACTAGGGAAATGTGTTAAAAAATACTCTTCAAAAGTCAAGATGTACTCAATGAATTTAAAACAGTTTCAGTAGCATTTTCAGTAATTGATAGTACATTCTATATTAAGGGAGAATAGTCGTTTATTCAGATAGAAGACATTTTCCATTTGATTACCATTCATTTCTGATCAGCTGAGGAGAACATTGTATAATTACTCTACCACATATTGTCTTAATGCAAGGATATATTTTATATGCAGCTTTTTTTTTTTCTGTGTTTTTTTGGGGGGATGGTTTGTGGGGGGGGTTTATGGTGGATTTTTTTTTGCCTTGCCATTATGCTCCTCCAAAATAAATTTTCTTATTGCCTTCTTACTGATAAGGAATGGATTATTTCAGGTGAAATAAAATTATTTCCAAAAGGAAAAAGTAAAAAAATAATTCCCAGGGTAGATCACTTCTACTACACACTTATGTTAGTAGTTGAGAGTGTTCCACCTGTTAGTTATTTGTAGGCAATCTCAAATCATGCAAAATTATTTACCAGTAAAACACACTGGCCAGTGGGTCACTGTAAGAAACACACTGGGGCAGCCCCTGGGTCATGTCCACTATGCACAGCTATTCACACAACAGCAGAATTAGCATAATCGCTGTCATTACAAAATGCAGTTATTTTTAATGGATATTAGTCACTGATAAAAATCACTATTTAGAGCTTAAACTACCTGCCAAAATAGATGTTGACTAATGCTGATGCTTTTCCTGATTATCATAGGGTGAGAAAATGCAATATTCAGCTTCCATCACTCAATTGATCCACCACAGAAAATCTGACTGAGTCAGGATTCACCTTATCTACTAAATGATCAGATAGCAAATTGAGCCAACAGCCTGTTCAGTTGTTCTGCAATATTAAGAGATTGCAGTTGAGAAGAAGCTTTGTTTATTGCATCTGTAAGTAATATATAAACTGTATTGCTGGCCTCTGGAGGAAAGGAGTTTTTCAAGATCTCTGGGTGAGGTTCTTTCAGAGATAAACACATCCAGATATCAAGTGACTAGGAGTAACAAACTGTAAAAAAGCATGAAATCTGTTCAAGGAGAAACAAAGTACAGTATTCCTGTAACAGCCATTTGTCATAAAAGCTGGCAGGGACCCCTTTTTGTTTCTCTAAGATGATAATCTCACAGAGGGAAAAGAAAAGCAGTGGTCATCTGCAAACAAATAATATCCTCATAAGGAGAAAATATCACACTGACAGAAGAAGTTAATAAAACATCCACTGTCAATTTGGAGTCTTTATTTTTCTGTACTTTTGTGTTCTGAGAAAACATGGATAGCCTGGAGCACAGGTAGTGGTATATGGAGATCCTTCACCTTGAACTCTGCTTCCAACACCAGCCACTAGTCACTAGTGGCCAAGAACTGCCAACCTCTGAAGACCATCCCTTGACCTGTACAGGATGAGTTGAGTGCTCTCAGCCCAGGACCAGGTGAGAAATGCAAGTACCACGTGTTTGATGCTGGTCACAAACCCCAGCAGGACTTTTGGCTATGAAGCCAAGAATTAGTTATAGTATGACAAAGTATTTTCTGCCTGCTTTCCAGATTAGTTTTGAGACAACGCAGCATATGGAAGCCTACTTGGTTGCAGCAGCCTCTGCCTGCTCTGTGAATCTCTGCCAACTGACTGAGAGTACATGTCTATCACCAGCTCTAAAATTCACATAACACCAAATGTATATTGCCTATTTCACCTACTGCAGAGCTGGAGCCTCCAGCTTCCAGATCAAATATCACCAGCCTTCCCTTTCCATGCAGAGTAAGCAGCCTTTTTTTTCTGACATTGCTTTCAAACGCTGTGACTATATGCAACTGATGCATTACATTAAAGCATCATCTTTGATGTATTACACCAATTCAATGAAATATTAAGAAAAAATGACCTCGTGTTGGCTAGCAGAAGCCAGGCACAGTGAGAAGTAGGAACTGGAAGTGCTCAGACTATTTGCAGTGGCTCCATCTGGAGATGTGATGAGTTTACATACCTCAAAATAAAAGACTCTCCATTCAACCTCAGTTATCAAGATAAAAGAATATACTGTTTAAAGCAAGAGCAAATATCAAAGAAGTGACAAAATTAGCATCTCTAAAAGAAAGATGTAGTCTCAGTCTTTCATATTACCTTATATGAAATAATTTGAGCTCTCTAGTCAGCAAGTCTTTTTTTATTAATACATGTGGTCATTCTGATTTTCTCCTCATTGCTTTTCAGAATTACCTTAACGAGTACAAGAGCCCTCCATACACTCGTTGCCAGTTATTATCACCTGTTCTTCAGAACTGTCTAAAGATCCAGCATGAGATCAAGAACAGCTGTGGCAAAACCTGCTGTACACAACAACAGTGAAATATAATTCCCATGCCAAATATCTGCAATTAGGGATAGACAGGGACGTCACAAAAGAAATAATCTTGTTATGCCATTCAATTGTACCAGTATTTTCAGTATGTGCAATCTTTAGAAAAGGAGATTTGTCATTATGTGCACTAAGGCTGTCTTGAACTGGGGCCTTATGAGTTAATGGTCAGGAGCACTGAGCACAGGAATACTGCTCAAGGTCTGTTGTGTAAGGGAAAGACTTACAGAGAGCAGGAGCTTGCCAGGCACTCTGATTCCCAATAGCACACTGCAGAGGGATGAGTGTCCTCGTAGGTAAAGACTTTTTACAGTGTGGACATTTTCCTGGCTTTGGAAAGAGAAAAAGCCATGTAATTAATAGAGAAAAATATAGCAATGCCTAATCAGTCAGCAGTACTGCAATGCTTCAGATTTTGAAGCTGACGAGGCAAGTTCCCTCCCCTGCATCCTCAGGCCCAAGTGCCCTCTGGTAGCACCCTGACCTGGCAGGAGCTACTGTTCAGACATGTTGCTAAACTACCACTGTCCTAATTTCTTATAAAAATAGAAGAAAAAAGGAAACTACACTACAATATAATATGCAAAGAAAATATCTTTCGAGGGAAAGGAGGGAAGGCAGGGATGCAGCAGTTGCCAGGTGCACCCCAATGCTTGGCTGCTCCTTGCATCTTGCCTGTCTGCACAGAAACTGTCAATACCCCAGTCTGAGAGGATAAATACTCACTGGTCTCTGGCTTCTCTGAACATGACCAAAAGCTTCTGCACATCTCAAATTCTGTGTGCTTTAGGAAGACAGTGTAGGATCTGAGCTTTAAAGCATTTGGAAAATCCTTTTTAAATCTCAGCACAGGATTTTTTTTTTCTTTTTGGCCTGCAGGCATTTCTAATAGTAGAACATCACTTTCCTGCCAAGACAAATTCTACCTCTTGCTTTTATTTTCCCATGCCACTTCCTGTGCCAATCAGCCTTTCAATTCTCCTGCAAATCCTGCTAGAAAGGCACTTCTTCTGCTTCTCTTTTCATCACTGATTTCTTCTTTAGTACAGTATTCTACTATATGTAGATTATAGCCTTCCTCTTAAATTGCTAACCTTGGCTGCCTATTGACAAAGAAGGTACATACTGCTAAGAAATGGGTGCTGCTAAAGAATGGCAGACAAAACATTTTCTGTTTCTGTGCATTGCTCTCATTTGGCTCATCATGTGGACAATCTCAGAGATTATTCCTTTGTACATTCCACTACATGATATGGTACTTTCTCTTTTCTTCTTATTTTATAAGGAATGAGTACAGTGGAGGTTCAAATGCATGTTTGAACACGGTAATGCACAAAAGGAGAAGGAACTGTATCCATAAAGGATCTTGTTGTGGCCCCTTTAATTCTGTGACTATAAATGCTTCTTGCAATCAGCTCTGAGGCTTCAGTGAAGAGCAGCTCACAGATATTTTTCCACCAGGACTGAGTACACCACCAGTATCATGTTTCAATAGAACAGCTGGTGCTTAAAAGGATGGTAATTACAATTTTATTCAAAAAATCAGAACTGGTGGAGCTAAGATCATTGATTCAGATGGATGACCTTGAAAGACAGATTGCAATGAACTTGTTGAACTTCTGAAAAAATAAAAAAAAATATAAATAAAAATAGATCTCTCTACAACATTTCTGGTACTTTTTGGTAATATGCTACAATCTTCAATTTCCCCCCAAATACTGTCATTATGAAAATTGACTGGAAAAATGTAGTCTGAAAAGCCTCATTATTTTACTATTCCTTCCAAGGGTAGGGATGATGTTCTAAAAGCCTCACTTCCCTGTAATTAAAAGCTCTGCAAAATTTTAGGTTTGAAACAGTAGATCATGCTGATGGTGTGTTTTATAGAAATAAAAAGACAAAAAGAGCTGCACTGGTTTGGGAAATGGACACCCAGTCCCCAACTCAGACAGTGGCCATAAGCAGCTGCACAAGGAAGAATATGAGATTATAGCAAGCCTACAGTAGTATTTCCTCTGAACATACCCCATTCTCCATGTGTTTGGGGTTCAAACCCAAAACATCAGTGCATTTCCCTTTGGTGATCCTGGACAGTGTCTGAAACCCACATTGACATCCACAGTGTCTGCAGCATCCTGCAGCAAAGTTGTACAGCTTTGCTATGAGTTGTGTGAAACACAGGACCCCTGAGTAATTCAGGCTGGAAAGGACCTCAAGAAGGCTGTAATCCAGCTACAAGAGTCATCTACAAGGTCAGATTAAGTTGTTCAGGGCTTTATCCAGCTAGGCATTGAAAACCTTCATGGGTAGAAACTAAGCAACCTCCTTGTTCCTAATTTTTTTTGATTCATTGGGAAAATGATTTCCTTTATACCCAGTTATGTATCCAGCTCTACATGGCCATTGTCCTTTGTCTTGCTGCTATGCACTGCCAGGAAGACCATGGTTCCAGCTTCTCAGTAAGTCAGGAGTACTGTTTGGTGGTGCTAGTTAGTACTGGTTAGTTGTGGACGTGATTTTCTGAGCCTGAGAGGGTTTTCAGCCTGTCAGTGGCTGATCTTTTCCCAAGGGAAAGTCTTTTGAGAAACGTCTCTTTCAAAGACTATTTCTTGTAAGTTTTGATGTCAAAAGAATGTCACACAGCTGTTCTGAATGTGTTTTCTCTTGTTACACCAATAGGACCAGAGAAGTGGCTCCCTCAGCCAATCATGTTAACCTGTATCAGAACACCTTATAAAAGGAGTTGCAAACCCTGAAATGAAGGCTTCTGCCTCACTGAGATCAAACCTTCCTGTTGTGGTTTGAATCCACTCTGCTATTTCGTGTCCACTAATAACAGTTAGTAGATACTGTTGTCCATTTCCCCCAGAGCCATCCTTTTCCCACACTGAAGATTCCCTGGTGCCTCAGTATCTCCTTTAAGGCAAGACCCCCAGAACTGACCATTAAGGTTAGCCCTTCACTGAATTCACTCCAGTTTATTGATGTCCTTCTTGTACTGTAGGGCCCAAAACTGGATGCAGAATTCCAGCTCTGCTGTAATGAGTGCTAAGAGAAGTGCAATAATCTCTTGGCCATGTTGCTCCTACTGGCTCAGCTGGGCATGCTCCCAGCCATCCCCACTACACACGGCATGATGTTGACTCATGTTTGATCCTGCTGTCAGCCATGAGTCCCAGCCCTTTCCCACGGAGCTGTTCCCCAGGCACTGAGTCCCCCATGATCTCCCAGCTGTTAACACAGGGCCCTCCACATCCAAAATTTACAGAGCAGCAGCAGGCTACTCACTGTTTTCTTCTCTGTTCCAAATAACTCCTTGGGTTTTGTTAGCTTGATTTGAGTCTTTTTGTTAATATGTGCCTAAACCCACATATATTATAACAAAGTGTGTATTGGATTCATGCTGTTTGTATTTCTAGAGTCAAAGCAGATAAACCTTTTTGTAAGGCTTTTTGATATTCTTTAGTAACCATAGCTGCCAGTTCTGAGTACACTTACAGAGGTGACACAGCTTTTTGTCATAGTGATCAGCTTCATGATGCTGCTGAATTCATTTCTTGCCTCTGCAATGTACCTTCTCTTGCTTTCTGTTTGGATTGCAGATAGTATAGTGTAGTTGCTAGTATAAATGACATGAAGTTTCTTCATGTCCTGGAATTTAAGTATTTACAGACTAGCAAGATGTCACTTGTCATCATCTTGTAAAAAAGAAATCCAGAGAAACATTATTTCAATTAAGGCAGTTTTTCATGGTCGTGCTCCAAGTAATAACAACGGGGGGACTGAAAGCTGAAACTCAAAAATAAATGAAACCACAGTAGTCAGTCATGTCCCATAAAGTCTAACTACTGTAAAACAGTCAATGAGCTTGTGCTCACCCCATCCCATTGTGTGGTTCTAACCCTTTAGAACCATAATGCATGTCAGACAACAACAGTCCACGAATAAACTTTTGTCTTGGACTTGATTTTCAGAAAAAGGAATAAAAACCACAAGGGAGAAAGGGCATTCTCTCAGCATAAACTCTTAACCTAAATTATCTGATTTGGGAGACTATATTAGTGATGCCATGGCATTTTATTTTCAGCCCTCGGTATGCATGTTGACACAGATACACAGGTCTTGAGACATGGAGTTCTCTGCAGTCTTTCTGCTGTATTCCATTTCCAGAAGTCCAATCTCTAGCAATGCCCAGTGGCTTCAGTAGCCGCAATGTGGTGATGCTGTACATGATGAGTAATTACTGAGCTCTACCGTCTCCCCACCTCCTGTCCCCTCTTTAAATACATACGGATTACCCTGGCAAGTTTTGGCAAATTGCTGCAATTAGCCCGTGCATCAAGAAAATGTTGTTCCTACAGCGAGTATCAATGAATGGACCTTGTCAGGTTTTATTGATACTTCATTCGTGTGAAAGCAAACACACATACATACATACCTACACCACGCATGCATTTTAACAGGTGGTATAACTTTTCTTCGAAGCTGTTGGTGCTGGAAGGCTAGACAACCATCCCATGCTGCCCATCAAGCCACTACACGGTTATCATGCTAATCAAAGCCCTCTTTGAAATGCTGTTTAGCTTCATTACCATCTCAAAAGAGCAGCTAAAGCACATCTAAGGCGGGAGGGGGGAAGCGAGGAGGGGGATAGGAGGGGATGTGAACGCTCTGAGACACTATAATCTATTGGAACAGCCATGTTTATTGGAAACAGGAGGGGAAATTGTTTAGCATAAGCTGGTATCAATCACTGAATGGATTCTGCTCCCTGTTATTAATGCTCAGGCAGCCAGGCAGGGAAGAATGGGCTCTGTGGAAAGACAGACATCTCCCCACTAAAGGGGAAAAGGACTGGTACACACACCACACCCCTCCCGACCAGATGGACTCTTGCAAACTACCATCAAGACTGGGTTTTTTTCCCAGACTAGGACAGAGAAGTTATAACAACTCAATGCCTGAATGATCCTTTGTTATTTTGAAAAGTTTTGTGCCATTTTTGTATTATGCAGATGGAATTGGTTTTTTTTGGGTGAGGATCTCCTCCATAAAGAACCCTCCATCCAGTAGAGCAAGAGCCAATTAAAATATAATTAAGTAATATTGCCTGGCTCACTGTGCTTACCTGCCTCTTTGTAGGTGTAAATGTTTTAATGTCTTATTGCATGGTTGTCTCTGATTTTATTAAATAAACACCCCCTTTATTTTAAAAACAATATTGTCTTAAGAGTTTGCTGGATTTATCTGTTTTGACTTAGGGTTAATAAAGTAAAAGTCAACACTGATTTCAGAGGAATTAAACCAAGAATCTGCAGTTCTCATTCTGCAATAGGTGATATATGTGAAGGCTACAAACTCTTGTGGTGCTTTAAAACTGCTGGTAAGTACAATGTAGGCAATGACCTCAAGGACTTTGATGCAACAGGTATATCCATACCAAAGCTTTCCCAGGCTCCCCAGTTTTGGCTTGAAAGGTCATTATGGAGCCAGAGTTGTGTATATTCATGATAGATGCTGAAGGATGCTTTTCATTACACTTACACTTCAACTGTAAAGCAAACAAGAGTTTCCTGTTATGTCAGTTAGATCGAAGAAGTGCTTACACATGCAAATAAATCTAAAAAATAACACAGCCTCAAAACTGATGCTGTTTTCCTGTTAAGAGCATCAGTGTGCTTTTTCATAATGAATCAAAATGCATACCCAGGGTTGGATGTTTGAAATACAAAGTGGATATGTTTTCTTCTGCTGAGTTCTGAAATATTCCAAATCATACCTGCCAGGCTGCAGTCACATCAGATCTCATAAGCTAAATTAATCTTGATTAGGTCAATACTTGGTTGGAAGCACATAGTAGGTGAATCAGGAAGGAATCATTCAGCAGTAGATAGCAGACTCCCTTTTGTATGAGCCTTAAACTAATGAAAGGGTGCTATACCACTGCAAACCTCCAGGTCAACACAGAGAGCAATACCTGACTGTATTGGCTTCATGTGGCAAGGTTCTGGTAGCAAAGGGGCTACAGGGGTGACTTCTGTGAGAGGCTGCCACCACGTCCAACAGACAATGCCAGACAGCTCCAGGATGAAACCTCCACTGGTCAAGGCTGAGCCCATCAGGCAAATGCCTCTGCGGTAACAGATTTAGGAAGACGTTCAGATGCAGCTGGAAGAAAGGAGTGAGAATATGTGAGAGCAACAGCTCTGCAGACACCAAGATTAGTGCAATAGGGGCAGAAGGTGTTCCAGGTGCTGGAGCAAAGATTCCTCTGCAACTGGTAGTGCAGACTATGGTGAGACAAGCTGTCCCCCTGCAGCCCGTGGAGGTCCACAGGGATACAGAGATCCACCTGCAGCCCATGGACGACCCCATGCCAGAGCAGAGGGCTGCTGGAAGGAGGCTGTGACCCTGTGGGAAGCCCATACTGGAGCAGGGTCCTGGCAGGACCTGTGGCCCCATGGAGAGAGGCTTGCTGGCAGGTCTTGTAATCCTATGGGAGATCAGTGCTGGAGCAGTCTGTTTGTGAAGGACAGCACCTCATGGAAGGGACCCCTGCTGGAGCCATTTGTGAAGAACTGCAGCCTTTGGGAAGGACTCACATTGGAGAAGCTTGTGGAAGACTGTCTCACATGGGAAGGACCCACAGTGGAGCAGGGGAAGAGTGTAAGTTGTCCTCCCCCTGAGAAGGAAGCAGTCACAGACAATATGTGGTGAACTGACCACAGCCCCTGTTCCCCTTCCCACTGTGAAGCTTCAGGGTAGGAAGAGAAAATGCGTGAGTAAACTTGAGCCTGGGAAAAGGGGAGCGGCAGGGGTGGATGGTATCTTAAGATTAGGTTTTATTTATCATTATCCTACTTGAATTTGATTGGTAACAAATTAGACTGATGTCTTCAAGTTTAGTCTGTATTGCCTGTCACAGCAACTGGTGAGTGATCTCTCCCTGTTGTTATCTCAACCAGACAGACTTTCCTAACATTTTCTCTCCCCTGCCCAGCTGAGAAGAGGTGCGATAGAGTGGCTTTGGTGGACACCTGGCATCCAGCCAGGGACAACCTATCACAATGGCTTTTTAGAGGTGCAAGGGCATTAAAACTGACATGATTGCACATGCAGGTATTGCATGCATACCTGCCCATCTTAAAGGGATCTATAAACTTGGGTCCTTATCTCAGCTTTTTTTTTTTCTTAGTATTACTTAATAAACTGGTACCAAATTCCTTTGAGATGATGAATCATAAATGCACTGAGTTTTCTATGCAGATTCTAATGGGATGGCTGACCATAAAAGGTGAAAATTGAAAGCAAGGTTTACGCAGGAGAAGCAATCTTGGATAACTGCAGTATAAAGCAGAGTGAAGTATAACTTCAGGAAATAGAGCAAGAGACTAAAGCATGCAAATACTATAAAGAAATCAAGCCTTGAAGTCTGAGGGGAGAGGTGTCTTCTCTTTTACAGACATTCTTCTTCTTTTTGGTTATCCAGCACTATTTTCAAATCTTTTCTCTGAAATGTGTCAGAAGGACCAGAGAAATTTGATAGTTATTCCTATAAAACTGGTAATATCTGTGCATATTCTTGCTCACAAATAAATGGACTGAAATACTTCAAGCTCAAAGGGCTGTCAACATGGTGAGACATTTTGGTTCCTGCTTAGTCCATGATCAGAGAGGTGTTCAAATCCTTGCCTATAATGTCTCATTCAGAATGAGCTTCTTTTATTAATCATCAGATCTTTTCCTTTTTTCAGACATGAACTGATTGATAAGGGTTCTGCATTTGCTGGCCTAGTGACTGTGCTTGAAGTGGCATTGTTATTTTTGGAACACAGAATCTATGCTCCCGCAGACAGAAAAGTAAATTTTCTATTAAAATAAGTATAAAAACCAAGCAGAGAAACCCTCTATAGATCTCAGTCATTCCATCAGGGTTTCTTTGACTAAGAAATTTCATGTGACACTTAGGCTTTCTAATAAGAACAGGAGGCAACACATGGACAGGTCCCTCAACACACACAGTGCTGAACAAGTAAAGCAGTTTTGATTTGAGGAAACACCTGATATACTGCAGGATATATCAGCAACTGTCTACTTACAAGTTTGATTAAATGCTTAATGAAAATAGAATGAAATAATAAATAGAATGAAAAAATAGGGAGGAGGACCCCAGGTGGAACTTCCACTGGAACAATATCACTGATGAAGTTTCATTTAAAGCAGTTACTATCACTTTCAGTCATCTCTGAATGGTAAACAGTTCAAATTATAAATTCTTTCCCACTAAATTGTCTGCTGCTAATTGCTCTTTTGCATGTAATTATCAGTCAGGATTTAATAAGTATGGAAACACTATTACATTCCAAAGAGTAAAAATAAAACGAGAAATAGCAGACTTAAAGAAAGTCTGGCAGACAAACTCTTAATTAATCCTGGAACACCATATTGGCTGGTGTCTTGCTCAGTGAACATCTCCGGCAGAGAGATGATGGGATTTTATAATACTTCAAGAAAAACAAGTAATAAATTTGCTTCTAAGCTAGAGAGGTTTTGGCCTTCCCCTCCAGGTTATGCATTTGAAAAGAACATCGATATGGGTGAGAACAAGACTGAACACTTCAAAGGAAACATAGGAAACAAAGGAAACATAGCAACTTCTGTCCACCAATTCCACTGACAGAGAGGAAAACCCAGGAGGCAGCCTGAACTGTCACTAGGCTTTCAGGAGTAGCTCCAGGTTCTGCTTTCTTCACATGATTTGTGTTTTAAACAGCCATGTGGCTTTTGGTGCAGGTAAAATATGGGAGATATGGATGAAAAATTTAAATTATATTATCAAAGATTTTCATCTTGTTTCTGATTAGGTAAATAAAGATCGAGATGACTAAATAACTTTGCAGTGATACCTCCTACCTACAGTCAAATGGTAGTGGAAATTCAAATATCCTCAAAATATCCTACCAGTGATAACAGTCATTAGATAATATTGATCTAAATATAATCAGACTCAGCAGATAAAAAGACTGTACACAGACATATGGTCCCAAATCTAGGTACTACATAGTTAACAGCTAAACTACTGTTTGCCACTGTGAAAGAAAAATCACAGTTCATGCATTCCTGTAAACTACCAAAGAAAATGAAGTGGAAGAAAAAATTTGTTGTTTTCACTACATTTCTCAAAAGGCAAAATATCTAGATTTAGGGTTGTTAAGCAGGTTAATGACCTGTTGCACAAGACTAAAGAATAAATTACTACTGAGAGAGAATGAGTAGAATGCAAATCTGAAATGTATTTGCCTCAGTGAAAAAAAAAATTCTTGCTTTAACTTCCTTAGTTGCTGTTGGTTATTTTTCTAGCTGTCATTTAGTGGTTCTATGCAGACCTGAAAATGCCTTTCATGAATAATTTTGAAACAAAATCGACCAAGTCTGGCTAAGCATAAGGCTGGTACTAGAAGATATTGGTGGGAAGCTTTACAAGATTTCTTTTGCTGTCCCTGGCTCAATTCCTCAATGGAAATCTGTTGCCCAAAGGGGAACAACCTACAGAACTAGTGAGAATTTTGTTCTTCCTGCCTGCTTCAGTCTATATTATTTCTTTCTCTGAGGATTAAGAGGGCAACAATTTATCATGAGACATTTTGCATGTGATTAATACCAGTTTACCAAGGAACTCTGACCAATTCACTGAGAGCAGATGTGGCAACAGAATTCACTGTCTTCACTTATGTCAGGATTTGAATTGCCACTCTAAATACAAAGGAGAACAATTGTGAGAACACTAAACCTTCTAGATCTTCATACTTGGTTATATTATTAGTAGCAGAAAAAGACACCACACTTCAGTACCTTTGCATTTGGCTAAATAAACTCTGCAGACATTCTGGTACACTCTACTTATGTTAGCAAGATTTTTTTGACAGTTTTTAGGCGTAGGTTTGCTTACTATTATTAGAGAGAACGATCTTAGTCTGGAAGCTGTTGTTTTAATTCAAGTCTGAAATGAAAATGAATTTTCCATACTTCTTTCTTTTTGTGGGTTCATTATAAATTTCTCTGGAATATCATTACTGAAGCTCTAAAATGAAGATAACACTACCAGGTTGGATTTGATGTCTTTTTTCCCTGAAAGATTTATACATTTCATGTGTGACTGATTTTGTGATAAGGTAACTCTCTGGAGGGCATAGCTTTAGTTTTCAGATAATTTTTTGCTTTCTAAACTAGAACAGGAAAAGAAGAAATCCTGCCTGATTGGATCACCTCAGCAGCATATTTCTTTAGGACTTTTGCATCAAAGCAAATTAGATCATTCTGCACTGATGTGATATATAATTCCCATATCTTCTGTGCCATCAGCTCCTTGGGTTTGGTTGGAAGGGAAAAGAATTAAGCTGCAGCATTTGAGTGAAACTGTTTTCATTATTGGAATCACAAGGGGTTTTTATAGCCAAGAGAAAATCTACCATGACTGCCACACAGTGTGACTCAATCTTAAATATCAGGAACCTTAATTCTGTCAGCATCAATTGGACCTGAAGCACATCCACTGCTTTGTTTTTACTTTTATGTAGCCCTATTAGCAAAAATAAACTATTTCCTTTTCGTGATTCAGTGCACATTGTTTTTATTACTTCCTTTAATTCTTCCTCATGTTTAGTCACTGTGTATCAAACAATCTTGCAGTATTTCCTTTCTGAGTGTATTTTGGTGCATCAGTTGGGCACAGCTAAGCCAAAGACTAGATCTGCTGCCTGAAAACTTTCATTGATGGCAAGTAATGAAGAGGTAATGACAGCCAAAACAGTTAGCTGCCTAGAGAAATCTGACTTCAGCTATTGTTGAACTTGTTGATTTTTAGTGAAAAATGTAATATGAACTTCAATAGAATATCACTCTCACTGCATCTTCCATCATCACATTATAGGTTGTGATTACCAGATTTTTCTCCCTCTACTGTAAAATGACTCTTTGGATAAAAGGGGTTGATTGCTCCATTAGTTCTCGATATCATTCATCACTCAGGACAACATGCATTTTTTTTGCACTTCATTTGCATTCCTTTATCACTGCTAATATCCTGGACAATCTTATATCACTTGATAACCCAGACAGAAAATATTTTTTTTGCTGAAGCCCTATTTTGTTCCAATTCCTAGAAATACAGTCTTGTTCTTTAGGCATTTACGTTGAGCATAAATTATGATGACACTTAAGATGAGACGTGGACAATGGTAAATACATTTTAAACCTTTTACACTAGATTTTCCTGGGAACTGTTGGTAAACAAAATAAATAGGCATGAGATTAATTTCAGTTGGAAGTAACTATGAATGTATACCAACACTACAAGATATAAGAGCACATAAAATTGAATTACTAGCTTCCATTTTGTATCATCACCTGATTCTTTTTAAATAGAAATTTTAATCTCTGATGGGAAAATGGATGAAAACCTGGGGTTTACTTGACTCTATAGGACATAAACTGTACGTGCCAAAAGAGGCAGCTTGAGCTTCTCTTGTCAAGAGAAAGCAACATTAAGTGGGCAACATGGAGGGAGTGAGCAATTCATATCAGTTTGTTAAAAACAGTGGCATATTTTCAGGCATTACTCCTCTGCTTTTTGTCAAGTGCTCTATTCAGCTTTTTTGTATTACAAACAGTGAATGTAGATAACTCTAGTTTACTAATGTTGACTGTTACTGAGCTTGTGTACATAAAGAATTTATTCTAGAATAACTGTACAAAGTTGTGTACAAAGATAAAGAACTATAGCTGTCATCAAATAACTTTTTTGAGGAATATTATTTTACATTAGGGTAACCACATTATAAGCTTTGCAAAAATTCTGGAAGACTGTGTATTGGGAATATCACCATACATAAAGCGTATTTTTAAAGAAGCAAACACTGCTCTTACTTTGTTATTGCTCTTATGCCATATTTTGCAAACATCATAAAGGGAGATGAATTTATCTTGGCATAAAGATTACTTTGACAACAATGTCATTCAAAAGTGTGAGGATGGCATGGAGGAAAGCACCTACTGGAGATAACAGTGAAAGAATCCAGTATTTAATAATGAAAATCTATAACTTTTTGGGGTACCTGAGTAGGTTTTTTTATGAGTATAGAGTTACTTTTGCAACTGGAGTATTAATAATACAGATATATTACTGTAGAGAAATCCGGGAAGAAATTTTGTCTTTTATTTCCTGCTATAAAACCTAGAGCCTTAGTGTTTTCATTGTCTCAAAAAATATTTTATGATGAAGATCCAGAGTAAAGCTTAAAATGAAGAGCAAGATTTGCTAATTCAGTAGCCCTATCTGCACAAATAAATAAAAAAAGAACCATTTGATAACATATTTGAAACTCCCAAATGACAGCTTCTTTTCAAGAGATGCAGTTTAATCTTTGAACAGCAGGTGCAAGGGTTATCTTGAGACAGAAACATCAAACAGGACAATTTTACAGGAGATGTTTTAGTTGGTGGGAAATGCAGAAATAATTGTGACATGTAACTCTTTCTCCTTCTGTCTTCCAACATTGCATCATACACGACCCAGTGCTTTATCTTGAAAGTGACAGATACATAGACAAACAGACAGATAGACAGACTTCTATACCCCTCCCAGATTAGAACATGGTTCAGCATCATATTTGCTCCTTTGGTCAGAGTTTAGCAATTGATGTGAGAATGGATTTTCATTCCAGTTCTTTCTAATCACTCAAAGGAACACATTTCTTCTGAATCACCTATCTGGACGCCCGGGTAGTTGCTAATGAAAGAGAATCAAGTAGATTTAATGCTGGCTTCGATTACTTCCCACAGTTCTGGAAATGTTTTTGCTATCTCAGACTTCACTTGGTTTTACAAATGTGTCAAGGTTTTATCCTGCTTGATGCTGAAAATGGGATTCATGTTGTAAAGTGCTAGCTTGAGCTAATTTGACAAGCTGGGACTCATCAAGGAAATTACAAAATTTTTTTTTTCATGACATCTGAAGCACATGAATTAAATACAGAAACTAAAAAAGGACCTGAGCCTCAGACTTTATATAATGATAAAGATTTTCTCCCTGCTTGATACAACTGCATTGCACAATAACATCTTTTTCCCAACACAGTATGTAAGCAGATGTGAAGCCATAAGACGCCAGTCTGGTTTAAAATTCAGTAATGTGCTTAAATGCTTCATTGTATTTAAACCAGCTTTGCATCGACCAAGATGGCTCACACAAGCCAACCATGTTCCTCAATGCATTGAAGCCTGAAATACCATGGTCCACTGCTAACCTCCTCTGACTGCCTTGCAGGGGCAGTACTGCACCATCAGATGAATCATCTCAAGGAAATACAATTTTGGAGTTGGCTTTTTGAAACAAAAAACTCTTTTGTATCAGTAGTGGACAAATAGTTCTGAACAGAAAAAAAATTACTTCTTGAAGTATTCTTTTTCTAGTAATGGCTTGCTCATGAACATTGAATAAAATGGGATCTTTCAACTGAAATAACATATCTGCATTTACAAGCCGACCTTGAAGCATGTACAAAGTATTCCTTCAGGATGGTATCATAGTTTCTCAGAGAGATGCCTCAGACTATACACTGCTGAGGGGTAATGAAAATTCTCTTTCAGCCCCAGCTGCTCATGCTGTGTATATTTAACATAATGCAAATCTCACAGTGTTCTCAGCCTTTGACGGGTTCCCAGAACGACCTTGTTAACACCACGTAGAAAAGCAGAGTGGACCAGAATGAAAGCAACACATGCCAAGGACCTGAGACCAACGAGCTTATGTGGTTTATTCGTGGAATAAACCTGTATCTCAAAAGAAAAAAGCTCGGCCACACACAAGACTGGCAGAATGCAGTAGGTGCTTTTCCATCTGGTTCCCTGGTCCTTGGCAGCATAGTTTTCAAGAGAGAGTTTGAGGGACACTAGATCCGCTGGTCTGACAGTAGTTCTATCTGGGCAGCACTCTTGGATGACCTCCTGATGAAAGATAAGGCTTCAAAACTGCATCTTCCTTCCATCCAGACCCATCATAGCTGCAGAGGATGTCACTGTTCACAGCAGGGCAAAGTGACTGCAAAATGCCATCAGAGCAGCTTTTTCACACTGACTACATGCTGGCCTAAATGATGATATCAGGTAAGGGAAAACAAAGAAAGAAGCTTATTTATTTCTATTGTTACAGAAAGCACTGCCTCCAGAAACACTGTAGGAATGGACTTCAAGGACATTCTTACAAATCGTTGGGAGACAAAATCATCTTTATCTTGCAATATGTGAGCAGACAATTGTCTCTCTGTATCTCATCCTTCCAAATGACATTGCTTCTACAATATATTTGTTCCAGTCTCTCTGAAGCACTGTCTAGTGATGTAAAAATCTTAGAAAAATGACTAATTTTGGCCTCTACAAGATGATAAAAGAACAAAGCCCAGATCTAGTACCATTATAGCTGAACAAAGAGATAAAATGGCATCCTTACACTACCAGTACCACAAAAATGGTAAAAAAATTAAAAATCATATAAGTCACCTTCACTGCAACAGGCAGGAGATGTTTCTAGTGTAAGTAACTCAATTTCCAATGAATGAAAAGACTAAGAAGTTTTGGAGAACTATTTTTGTTTTGGACATGACATTCCTCTGCATCAGAGACTGTAGTGTGTGGGTTGACTTTTGTGATAGAAGTTACTGCAAAATATCAGATCTGTCAGTGAGAGCTACTGGCATCATTAACTCCTCAAGAGATAGCAAAATATTAGAAGGCATTTCTTAAGACTGTTTTGAAATTTAAACTTGTTTAAATTTGATTATTTATAATTGATATATGTTTTTCTTCCTGGCATGTAATGATTTCAAAAGTGTTATAACTAATTGTAGATGTTTTTGTTAGGGAGCCTCCTCTTACTTGAATAATGCACATGAGATATACGAGATTCTTGACTTACATTCATGCTTCTTTTGATACTTTGTTTCATATTTGCCTCTCAGATACAATAAGCCACCAATACTTGCCAGTCCTCAATTTAAGACATATTTATCACATTATGAAGAGAAATTTTACAAACCCAGGTGGTCTAAAAATTCTAATGGTCTCTCTGACATGTTCAAATATATGCCATAGCATAAATCTCCTAAACTTCGCCTGTACCTTCCTATCATAATACATGATTACTAATCCTAGAATTATATGAATAGGTTAATAATATATGCATTTAAACAACTTCCGCACTTATGATTCCGTGTTAACTAATTTTAGCAAACAAACAAGTGGTTAATGATTTATACAAATGAACAAAATAATGTTGAAAGACCCTAAGCCCCACAATTCAACAGATTATGGTGGGACTTTTCTGCAATATAAATGAATTCTTGTTTCTGTTCAAATGGTAGTTGATACCCACAAAGACCTTTAGTGCTGAGCTGAAGAGACCAGTTGTTGGCCATCCATAATTTGGTGCCACCACATACATGCAAGACAGCCAGAAAATGGAAAGATCCCAGAGACCCCAGCCCCTTCAGCAGTCACGCCTCCTGGGAAAAGTGGTAAAAAGGTCCTGGCATAAATGAGCAATGAGTTAGCTAAGTTTAGGAAAAACTTTAACACGGACAAAGAGTTATGGAGCTTTCTTCCATATTAGTAGATTCATCAGTTCTGGGGGTTGGATCTTGACTTTTGACCTTCAGAAGGTTTCAAAGCACTTAAAGATTTTGAAGGGAGAAATGGCAGCTCTGTCAGTGCAAACAGTGAAAGCAATCTTACTGCAGCTTTCTAGTCTGTTCCTGTGCATGGTAGGGTTGCCCTTGTTCTCTTTGCAAAACTAAGTAACAAGAGCGAAATAAACAGACAGGCTCTAATCAGTACTTGAACTTAGTATTCCCCTGACAAGATTTTGTGCATAATAAACCCTTACTATGTGTCAAAAATGCTTCACTAAAAAAACTAAAAAAAAAAAAATTAAAAACCAAAAAAAGAACAAAACAAATCAAAACAATAAAAAACCCCCAAACAAACAAAAAACCCAAAACAACAAAGAACTTTTGAACTGATAGAACATAGAGTTCTCAGTCCCAGAAGAATCTCTAATAAAGACCAGCAAGCCTTGTTCCTGCTCAGGAGGATCTGAGCGCTACAGGTATTACATGTCAGCTCTAAAAACTGCAGTCAGTTACATAGGAGAAGTGTCTCCTGCAGAGCATATGGAAGCCAGGGGATATTTTTAGGTTCTGCTCTGAGAATGTGGATGACTCTATATTGAGTAAGTACTATGAATTGGTTTCTCAAATAGCATATTTAAAAGAAAAGCATACATCACATATTAAGAGCCATTCAGCTTCAACATATGAGTTAAAGACTAATAAAGCCCTTCAGCAGAACATTCACAGAGAACAGAAAAGATCAAAACATGAGTCAGTTTGTGGCAGCCAACAGGGACACATCTTGACAGGCAACGGACTGTGTTTCTTGTTCAAGTGATAGTAGGCTGTCAACGGGCATCACCTGCTCCAATTTACCTTGGATGATCCTGCAAATGAGTCAATTTTGCTCCAAGAAATCATACTCTGCAGAGTTACACTCCATTCCTTCGATTCATTAATTCCAATTTAATTTCAGCCCTCTCTGTTCACATTGATGCATAGCAAAATAATTGTATTTGTATTTTTTCAACTTTGCAGTTACTGAGTCGCATAAATGTGGGAGATATCACATTCTGTTGCCTGAAGTGAAGCATTTCTAAGGCAAGAATCAACAAAATTCAGTCGCTGTGTCAGGAAATGAAACAGATTAGCCCTTACGTCCACTTTGACAAACACTGACTCATATTGTAATTTGCCAATGTACTAACATTGAAATATCTAAATTACTGGTATGGTCAAGGCTTTCCTGAAATGTGGGATCCAGAATAAAGAAAATCCATACTACAGCTACCTTTGGTTCTAATAAGCCTAAATAGAGCAAACACTTAATTGGTATTTTAACAAGTTCTGAAATACAGAGAATATTGTTCAATAACAGAAGTTCCAATTAAAACAAGTGCTTTTAAGTTATTGAAGACAAGTGTCTCAAGTACAAGCATTGCTGAGATCGTTATATGAAGAAATCTGAGTACATAAAGGGAAACATAATTGGCTCTGAAGGAATTATAAATTTCAAGTTGTGATAAGGCATGAAAATGCAAATGGTCAAGCAAAATAAAAACAACCTGGACTGATTTTCAGGAGAGTTACTGAGGAAGAAAAACCCTTTTGCTCTGTAAATCAAGTTCATTTGGCATGAAAATAATACAATGATAAAAATCTTTGAATCTAAATTTCTGGATCATATTTCAAATCAGCTTTCATTTGAAAGACTGATCTTTTCTATTTTTGGGTGATTGTGGTATGTATTTGAATATGACCACAGATGCTGGAAAAAGCTGTGCAGTGTTAAGCAGTAGGAAGGGAAATTTCTTTTAGCATTATTGTAGAGGTTTTAAATTTTTTTAACCTTTTAATTAAAACACTGTTGGTTTTTTTGCTTTCAGATATTATGTTTCCTGAAACTTAATCTTATTATTAGAGTGCTATTGGAAGTCTTTTCTTTCAGAGAGACAATTTGAGCTCATGTGACAGTTGTTTCAGAGCATTACTTACCCAGATGAATACATTCTTTTCAGCCCCGTTTTCCTACCTTTCTCTTTTTAAAGCAGATGGAATAAGATACTCAAACATTATTTTGCTTTGCTTTGCTTCTCAGAAGTCAGAAAGGCAGTTCAGGGCTGTAGATATTGTTTATTCTTCTTGGTAAGTGTGTAAAAATATCTCCTAAATGAAGCCAACAGTCCCTTCAATTGTCCAGAAATGAAATTATCTTAAGTGAAAATCAGCAGAGAAGGACCATTTGGAAAGATACTTTCAGACTCTTCCTTGCACATCAACAAATCTTCTGTTTTAGAAAGAAAGAAAAGCTTAACTAAAACTTTGGCTTAGGAAGCTAAAGGCAGACAATGATTTATTCAGTTCTAAATACGTCCTCCTTCGGAAATTGCTATAATTTGCTATGAAATGCCATCTAACTTCAAAAATAAGGAAAACAGAAAATAAGGGGGGGAGGGGGGGGGGGAAGACCCACCCTTGGCAGAGTATAGTTAGGATTAAGATTCCAAAGTCAAGATTAAAGTTCTACAATTAACTACCTTCATGTCTTGGAACATGACAGTTTATACAATGCAATACAATAATAACCTTAATGTCTTTGAACACACATTTACATATGAGACCATTCTGGTGTAGGTTATGCTACTTTTTGAAACTGTTTGCCCTAAGTTAAATACTGCCATATCATTCCTTTTTATTTCTTTCATATTTAATCTAGATCACTTCTTTTGAACCATCTGTGGTTTGTTAATAAAAGCAGTCAATAAATTTGTAAAACTCGCTTTCCAGGCATTTTGGGAAAATTCAGAGTTCATATGTTCAAAGTCAGCTGTGTATCTAAGTGATAAACCACAACTATAAGATTCTCTGGTTCAAATATCTGCTTGCAGTAGTGAGCAGCTTTTAAATCAGAGCAGCAATTTTCCTTTTATTCCCCCAAAACCAGCTGTAAAAAAATGATAACAAGTTTTTAACTTGTCATCCAAAAGGATTCCCTTTAAGATGAGTACAGCAGTGTAGTATAACTCTTTCCACACTGGGATTGAGACTGAGATGCAGCACATTCCCAATATCCTCTGTCCATCAGCAGCCTCACAGGCTCATATGTGATGTGAAACTGCAAAATGGGGACAGTTCTAGGGCTGCAAATGCATCTCTAACTCCTTCAACATTTGGGGAATGTATTTGCAAGTGTAAAGCAAGATAAATCCTTTCAGGTTCCAGCATTTAATTAAGCTTTCAGCTATCTTTGTGAATGAACTGAAAAGCATCTAATATGCATGTCTACAGGGAACAGAGTAGGAGTACCACTCCTTCTGTGAAGTTGTTTGCTATCAGCTGGAAAAAATCTCAACTCAATTAGTCTCTCTCTGTGTTTAACTTCCTTTCGAACATTACATCTCCTATAGCTGAATCCCAGTCGTAATAAATGTACTTGAACAAAAAAAATACTTTCTTTCTCTGCAATGGCCTGTGTTTCTGGTAGTAATTGGGTTTGAACAGTGGCAGGATAAGGTGATGGTCATATGGGAACTAGTAAGGGAAGGACAACGTCAGAGGATTTAAGAAAAAATTTAAAAATGTTCAAGGCTGTCTAGCAGACCAGAACAGAATTTTTCTGATTTTTTCCCTTTCATACACTCTCTTATAGTAAGTAGATACATGTAGGATTCCCAAAGAGGGAAGTAACTCGGTTTAGTGTCTAATTGAAAATGGTAAGAATTGAAAAAGATAAATTGCAACAGTGGTTCACAGAGACCACTGGCAATGCTTTACTCCACAAGAACAATCAACCCTAACTGTCATGAAGGATTTTCTTTTGCCTGGCTGGTTTTAGCATGCTTCTGCAGTTTAATGCATCATGGTAACCATGTGGGCAGAATGTTTTTGGAATAGATGATCTTTCACCACCCCATTACCGCCCAATCCCCATTTAGTACCAAAGCAATGAATGTAAATAAAGACCAGGTTAGAACATTCTTTTCCTGCACTATGTGACAACTGTAGGACATTAATGTCAAGTTGTAAGATGCTCAAAAAGTCACAGTCACCAAAATGTTTTAGAATAGTGCTAACCTTACAATGGCAAAATATGAATCAATGTGACAAATATCAGACATTTGTACTTCAACTTTTCATGCCTCCATTCTTCAAAGAGGAGCTTTTCCTTTTTTACACAATTTTCCTGTGTGTGCAAAATCACAAATTATTTTCAGCTTCACAGCCAAGTCGAGTCTATCTCATCTGTCTTGTTCCAGCTGGCCTCATTAAATATCCAACACAAGCATTCAAGTAAAATGAAGAATTTTCCTCTCTAAAAGGTAACCACTAAATTAAGTATTGCAAATTCAAAGGAGTGAATGGCCTATTTGAAAATCAGACAGCACTGGCCCAGCTCTACTTTTGATCACTTCCCCTCATCGCAGTTCCTCCGCCCACACCGATGCTCCCGATCCTCCTCAGGACACTTTCACTCCTGACGACCTTCATTGCTCCATCCCTACACCACCTCTGGCTGCAGTGCCACTAACACAGCCAGGCTGCCCTCTTCCTTTCGCTGCCCCTCATCTTGCTGCGCATTTCTAACCTCCCATCGAGCTGCTCTGGGGAAGGACACCAGTACACATTAAGCTCTCTGTCCAGCACAGCCACCAGAAAATTAACAGCATGAGCATCTTCCGAGCCAGCTGTCTGTACACTGGGGCTGGGTGACAGGCCGTGGGGGTGACAGTTTGCCAACTGAGTAAAGAGCACATTTTCCATTAGCCGCTGTGCAAGGCTGCCTGCAAGCTGCAGTGATAAACACCTAAAGACATTTTCTTTATAGCTCAAGTCTTTATTTTTAACAATGGGATCAAAAGCCACTTCTTCTGGAGTTCTGCTGTACACACATGTAACCGAGGCTATTTATGTCCTTGAGCTTTAATATGAACCTTGAGGAAGATGTAATGTGCAACTGTCTCCAGTTCTCCTAATGCTCCATATCATCTATCTATGCGCAGAGAAATGATAAATTAGGCCCAGACAAGTAATGAAACTAACATCAACATTAAGGTTGTACATAAAAAGCCCCACTCTGAAACGTCCTTCGGCTTCCGAGGTCTTTGAAAGCACTTACATTTTCAAATTGCTTTCAGCAAAACACGACCAATGGAAGCATGCCTTTATTTACCAAGAATATTATTTTTCAAGGCACATTATTTTTCACAGTATTTTCAGCTTTCTTCTCACGTTTTCCTGAGCGTGCTCAGCTACGACTGGAGCCACCTCTGAGAGGACCTGGAACAGGAATTGTGACTTCTGTAACATTAGAGTATGTCGCAGGCTTCTCACAGCCACGCAGAGCACTGCGAAACATCTCCAGCTCTGCCGAACGTTTCCGATGCGGACAGCGCCCAGCAGGCACGGGGTCGTTTCCAGTGCCTCCCAGACCAGGCCACCCTCAGCCCTCTCTGCCTCAGGAACGCGCCCGCCGCCACCTCCCCCGCCGCGCCACAACGAGGCTCCGCATCCCAGCAGCCACTGCGGCAGCAGGACGCCC
>VWYI01004802.1:0-16906 GCA_013399455.1 Anthoscopus minutus | reverse complement strand
CGGCCCGGGCGGGGGCAGGTGCCCGGCGGCGGGGCCGGTGCCGCGGGCCCGGGCTGTTCGCGGCGCGGCTGCGGGGCTGGGCGCGAATCTGCTGGTGCTACCTCGGGGAAAAAGTTCCCACGAGGGGGCTCCCCCTCCTCGCTGCCCGTGAAGGACGGGGCGCGGCTGTGCGGGCACCGCCGCGGCCTCCGCGCGTCGTGGGCAGAGATCTCCAGCAGCCGGGAGTAGCCGAGCGGCCGCCAGGTTTGCTGACTCGCGTGGGGACAGGCCAAGGTGGAGGTCTGAATTCCTGACCTCGCAGATGCTCAGTAGCTGAAGGGACGAAACCCTGAGCAACCGGCTGTCGCTGGCCCTGCCTTGAGCAGCAGAGGTCGGGTGAGGTGACCTCCCTCGTCTCTTCCGAACTTCATAAAACACGGGTCCTATGATTCTACGAATAGAAGCAGAAAGGGACAGCCGGCACGGCTGACTCAAGAGGGTGCTGTGGAGGGCCACGATGATAAAGGGATTGGAGCATCCCCCTTATGAGGAGAGACTGAGGGAGCTGGGTGTGTTTAGGGAAGAGAGGGGACCTCATTAATGCATATAGTTATTTAAAACGTGGGTGTCAAGAGGATGATGCCAGACTCTTTTCAGTAGTGCCCAGTGACAGGACTCAGAGGAACAGCCATAGACTGAACCACAATAGTTTCACCTCAATATGAGGAAGAACTTTGTTACACTGAGGAAGGCAGAGCACTGGAACAGGCTGCCCAGGGAGGTCATCCAGTCTCCATCTCTGGAGACTTTCAAACCCCACCTGGACATGTTCCTGTGTCACCTGCTCTAGGCGACCCTGTCTTTGCAGAGGGGTTGGACTGTATGGTCTTCAGAGCTCACTTCCAGCCCAGATGATTCTGTGATCCTAAGCTCACATCCTTCTGGATGCTGCATCTTATAGAAGATATAGGGGTTTGTGCTCCTCATGTGGTTTGGTACAGGCTCTGTGCATCCAGAGAGAGAAATCCAGAGAACTCTTATGGGGACAAGAGTGGAATTTAATTTTGAGTTCAGGATCTGTCAGAGGAGCACTACTTGTCATTGGATCATTTGCTTGCTTTGTAATAAATAGTAGCAGGTAAAATGCAAAATATCAGAAAATGGAATGATACAAGTAAACTGTTAAAAACCAGCAGAGATAATACATTTACACAGTAGTTTTGGCAAAGCATTAGGCTAAAAAGATTTGCATTGTTTTGGTATTGAGTGCAACCAGAAATTTAAGTTTGAAAGTTTTACTTGTCAATGAAAGTATATCAATACAGGCAGGGAAAAGGCATAAAATGCACTTGTGTTTTCTTGCTTTGCTGCAGCATCACAACACTTAGTTTATGATTAAAGTAGATGACATCCAAACCAGTCTCTTCTTAATATATTAAAATCTAAAGGAAAACAGAGGTGGTGATATAGGGTTGGGTTTTGAATTATCTTGTTAGGTTTTGACAAAGTGTTTTAGCATCGGATACAAATTTGATGTGAGACTTTTGTGTCAATTTCTTTCAAATTTTAATAGCAGTATATTACCTGGAGAGTTCAGACTAAAAGTTTTGGAATTAAAAAAAAACCTCAAAAGAGGCAAACTAAAATTGACAGATTTCTTTAAATTGCTCTGGAACTAAAGTGAAACATTTTTTCCTCTAAATGTTACAAGATTTTTTACTGTTTTCATCCTAATTTGTTTATATGATTAAGTGAAATTTCCATTTTGTACTTATGGGGAGGAAGACTTACAGTAAGTTCCAGTGAATTTGTGGTAAATACTGTGACTTATGACTTAAAAACTTTCTTTATAGAAGGGGTACGTTATACTTGTCCAGTGCAATTGTAGCAAACACTTTTTCCTCCCAGCTGTGTGTTATTAAAACTTCCTGTGCAGTTCCTTTCGTAGAGCACACTTCAGAAATTATCTCTTCTAGTAGCTGTGAACAACTTTGAAATGCTCGAATATTAAAAAAAAAATTCGTAATGTAGATTAAAATCGAACTTTACAAACCATAAAAAGAATGAATGATAATAGACCTTTACCAACTGGCTCTTGTGGAGTAACATTTTATGAAACTTTGTGTATTGTTTATTTGCATAATGGATAAAATAGTATTTAGTTCTAGTAATCACATCTGTTTGAATAGGGACAAGTGTAGATATCTTGTTGATATTAGGGAACAGAGTGTAAAACAACCGTTCAAGTAAGTAGTCCACTGTAAAATGTAATCCTCCTTTTTTGGATAAACGGACCTGGCCAATGCAGAGCTGGAGTATGTACTTCTTGGAAGATGTCCCTACTTGTGGTTGTATTGTCCACACAGAAAATTTGGCTTAAGTTCTAAAATGGGCAGTCAGGTAAGGTTGCAGTTTACAGTCTGGCTGTGGGAGAAGGAGTGTTCTTACTGTAGCAGGAGAATGACTGCTCTGAGTACACGGTGTGAGGAGCTGCTGACACGCTGTCTGCTTTGCACCTGGTTGAGTATGAGTAGACAGGGGGAGTTGTGACTGAAAGTCACATTGAAACTACTTAAAACTATGTTTCTAAGTACCAGCTACTTTACATTAAAGCCGCCTGGTCTCCCCACCCGATTGTGATTGGGGTGGTTTGCATGTTTCAGTGGAGGAGTCTACCAGGAGAGCTCCGTTGTAGTGGACTGCAGAGGCTGCTGGTGCACCGAGGATGTGCATGCTGTGCTTAATTTAGAAGCTGACAAGTAGGTGATGAGTGGACATGAACTTCTAAGGTAAATAGGAGCTATTGACCAAGGAAGTGAGAGGAGGCTATCCAGTTTTTAAGAAAGGGAGGTAAATACAGCAGTAACTTGGAGACAATTTTTGAGTAGTCTAGTACTCTGTGACTTCATGCATATCCTTAAATTAAGTCCTGTTACCTTTACTTCCCAAGTAGCCTTTTCCATGACTGTGCTTAAAAGCTGATGCTTTGCATCCACAGCTGGTTTTGTGCACGTCTGGTTCCTGTCAGACTTGCAGGCTTGCTTCAGTGGGACTATTGGAGTGAGTGAAAAAGGGGTGAGGTCTTATCTTAGAAACACCTTGAGACCATTAGACTGGAATTATTAAAAGACAAGACAAGTTGAGGTCCATCATGTGAGGTTAGGCATCTGGCATTCATGATGCATATTAAGATTATGTAGAGTCTTGGTTTTGTTTTCAGTAAAAAGTCATATCTGGCTTGTCAAGCTGCAGAGATAACCTCCCAAGCATGACCAGAGCTAAAGTGATGTCTGCTTGAGGCTGATGTGCCTGAAGTCCAAGTGCACCCTTAACTGTTTAACTACAAACCCTTGTTTGGAGTTTTGAATGGGGGTTGGTGTCAGTACCAAAGCCCATGGGGTTTGTAATTGAGTAATACATCTGTATTGCTGCTTTTGAGAAGAGAGGGCACTTACAAAAGAAAAATGGATTGTGAAACAGACTTCAGAAGGTATAAAGGCAATATTTTTGGAAAGTAATTTTTCAGTATGTTCTTCTGTTGGTGGATATGACTGTTATTAAATACTAAATTAATTGATATGAAAGATGATTTTATTTGCTTGATCTCTCAAGAATTAATTTTGTTTTTTACTGTGGCAGCTTGTATTGTGGGCTGGATAAATGTGATTAGCTGTTTTCTGTGCTGTAAACAAGCTAGTCTGTACAAGGCAAGAAAATGAAAAACATGTGGAACATAAGCTTAACTTTTATTTCTCCCTTCATTAATTAAAATTTGGCTTTTGTGGATTTTATGGGAGAATGTTTGAGAAACTATTTTTCTTGCTTAAAACTTGTTTTAAAATAAACTCAGAGCAGAGATCAATTTTTTTTTAACAAAGTTAAAAAAATCTTTTTTGCAACATCAGCATAGCTTGTGAAAGGACTGTTTAAAATCTGTGAAAGTGTCAGTGTTTTTTTGTGGAGATCATGTGGAGTATAATGTAAATGCTGGAAGTAAAATATGTAGCTGTTCCCATAAGAGAAAGATGATCTAACTCGAAAGTTACTGTCATTTTCAAACACAGTTTTTCTTCCTTTCTTTTTTATAAATGTGTTTGCATCACAAAACAGACAACAATAATTCAGCGTTAAATGTGTTTTGTTTAATAACAAATTGTGGAAACTGAGCATCTTGAATCCGGAGCACTATCCCTTTAGCAATAATTATCTTACATCTTTTGTCAGGTTTATGGCTACTAATGACTTGATGACAGAACTACAGAAAGATTCTATCAAGCTGGATGATGACAGTGAAAGAAAGGTGGTGAAGATGATTTTGAAATTACTGGAAGATAAAAATGGTGAGGTGCAAAACTTAGCTGTCAAATGGTAGGTGTTCTTTTTCTATGATGTAAAGAATTGTGTTATGATTGAACAATATAAAGCACTTTTGAAAACTCAAATGGCCACTGATACACAAAATAATTTTGAAATTTATGTCCACAGAGGAACCCTTGTTCTTGTAGACTACCTGCCTTAATTGTTGTAACATAAAAAACTATGTTTTGTTGACATTGGGGATTAATATTTGGGGTTTCAGGCACCAAATAGCACATGCAGTCCTTGCTGAAAGTATTTGGGTGACATACTTGTTTGGTGATAATTCTTGATGGCTAAATAGATGCAAAAAGCTTATAATTCAGTGGTAGTTCCCACACTGATACTTGATGGTGAGACCTTAAAAGATATGCTGGGGAAGAATTGTAGTATTGGAATTGTTTTCAAGCAGAGATGAAAACATGAAATGGTAAAGATACGGCTTTGGTTATCAAATGTGGAACTTACCTCTTCACTAACATTCAGAACACTGCGCTAATGGTTTTATGAGCTTTACAGGAACCATACATGTCTTATGGGATTGGGGTGCATTTACTTGCCTTTCAGAGATTTCTGTTGCTTCATTGCCCTCTCTTCCTCACTTTATTGAGATTTACATATGGTGTGACTTTTCCAGAGCACCCTTTGAAGACATGCTTCATTTCTTAAGACTTCTTGTTCTTGAACATCCTTTTTGTGTGATTTTAACAGGGCCTCTCTTAAGAGGTAGATAGTTTTCCTGAGAATGTTTTTTGTTTGTCAGCTTTGGGGTTTTTTTAATACTCCATATACACTACTTATATTCCATGAGGTATGGATTGAAATAAACTTGGTTCACAAGAGCTTGAGAAGTTTCACATTGTGACTAGCCAAGTTTGTTTCAGCTTATTATTCTTTGTAGTTTGCCCTGTCAGACTAGCAAAGCAGAAAAAGCCTGTGTGTGTGTACCTCTGCTTAGAAAAAGCCTGTGTGTATGCTCTGTACTTAAAAGCAGTGCTTGCTTCAGCTTCTGAAGTGTTTTAAGTGATGTTAACCAAAATTTTGTACAGGCAAACTGGTGTAGGAATGTCAAGTTTCAAGCCAGATATTAGTGATATTAGTGATATTAGGTATATTAGCACTATAATTGTCACTACTTTTTCACTACTGTCACCAGGGATGCAGTGTTGGTAAAATGTGTCTTACCCTCCTGCTTTTCATAACAACACAAAATACCCTGTTTCTTTTTAATTTAAACTTTTGGAATGTCTGAGTTCCTCATGATTTCATAGCTTTGAAACAGATTGCATGTACTCAATCAGAAGAGCATATTGTTGTGAAACTTGGCTCAGAATTGTTTTGTGTCCAATAGAATTTTGTAGAAAAGTTATATTTTATATATATATATATTTACATATATTTTATTATATTTGCATTTCTAATGTACATCATAATGTACATGAGAAATGCATAATGTTCATCCTTCAGTTGTCCTGAAGTTTAGATTAATGCATATAGACATATATCTCGATCTTTAATGGCAGTATTAGACTTTAGGATCTAAAGTACAAGTAATGCTTACTAAAATATTTAAGAAAGATTGCAAAGGGAAGAGAATCAGAAAATAGATGACTTCCTGTGTGTGTGCACATCCTGTTCTTACTAGCAGTTCTTCCATTTTTAACATTTACTTTGATATAATTATAAAGCTCTTGGATTTAACTAATGTGACTGAATCTCTTTCAAGTTTGGACTGTTTTTGAGAAATCCAAATAAGGAACAGTGTTAAATTTAATCGGACAAGAAACATGGAAAAGTTTGCAGGTGAATTGTGAACATCCATATAGAAGGTAGATGTGTACATTCTGGAATGCATCAAGTTGTGGAGTTTGGTTTTTGCTTGTGTCCCAATCACTTGCAGCTATGTTATAAGTAAACANTAGTTTTCCTGAGAATGTTTTTTGTTTGTCAGCTTTGGGGTTTTTTTAATACTCCATATACACTACTTATATTCCATGAGGTATGGATTGAAATAAACTTGGTTCACAAGAGCTTGAGAAGTTTCACATTGTGACTAGCCAAGTTTGTTTCAGCTTATTATTCTTTGTAGTTTGCCCTGTCAGACTAGCAAAGCAGAAAAAGCCTGTGTGTGTGTACCTCTGCTTAGAAAAAGCCTGTGTGTATGCTCTGTACTTAAAAGCAGTGCTTGCTTCAGCTTCTGAAGTGTTTTAAGTGATGTTAACCAAAATTTTGTACAGGCAAACTGGTGTAGGAATGTCAAGTTTCAAGCCAGATATTAGTGATATTAGTGATATTAGGTATATTAGCACTATAATTGTCACTACTTTTTCACTACTGTCACCAGGGATGCAGTGTTGGTAAAATGTGTCTTACCCTCCTGCTTTTCATAACAACACAAAATACCCTGTTTCTTTTTAATTTAAACTTTTGGAATGTCTGAGTTCCTCATGATTTCATAGCTTTGAAACAGATTGCATGTACTCAATCAGAAGAGCATATTGTTGTGAAACTTGGCTCAGAATTGTTTTGTGTCCAATAGAATTTTGTAGAAAAGTTATATTTTATATATATATATATTTACATATATTTTATTATATTTGCATTTCTAATGTACATCATAATGTACATGAGAAATGCATAATGTTCATCCTTCAGTTGTCCTGAAGTTTAGATTAATGCATATAGACATATATCTCGATCTTTAATGGCAGTATTAGACTTTAGGATCTAAAGTACAAGTAATGCTTACTAAAATATTTAAGAAAGATTGCAAAGGGAAGAGAATCAGAAAATAGATGACTTCCTGTGTGTGTGCACATCCTGTTCTTACTAGCAGTTCTTCCATTTTTAACATTTACTTTGATATAATTATAAAGCTCTTGGATTTAACTAATGTGACTGAATCTCTTTCAAGTTTGGACTGTTTTTGAGAAATCCAAATAAGGAACAGTGTTAAATTTAATCGGACAAGAAACATGGAAAAGTTTGCAGGTGAATTGTGAACATCCATATAGAAGGTAGATGTGTACATTCTGGAATGCATCAAGTTGTGGAGTTTGGTTTTTGCTTGTGTCCCAATCACTTGCAGCTATGTTATAAGTAAACAAAAAAAAAATCCCACCACTCTTGTATTCTCTTCTTAAAGCAGCTTGTTCTCACAATATAGTTCATTACACTTTTAAGCCTAATGCTGCTGCTGCTTCCTGTTAGCTGTTCTTGTACTCCTTGTTCCTTTTCTCACACTGCTTCCTAGCTGTTTTTGTTACGGACTGGTTTAGGGACTTAGTTTCCTTCTGGCTTAGTGCTTTCCTGCTGCAATTCAGTTGGTGGAGGTGAAGGTTGGGAGAGGCTGAACACTCATAAGCTGTAGGTTTTTTAAGACAGTTCAAGCTAATCTAAAGTCTTCCATCTGCTATAACACTGGGTGTAAGCCTGATTCAGTGGGAAGTTAATTTCAGCCAGCATATTTTCTTGGCTTTTTTAATTTTAAATATTTTTTGCTCTTGTGTATTTCTGTTAAGAATTTCTTTGCGCTTCCAGCTGAGGAAAGCATAAACTGTGTTTAAATATGTCTTAATTTAAATGCTGTGGTGAATTTTAGAGACTATAAGCAGTAACTTCAGTCAGACCCTTGATGACCCATTAAAGTATCAATTCCCTTTCTCATAGAAAGAGGATTTAAGACAACCCAATGTACTTTTCATTCTGTGCTTGAGATAGATTTTTCCTTGAGGAAAGGAAAAAAGTGTTGCAGCCTGTTAGGGGAACTTCCTCTACAGGTAGATCAATGGAAATACTCTGAATAAAACTCTTGCATAAGAGTCACTCTGCAGATTTGATTTTTGAGGTCGCTGAACACAGCAAATTTGTAACAACTTGGATCAACTGTAAAGCAGTATTTATTTTTAGGCTAGTGTAGCAACAAGTGAGCAGTGTTCCTGGTTTTGCCTTACCCGCTCCTTGCTTTCACATTAGAGTAAGAAGAGCTCTGTTAGTTAAAATGCCAATGAACCTTTTTCTTATCTCTACAATGCACACTGGTGATTTTGTTTTTGCTCCTTTCAATTACATTATGCCAGTTTGGGGCAGGATAAACCATATAAAAGCAAAGCAGAAGTCAGTTTTTGGGTTCATGGGTATTTGGGTAGCTACCTTGCAAAATGATTGTCCAGTTCATTTATGAATAAAAATGAAAATTAACAAGTTGCTTTAGTACTCTTGAAGTAAAAGTTGGCTTGCTCTGATCTTTGACCCTAAAGAAGGGAACTGAGTTTTATTTGTTAAGCTTATTACTGCAGGCAGTAGATGGAACCTAATGTCAGTAACAGCAGGTTGTTCACCTTGTTTTTCTTAATTGCATGTAAAATATTACATGTATTTTTGTTGTCTCCATTTTTTTGAAGGAGTCATTTATGTTTTACCTGATAGTCACAGGCTGTTTTACCATCAGCCAGTGTGGAAAATTGCTATTCTTACAGCATATCCTTAGTTTGTAGCTCTAAGTGTAGTCCAGCTTGGTATCCTGGCAGCAGTAGTTACACTGCTTCTGGCTTTATTAAGATTACGTGCATCTGGCATAGTCAAGCAGTGTGGTTTGTCTGAGTGTAGGTATTGTGTTGGTATTGCTTGTTCTCACTGCTGATCATCTTGGTAATGCGCTCTTGGCCCAAATTGCACATTAGTTGTTTCAGTGTTGCAGTTTAAGGATGAACTGTTTCTTGTTTTGAGCACTTTGATATTCTGCCATTTAAACGTACACATAGAAATTTTTCTCGGTTCACACTGTGAAATGTTTCCCGAAACCAGTAAGAAGCCAAACATACCCAAATCTATCTATGGTGAAAGAAAAGGTGGGATTAAAGTAAGCACATTCAGTGATTCCTCCCTTATGGTATTCTAGTTTCTCTGCATTTATCAGAGTGACTTCTCTGGGCAGCAGTTCAATGTAGGGAGCTCTGCCTGACGCTGTGAGTCTGAGTCATTAGTGTGAACAGGATGATGCATGTATTGGCTGCTGTGTGGCTGATCCAGTTCAGCAGCTTTAAAGCATTTTGTATGCTTTGGTAATACACTACTGCACATCGTGCTATGCTAGTGATTTGAATAATGTTTTGTGGTTTTTTTAAGTTGGTGAATTAATTCTTCCATGTAAATAAGTGTGTTTATTCCATAGCTGTTAAAATATGCCAATTGGAGATTATATTTGGTTGTATGTTGGTGTCCAGCTTCCTAATATGGAGCTATGTTATGAACACCTTTATTTCCAAATGTGTATAACTTAAAGGAGACAGTGTGTTGCTGTTTATTTCCATAAGTAGTTGAATGACCTTTTTACTTTGAGACAACCTAGATACAAATTATTGGCTACTGAAAGGGAAAAGATCAAACAGCACTTATCCAAAATGGCCTTCAAGTGTGTAAGATACAAGTGCAAAACCTTTGTAGTCAGAACTGATTTCGTGCAAGGTTATAGTTTATTTTCAATTTCTATAAGATTGGTTTGTAATCTAGGACTAATAGTTAGGTCTATAAGTGATATTTACTGATTTTGAAGACCAGAAAAGCTTGAGGTCATCTTTTGTAAAATTACTTCACAATTGTTGTGTCTGCTTTGCTGAACTAATAGGTTGAATAAATAGGACTGAAGATGCCGATTCAGGTGAAATATGGCTTAATACTTTCCAGAAGCTGTAAGTGTGTGTTAATATCATCCAATGGTTTGGTCATCTTTAAAACATTAGCAAAAAATTGTTTCCAATCCTTAACTGAGATGAATCTGGTTGACTGGCCTTTGCTGTGATTGTTTTAATTACTTCTAGGTTGCATTTGAAAAATAGGTGTGTTTAATCAAAAGAATTCAGTAGTTGTTCAACAGTTCAGGTATACTGTAGTCTGTTGACTGAAATGCACAGGGAATTTAATTTCTCTGAACTGCTATGCAGTCGTTGCACCTTGGAATTCTATAAGTTTCTGTTTGAATTGATTTGTGCTTGTGTTGCTTGCAAAACAATTTACTATGCACCAAGAGTAGATGTGTGCAACAGTGCTGTGAGTAGCCACTGACTGACTGGTGTGTATTGGAAGAGAAACTATATATAGATGTGTCAGTGAATCATGGTGAGGGGAAAGCTTGACTGAAGAGTCAAATCAAGTTGTGAAGGAAGCTGTGAGCTTTTTTAGCAACTGGAGAAAATGTTTCAACTGAAGCCAGGGATGGCTTGATGTATTTATGTCTCAGAGAGAATTATTGGTAATAATCTGTGTTTGCAGGTGTTTGTGTACAGATTTATCTGGAGTTTTCCTGTAAGAGGCAAAAGTATTAGTGTTCAGAATTATTTTAATAATGCATTATTAATTTAACATAATTTAGGCAGTAGAATGACCAGATTGGATTATGGATATGGTCGTCTAAACCCCTCCCTACTCTCAGGGGTTTAGTGACTATAGAGATAGTTTGATTGAATTGAAAAAATCCAGTCCAGTGCCCTTTTCCTTAATTAAAGGGTAGTGTCAGGTTAGGGCATGAGTTCTGATTGCTTTTAAGAAAGGGGCCTCTGTCAGAGCTGTTAATTTCTACAGGATCTGCTGAAGCAAGTGAGAAGCCATCCATTACATCTTCATTCCTGTGCACTTAAAGTGCTTCTTTTTATGCCTTTCATCAGATACCAGTCAGTATCTCAACTAACAGTTCTCTTGAGATTCTGTATGCTGTATCTTCTAAAAATGTTGTTCTTGTGTACTTATTTTAAGGTTATCTGTAATTTCCATTAAATACTCTGCAAATTGAGTAAATTGCAGTCTTTCTGAATTTGTGGCATTGATGTGATCATCAGTTTCAGATGTCTGTGCCCTAGTTTGACTAATGTCAAATTAGTTCCAAGTTCTGTGCATTAACAAAACTGAGCTAGTTGTAAGTGATACGTCAGTTTTGGCAAATATATTTTGCCTTTGCTGCCTCTCTGCCCACCCCTTCCCCACTTCCCATGTATTTTTATCAGGTTTTACCACATGAGTAGGGTGGGTAAAGAGAGAAAGAAACCAAGCCGGTTATGGTTCGTGAAGGAAGGCATGGAAACTGCTAGGTGTGATTGCCTTGGGAATTGCATATTCCTGGGTGTTAATCTAAGTGTTGTGCCTCAAGTGCAAACCCTGTTCTGAGTTTGTGGGAGATGAGGCATTGTGAGCATGGCCATTGGAAGAGAGGCTCCAGGTTTGCCTAACGTGGTGGCAGATCGTTGATGCCAGAACTTGGAACCTTACTCCGGTTACTATCGTGCAGTGAGTCACACGTAGTGCTTGAGTGCAAGGGCTTGCTTGTCCATGTCCTCCACTTGTTTGCATGTCTTGCTTTCTGCCCTTTGCTTCTGCTGGGCATTTTTTATGATAATTAGGTCTTGCCCTTGTGAATTCTTGGATGTGGGAAAAAAGGGTAGCAGCAGCGGGGTATGTATAACAGGTTCAGGGATGGAGGATGTATTTTTGGTTTGTCTTACTGCACAGAGCCCTGACTGAATCCAAAAGTGGTATAGAATAAAGATGCAGTAATTAAGAATTTTGTTTACTTGCCTGTGAATTATGCAGGCACTGATGGTGAAGCATGCAAACTGATGGCTCTGGCTAGGTTAATTTTTGTTATAAATCTTTTTGTGAACTGAGAGGTAAGAGGGACTCTGGTTTTGAAACTGAAACAGAATAGCCATACAAAACGAATTTCCAGCTCCAAATAAAAAACATGTACTAAATGACTATTTTGTTATTAGATTTATGAGGGTAAGTTATCAGTTCAACCAGATGAAGGTTTTCAGTTTTTAAAATTCTGCTTTGTGTTGCTACCAAAACCAACCTTAAGTTTATGACTTGAATGCAAAATACTGAAATATTATTGTTGCCAATTTAATACTCATCTCTTGTTTATATAGCCTGGGACCTTTGGTGAGTAAAGTGAAGGAGTATCAAGTGGAGACCATTGTAGATACCCTCTGTACAAACATGCTTTCGGATAAAGAGCAGTTACGTGACATTTCAAGCATTGGTCTTAAAACTGTGATTGGAGAACTTCCCCCAGCTTCCAGTGGTAAGGCAATTTGCATTAAAGATTTATGTAGTTGTATCATTTACTAATTTAAAAAAATTAAAAAGTTGTGGGTTTTAGGGAAAAGGATTCAGTTAATTTAGCATTGGAACTAATGTCAGTTAGGGTAAAAACGTGTTACAAATACCCTTTCAGTTTCTTGTTCTCTGACTATGTTGCCAAATATTACTAGTTTAAGAACTTTTTTTTCTGAGGGATTGCTTTAATGTGGAAAACAAGCTCAGAGACTGTGAACTTCAGTATAACAAGTTGTGAAAGCTTCTATTTTAATAATTGCCTGGTGGAGCACATCTAGGCTGTAGTAAAAGCTAAGTCTCATCTTGGTCTTTGGTTGATAATGCACTTTAAAATTGATTACAACTCCTGTATTTTTTTTCTGAAAATCTTCCTATAGTCATCTGATTTCTTGTCTCACTTTCTAGGAATTGTTTTGAGAAGTACCTTGTGTTTCTGACAGTTGCCTGTTAAATTAGTGAAAGTCTTATCTGCAGGTTTAAATGAAGGCAGTATTTCCTCTACAAGAGACACTAGTGCTGAACAGCTCATCAGTTAATAGCATTACTTTTTTATTCAAGTGCTTTTCAGATATAGTGTAGGATATGAATGAGAATAGGGAGTGATTAAAAAGGCTTTGGAAATTACATTTTAGAGACTGAAGTCTCTTGAATTAAAAAAAATCTTTGATTTTAATATCCCTTTTGAAAATTGACATGTAAATCTTGCTTCTATCAAGCTACAGTGAGATGCATAAACTTTACATAAATAACTAATTTTAAGTAAGTTGTTTTAGACTTTAACTCTTTTGTTTGCATACACAAAACAAAAGATGATTTTTGGGTGGAGGTAAATCTCAAACAAAAAATGCAGCAAAGTCTTTCAATATAATTACTATTCCTAGTGTAAAAATAAACAACATGTTATTTCTTGCTCCCAGCTCAAATATAGATTGTTGTCTCTTTTTCTTAGCCTCCATGGTAACTCCATTAGCCTGTTACTTGTTGTAAATTTTAATTTTAGTTGTAGTTAGGAATGAGCCATGATATATACAAACTAGATTTACCAGAGGTTGGAATGGTATTCATTTCACATTGAAACTCACAAATTATGACTAGAATTTTATGCAGGTGAAGGTGAGTACTAACCACTGGGCAGTTGTTAACCATTACATGAATTCCTTCTCATAGATAGTCTTTCAGCTCTAATGCAGAGTATACATTACATTAGCAAACATAGTGGCTGTTTAAGCTTGTTTTATTGGATAGAAAAAGCTTCTTTATGTAGATTGGGTTGCTTTCCATAGTTACAAACATCATCTCTGGTATTAAAAGCTGTATTTTTTTCAATATTATGGAAATGCTGAGGTTTTGTTGTACTTTTCAGGTTCTGCATTAGCAGCTAATGTTTGCAAAAAGATCACAGGGCGTCTCACTAGTGCTATAGCCAAGCAGGAAGATGTGTCTGTTCAACTGGAGGCACTGGATATCATGGCTGATATGCTGAGCAGGTAAACATCCCTCCTTTAATATGCTGATGAATGCTCATAAGTACTCCTTAAAGCTTGAACTTCAGTTTTCCAAATGTTAAATTATCCAAAGTCATGTGAAATAATATGGTAATAGTAAGTATAAATGAGACTTAATTTAGAAAAAAATAAGTAAATGTGTTGAAGACAATTGGTTGATAGATCAATTATTATTTAATGTTCTGAGAACTGTAGTTTTAAGCTTATTTTAATGTTTATTACTTTGTATATTTTAAACTAATTTCTTCTTTTGAAAGTTCCAAAACCTGAAATGTAAAGATTTGATTGGAATCTTTGTGATGCTTGGGGAATATTTGAAGGATTGTTTTACAGTATATGAGCAAAATTATCTAGATTCAATTGGTTTTGAGTTTGTGTTTTGTCTGTTTTAAGGCAAGGAGGACTGCTTGTTAACTTCCATCCTTCAATTCTGACCTGTCTGCTCCCCCAGCTGACCAGCCCAAGACTTGCTGTGAGGAAAAGAACCATCATTGCTCTTGGTCACCTGGTTATGAGTTGTGGCAATATGGTTTTTGTTGACCTCATTGAACATCTGTTGACAGAGCTGTCTAAAAATGATTCCATGTCAACAACTAGGACTTATATACAGTGTATTGCTGCTATCAGTAGGCAAGCAGGTCACAGAATAGGTAAGAAAAATATATAAGTTATCTTTTACTTTGAAGTTTTTCAGTGAGAGTAATTGCTTACCTAAATTTTTCCTCTTACCAGGTGAATATCTTGAGAAAATAATTCCTTTGGTTGTAAAGTTTTGTAATGTAGATGATGATGAACTACGAGAGTACTGCATTCAAGCCTTTGAATCTTTTGTTAGGAGGTAAGTCATTCATGGGTACCTATTTCAGGCTTTCTTAAGATCTAATAATAAGTGTGTCATTTGGTTGTAAGCTGTCAAGAGACAGCCTCCTTCATACAAAATACTCTTGCATGCTTTGAGCTGGAACAGTTCCTATAACTCTGTCTTGTAACTTAACTCTTAAGCAGTATGTTATGTCTGTATCTGCAAACTTTATACTATGCCTTTGCTACTTGTGCAAAAAAGAGGTGGGAGATATTCTAATACTTGTATCCAGCAGAGATATCCAAAGGCATATCTAAGTCCTTTGCAGCCTTCCAATCTAGCAGATCCTGATACAAAGTGGCATTGCCCTTTCTGCCTTTCCCTTTAAATTTCTGTAGTTCAGATGGATGCCTTGATGTTGTCTGGGCTTGTCTCTCCAAAGTACAGTCTGTAACGTGAAATCTTTTAGGAAAGTTTTAGTACTTCAAAGTAATTTGACATTGATTGTATTTTTATATTACACAGGTGTCCTAAAGAAGTTTATCCTCATGTATCTACTATTATAAACATTTGTCTTAAATATCTTACTTATGATCCTAATTACAATTATGATGATGAAGATGAAGATGAAAATGCTATGGATGCTGATGGTGGTGATGATGATGATCAAGGTATGTTCTCTTTTTGGTTTGGGGGAGAGGATGAGCTTTTGATCCTGCACCCATCTGAGAAAATTGCTATGGGTGGTAATACTCCTGAGCACCAGCATTTGAATGACTTGTGTACTTCCATTCAAATTTTGCACCTCTTATAAACATGGCTAATGAACTCACTTCTTAGAATAAAATATAGGATTTTGTTGCTGGAGATCAGTAATTCTGAGAGTGAACATAAAATACAAGACTAAATATTTAAAGAATTTGAAAGCTGGAAAAAGGCAGAAGCGTGTGTCATGATATAACTGAAGTGAGAACATCAGTTAATGAATTGAAAATACATATACAGCATGGGAAAGGCTTCTCACTACTTTCTGCTATAATATATTGGTACCTAATGCATAAAATCAGAATGTCTCAGTATTTTTCATTAGGACAAAAGTTTCAGACTGAAAGGCATAAGGATTTTATTGCTAATATTGTGGCAAGCATTGCTAGATGTAAGTTTTGTGAAAACTTGGACACACAAGTAATCTGAACTGAGGGCATAAAATTCTCATTACTTAAGGAAGGAGTGAGCTGTATAGTTGTTGCTTTAAGACCTGAAAAATCTATATTGCTTATTTTATACTTGTTTTTGGGGATGCTGTATAGGATTGATTTACCTCTGTAAAGAAGCAGACTTTGTTGTTTATGTCATGAGTAAAGAAAAATATGCTTTAAATGAGTAGTCAGGCTGGAAATATAATGGAGAGCTCCTTTTCCTATTTGCAGTTTAAATTAATATGTGTGGAAGACTAGTGTGAAAAAATTGGCTGAGAATTTCAAGTTAGGCTGTTCAGAAGACTTTTTATATGTATGATTTTAAACGTAATTTTGAACCTGCTTCTTCGTGTATCTTATGCAAAGAACCCAACTGTGTTCTTTTTAATTGTTTAAAATAAAACTTGATGCTTTGCTTGTCTAGACTTGAACATATGCATAATTTATTTTTTCAAGGGAGTGATGATGAATATAGTGATGATGATGACATGAGCTGGAAAGTGAGACGTGCAGCTGCTAAATGTCTGGATGCTGTGGTTAGCACACGACACGAAATGCTTCCAGAATTCTACAAAACTGTATCGCCTGCGTTAATAGCCAGATTCAAAGAACGTGAAGAGAATGTTAAAGCAGACGTTTTTCATGCATATCTTTCTCTTTTAAAACAAACTCGACCTGTGCAAAGTTGGCTTTGTGATCCTGACGCAATGGAACAAGGAGAGACACCTTTGACAATGCTTCAGAGTCAGGTTATTTGTGAATATTTTTGTTATCTTTGTGTCTTGCCAAGATATGTTGAAATTGCAGCCTGTTCGTAAGGGTAGTTCATTCAATGTGCTTTATCATGTTTTCTTCATATGCAGGTCACAGTTAATTCCTGTAGTGCTAACACAGAGAGCAAGCTGAGTAAACTGGCCCCAAAAAACGCAGCAATCTTAGAAATTGAAATTGATGGG
>VWYI01004801.1:624228-687079 GCA_013399455.1 Anthoscopus minutus | reverse complement strand
TGGGATGGGTGTGGGATGGGTGTGGGATGACTGTCGATGTCTGTGCACAGGCAGGAGCACACGCATGGGCACAGACAGGGAGTGGCAGCGCTGGCACCGTCCCTGCGCTGCAGTGGGGTGACACGGGGCTGTGCTGCTCCTTAAGGCCTTCTCCTGATTTTAGGGACCCCCCTGCGGCAGGGGCCAGTACAGGTGCTGAGAGAGGTGCTTAGTGAAATTCTGAGGGAAGTTCTGAATGCCCACAGCTCAGGGCCGGACTGGTGGGCGCTGTGTCTCTGGGATGCGGTGCTGTACCTCCGGGAAGGTGGCTGCTATACCTTCGGGAATGAGGGCTCTGTGGCTTTGGGAATGTGGGTGCTATACCTTCGGGAATGTGGGTGCTGTGTCTCTGGCAATGTGGGTGCTGCGTCTCTGGGAATGTGAGTGCTGTATCTCTGGGAATGTGGGTGTTGTACCTCCAGGAATGTAGGTGCTGTATCTCTGGGAATGTGAGTGCTATATCTCTGGGAATGTGGGTGCTGTTTCTCTGGGAATGTGGGTGCTGTATCTCTGGGAATGTGGCTGCTGTTTCTCTGGGAATGTGGGTGCTGTGTCTCTGGCAATGTGGGTGCTGCGTCTCTGCGAATGTGAGTGCTGTATCTCTGGGAATGTGGCTGCTGTTTCTCTGGGAATGTGGGTGCTGTGTCTCTGGCAATGTGGGTGCTGCGTCTCTGCGAATGTGAGTGCTGTATCTCTGGGAATGTGGCTGCTGTTTCTCTGGGAATGTGGGTGCTGTGTCTCTGTGAATGTCGGTGCTGTGTCTCTGGGAATGTGGGCGCTGTGTCTCTGGGAACGCAGTCTGGGGCAGTGGGAGCAGTGGCTGCCCCGCTCCCTTTGTCTCCTTTCCCCTTGAGGGGGCATTTCACATCCCTATTGACAACGTGTTGGGGACATTTCCACATCGAAGTGACAGTGGCATTTCCATGACCTGAAAGCGGAGCGGGAGCCGTGCGGGCTTTGAAGGCATTCGCTGTCCGGAATCATGAGCTCGACTGTGCCGGGCTGTTAAAGCGCCGTGATGGGAACAGCAAGTGACAAAGTGTTTCTGCAAAGTGCGATCCAGCCTGGCAGGACTCATCTCCCCAAGCCCTTGGAATCTGCAATTTTCATTAGGACTTGGGAAAAAAATGTGCTTCCCTTGGACCGATGCAAATTATGAAAGGGACCCATTCTCACGCGTGTGCCCCCGGGCGCTGCGCACGGGCTGGAGGGGACCAATTATTCCCCTTCCAGCCCGTTCTGGGTGCATTCTGGAGAGAAGGGAAGGGAAATGTCATGGCTGGTGTGTGGCCCCCTTACCCTGTCTTCTGCCAAGCCAGGGAAAGGTCCCTGAGGAGCTCAGGCTCCTGGCAAGAGGCTGGTTGTGGGGCAGGCTCTGTGTGTGTGACAGCAGCTGTGCCATGGCAGCCCCAGAGCTGCTCCTGCCTTGCCAAAGCTTGGTTATGGCACTGTAAGACACCACTGCCTGTCACTCCTTGGGACACCACACCATTCCAAGGGACACCACACCAGTCTGTGGGACACCACAGCACCATGCAGTTCCATGCCAGGAGAGACCATGCCACACCACGTGGCACCCCACCACACCATGTGGGACCATAGCATGGCACACGACACCATGTGGCATCTGCACAAAGCACAGGGACGTGGCTTCTCCTGACGCTGTGTGTCCCCATAGCCATCCCCCACCCACAACCATGTGAACCAGAGTTGTGCTCCAGGCCAGGGTGGCACTGCTGCTGGCTGGCCCTGTGTGGAGAGCCTTTTAGAGAAGCTGATGCTGGGATCTGAGACATCCCCACCCTCCAGGACTTCCTTCCCCTCTCCTCCCTGGCTCTGGAGGTATCTCAGGCAATGGTTACTGGGGACTTTTAAGGCAGTGGTGGCACCTGAGAGTCCCCAGCAATGCTGCCAGCAGTGTTTGGTGGGGAGGGATGAGCCCAGGGGTGTTTAGAGTGCAGCACCATCCCTGTGCTGGTGTGGCCCCGCTGGCAGAGCCCTGCACCCAGGATCCCAGCTGGGAGCAGAGAGGGGAGCACAGCCTGGGAGCTCAGGGGCCATCTGGAGCCTGTGGGAGATGCAGTATAAACATCCATGGCCCAGGCCCATCTGTCAGGGCTCGCTGTAAACAGCCTGGAGTGGGAGCAGGGAGCCCCTTTCCCAGGAGCAGGGCTCTGGGGGATGACAGTGCATCTGGATCTTCCCCCAGTGTCCAGGGGACAGTGGGAGCTGCCTGCAGACACCCTGACTCTCCTGAGGGATCAGAGCACTGTGACAGCACAGCTGGCTGTGTCTGGGCTGGCCACGAGGAGCTTGGACATTTGTACAACCATGGAACTGCAGAATCTAGAAGGCTGGAAAAGGCCTCTGAGATCATGGAGTCCAGCTGTTCCCCCAGCACTGCCAAAGCCACATCCATATGTTTTTTGAACCCTTCCAGGGATGGCTGTGGAGTAGCTGATTAAGAACATTCGGCCCCTTCACCACCCAGCTTCCTCTGCCCCACTGGTTCAGGAATCCTCTGCAATTAAATGGAAGTTGGGTTTACTGGAGATATGCTCCTTTTCTGACACTGCTGCCGGAGATGCAGCAGCACCCAGCCACGTGCAGGACTCAGCTCTGCATCCCCTCCTGCTCCTCTCCCACAGGATCTCACAGGAATGAGGCCAGGAAAGAGAAAAGGGACCACATTGGGTGGCTGCAGAGTTGAGTGGGCCCCCAGGGCAGTGCCAAGGGCTCTGCAATGCCCTGTGTATGAGTAGAGCCAGCTCAGGGAATTAATGTCTTAAGGACAAAGGGGAGTGTTTTGATTGTGGACTGATAATTTTCTACTTGACTTACGCCAAGATTTCCAAGTTTCTGTCCTGATTTGATAGAAATAAGCCTGCTGATAAAAGAGAGAGTGGGTTTGAGCTGAGCATGAGGCACACACACAATCCATCGTGGGGCCCAGAGCAGGCACAGGCAGCTCCCTGCCTCTGCCTGGAGCCTCCCAAGGGGTGGCCACCAGGGAAAGAGTTAATTTAACCAGTTCTCATGGGGTTTTGGAAAGTTCCCTTTTTCCAGAAGGCTGCCTGACGCGCTCTGACAGGGCCCTTTGAGCTGGCACAAAGGCAGTGCTCTGCCCCTGCCCTCCAAGCGCTCCTACCCGCACCAGCAGCAGTTCAGAGCAGCTATAATCTCACTAGCAGCGGCTTTTACTGCTGTCACTTCGAGCCTCCTGCGCCATGTGAGTGCCTCAGATCTCCAGCAACACAAAAAAGCTAATGAAGGAGGAACAAACAAGTGTAGCCAGGCAGAAAGGCTGCACACAGGAGCATCTGAGCCAGCCCGGCTGCTGGGCCCGGCTTGGAGACACTGCGGCCAAACTGATCCGTAATTAAAAAAGTCTAATCTCCCTTGGTATCCAGAGATAAAGCAAGGGGGAGGGAGGGTATGGAGCTGACAGAGAGGGGAAGTTGTGGTGGGAGCAGAAATGGAAGGAGAGAAAGGCAAGAGCAGAGAGGAGAAGGGAGGTTGGCTGGAGAAGCATGAGGCAGAGGGATGGCACAGAGGGAAGCTCCTGGGGACCAGCCCTGTCGGCTTTGCTCCTGTCCCTCCTTCTGAGGGAAAAAGGGCTGGAGGAGCACCCTCCTCGCTGAGCCCAGGTGATCTCTCTGCTGCAAGCCAGAAATCCGGGACCCTGCTGGGAGCCCAGCCCTGCTCCTGGCCCATCTCTTCCCCCCTGCTCCCTCCCCATCCCAGGAAAGCCTGGCTCGTGGGTGTCACCACCTCAGCACAGCCCAGGGGCAGCAGAGACCCGGCTCTCTGGGGTCTGGCTCCTTGTCCTGGGAGAGGAGCTGCTGGTGGTACAAGGTGCAATCATTCTTATTTTCCCCTGGCTCATCAGAAAGAGAAGAAATATTGGGTTTTTGCTGTAAAGATAAATAAGGGAATGGAAAGCCAAAGCTCATTAAAGTCTTGTTGTGAATCATTTAGTCTCGAAAGCCTTCAGGCCTTCAGGGCCACGGACCACTGGGGTTAAGTTGTGGCACTGAGCCAGGCTGTGTCCCTCAGTTGTCCTCAGATTGTTCGTTTGTCTGGCAGAGAAGGGACAGCTGAGGCTGTGCAGCCTCCCACCAGCTGTGCTGCACACCAGCCATTGAGCTGCACTCCAAAACTGTGTGAGGAAACCCCAAATCCACCTGGAATACTCTAGAAATGCTGGATTAATGTTACTTAAGATAGCAGCTCTAAGCATTGGCAGTTATCCCATCATTTTCCTTCATGCCAGTATTAAAACTCCTGGCCAGAGCAGCATGACAGACCAGTGAAACTCCAGGAGACCTTATGAGGAATGACAACCTCATACCTTGAGATGGAGTCACAGGTCACCATTTTTCCTCCTAATTTCCAGAGTTAAAAAAAAGAATAATTGCAGCCCTCTTGTTCCCTCTAGTTTAAAGTCATAAGAGCAGTAAATTAACAGCATCAAAGATAGGGAAAAACCCAGCCCTACATAAAAGCAAGTGGTCAATTTGGAGCCCTGGGAGGAGAGCTCAGGGCTGATCCAGCGGGGCTCAATGCCTTAAATGTCTCTGTTGTTCCTTTGAAGAAAATCGTTGAAGTCAATGGACTCACTTAAGTGTTGGAAATGAGATGTGTGATTAAGCCTCTTGCTGAAGGGAGGCCCCAAAAGTTAAATTATCTCATAACCACAGCAATGAAACAGTCTCGGGAATGGGGAGCATTCTCTGCCCCATTGCACAGAGCCCTGCTCTGTGTTTTGGGGGGCAGGCTAGGGGAGAGCGGGGATAGAGCTCTGTCCCCCTGAGACCACAGCCTCTCACTGCCAGTGATCAGGAAGTCACTGTCTCTCGTCACCTCTTTCACCATTTCCTCCCGATCTGGCAACTTCTGAACCAATTTTATTGTCAGCTTCCTTACATCTCACATTATCCTCATCGGGAGCAATTTAAGGATGAATTATCTCACCTGGAAGTGCTGCCCCTCCTGCCTGGCAGAGCTGCACATCTGTCCAACAGCTGCCAGAGAGGAATGGGGGGAGTGGGAGAGGTGCCTTGCAGAGGTTGTTTACAGAGGGGTTTAATAAACTCTGCTTGATGCAGGAGCAAGTTCCTGCAAACTCCGTTATTTGAACCTGGAAACATCTACAGAGCCCCAAACAAAGGAGGAGAAAGAGTATATTGCATTTGGTATTTCTTCTCCAGATTGATTTATTACTGTCATGTCTGTTCCTTCCTTCCCTCTGCATTCCTGTCTCCTGGTAATGCTGTAATATCGTTTATTATAGGACGTTATATAATGCACTCTGCCACTGCGAGTGTTGTTATTCCTAGACCAGACTTCTTTATTCAGACCCAATTCTGCAATCAAGGAGTCTCCCGCTTTGAGGCAGAGCCCTGCAGAGACTCCTGCACTTTGTCCCAGAAGGAAGAAGAAAAGCATCGTGCTTTGAGAGTTCCTAATCTGAGGATTGGTCTGGCCAAGCTGCCGTATGGGGTCTGTATGTGCCCCAAAAAGGAAGAGGAAATAGCAATATTTGTACTGTGAGTGAGTTTTGATGTGGGTTATGCAGTTTGTGTTGGGTTTTTCCTGCTTTCTGTGGTGGCTCTGGGACATGGCAGTGCCAGAGCTGTCCCCACGGGTGAGTGGGGATGACCCTGGGGTGATTGCCCTCTGGGGATGCCCCACTCTGGTGGGAGCAGAGCTGGGAGCTGTGGCTGTGGTGGGTGGAATTGTGAGCATATAAACCTGTGAGATGAGCATTAAGATCCTGTATAACCCAAACCGTTCTGGGATTCCATGATTTACTCTTTTTTTTTTTTTTTTCACTTGAGCAGCCCAAGCTGATCCTTGTGAATCATTGTGGCAAAACTTCCTGGCAAAATGATGTTTCCCTGGTGCAGCAGGACAATAAAAGCAGAATTACAAATTGTTCTTCTGCTGGAAACCACACACAGAGCCCTTCTCTGCTGCTTTGGTCCCAAATACTGTCTATGGTTCCCCAGAGCCCCAGCCATGGAATACTATTCCAATGGCTGGTGACTGGAGCGGTGGATGCGCAGGGATGACAGATTTTGGGAATCTGTCTGAAGTCTGAACACCCCTCTGAAGCCATTGGGGATGGCAAATAGCCAGGAGACCTGATGCTGAAGAAGGACTGGCCAGGCCCACTGTAATTCATGGCCACAAAGCAGGGAAGTAGCCAAAGGTATTCGGAGGTTTCCAGAAGGGATCAGTCACCGTCTTTGAAGGCAGATCAGAAGGGGTGGCTAAGCAACTCCAGAAGTACAAACCACAGCCCAGCAGAATGTGGGAGGACACCAAGGGGATAAAATCACTCTGTGTGTGAAAGATTTCTTGTGTTTTACCTGGAGAAACCCCATCTGGCTGGGTCTGGAGCATCCTGAGCTCTGAGCGTGCTTTGGTGGGAGTTGTATTTTTGTCTAACAGCCAAAATATCAATGAAGGGGATTTGGTGGGGACAGGTGGGCTCTGGCAGGGGGGCAAGGGGTTGCTCTGAAAACCCAGCAGTGACTGAGGTGGCCAGGGCAATGCTGGGGAGGGGACAGGACACTGCAGGGAGTGACCAGGGACACAGCAGCAGCAGCTCTCCCTGCTCACCATGCCCAGGCTCAAACCCAGCTCTGGCCATCTCCACGGTGGCTCCTGCCAGGAGTTAACATTTTCTAGAACCCAGGGAATGGGGACCAGAGGAAGAAGATTCTGGAGTGTCAACAAAAAAATTATCTTGTGCAAATAAACAGAAGAGATGGATTATCCTGTGTTGTTTGCACAGGGAATTGCTGGAATGCCTGCTTGCTACAGTGCTCCCCGGAGATGCCGGGGGCCTGGGCTGTGTTTCCACGGGGGCTGGCTCCAGCCTATTCCACCATTTCCTTGGGCTCATGGAGGGATCTGCTCTGGGTCACTTTCCCAGGCTGTGATGTGGCCACGTGCTAAAGCAGTGCAGGGGGTTCAGCCCCTCGTACCCACGGGCACCTTCTCCTCCTGTTCTTGGGTGAACCACAAAGCTCAGACCTCCAGCATTCCTGCTTCCTTGCCTCCTGCCTTCCCTAAATACCTTTTATATGAATGGAGGCTTAGTTCAGAGTGAGATCTAACCAGGATGCACAGACATGCAAGAGATAAAGAGCTAAATGCAAAGTAATCCTTCCACTCTTCAAGCAGATCTCCAAGAACTTCCCAGGCAGTCCATCCTCACTGCAGTGTCAGGAGAGGGTTGAGGATGACACCCACAGTTTTGCCAGAGGGCAAAACCCAGAGGGCCCATGGGACCTGGAGCTCAGGGAGGTCCAGCCTTTGTGTTTGAGGAGTATTGGTGATGATGGGAATCCCGGCTAGTGCAGGAGGAGAGCTGGAGATGTGTGTGACATACAGGGGGGATCCCAGGCCATGACAGTTCCACACTCTGATGATCCATGCCGTGCCGATCCCATGCCATGATGCCCCTGCCTGCCCTCAGTCATCCCATTCCTACCTTCACCTTCACCTCTTGTCCTGGCAGAAGGAGTTTCACCCATGCAGCCACTCCCCAGCCACGAAAATTCTCCCCCTCAGCATATTTCCCTCCACCACTCCACAGCCACTTGTTACTGAATAGGACGGAGAATCTATCCTGGAGCAAAGACTGGATTCCAGCCATGTTTAGGCTCAGGTTGGAGCCTCTGGCCAGACCTGAGCTGTGGCAGGTGCCAGAGGACACATGCCCTCATGTCTAGGCTGTCTGCTGCTCATGAGCATTCTGTGGGGCACAAGTGTGTTTCAAAGGGTGCAGTGATGTTTTAAGGGGTGCAGAGATGTTTTAAGAGGCACTGAGGCACAAAGGGCACAAAGATGTTTTAGGGCTCACAAAGATGTTTTAAGGGGCTCAGAAAGCACAGCCAGGCCCCAGCTGACACGGCTCAGCACACGTGTGTTGAGGAGGATCTGTCTGCAGCCGGGAGGAGCAGATCTCCTGGGTACTCAGCTTTAATATCCTCTGGCTTAATATCTAGGAACTACACATTTATGGGAACCCAATTATACACACACAGACCTGCACATGTGGCAAGTGAAGGGTGACCAAGCACAGGCCCTGTTCTGCTGGCAGGGCCAGGGAGGCATAGGGTAGGGCAAGGGAGGCACAGGGCAGAGCCGTGGAACTGGAGAGGAACAGGAAAGCAGCCCTGGCTCATTTGTTTTTTGTGACATCATGGCCTCCTCTGGCTTTTTTCACAGTTTTCCTCTGTTGTATTTAATAGACTTAATGGATCACACAGCACTATAAGAACAACAGAGCTTCAATGTTTTTATTAAAGCCATCTACAAAAATCCCTCTGCGCTCAAGCTTTCCTGCAGGGTGACTCTGCTGAGATGCTGTTTCCATTAAGGACAATTGTGGTGAATAAAGAAGGAATGAACAAACAAATGGAAAAAGGGAAGGAGAGGGAGCAGTGGAGTGGAGAGAGCTGCTGCTGGAAAGAGTGTGACACTGGCTGTGTCCCCCTGCCCATGCTTGACTGGGGCTCCTGCCACCCGGCCTGACATGGGGGGCAGTGCCAGGGCCTCTTGCAGACCCAGACTGGTTTGGGGAGCACTGATGTTGGAGTTGCTGCTCCATCCTCCCAGAGGGGTCACAGAGGGGAGACGCTGCTTCCACACCTGCCAGGTGAGGTTATTCCATCTCTCCTTCAGAGCTGTGAGTGCTGGAGGGAAGGAGCTCTCCCTGTGCCATGTGTGTGACTGTCACCACCCAGCCACTGCCAGGTTTCTGGGTATCAAATCTTTCTGGCTGCAGCGCTTCCAAGCACCGGGCAGGTCAGTGAGTGCTGTGCTGTGAGAAACAGCGGGAGCTCTGGGCTTTGGTTGGCAGGGTGGGGCTTCATCCCTTTGCTTGTGTGCTGGGGTCGAAAGTGAGCACCACAAAAAGCATCTCTCCAGTCCTGGTGATGCAGCATCCATGTGGGACCTGCTCCTGCTTCAGTGTGGAGTGAGGGGACAGCAGCAGGGAACATAACAACCACTGAGATGCCACTGAGGACCCTTCTCTGTGCACTGGGACCTGGAGCATCACCAGGGAGATCTACCAGGCTGGGGAAAGGGGATTAATGTCCAGCCATAGGCTCACAGTCCCTGATGTGCAGCTGTGTTCTGGAGTGGCTGGGAGAGGCTCTGAGCTTGGGCACAGCTCAGATGTTGGACCAGCATCTTTGTCACCCAGCTGGAAGCAGCCGGCTCTGCCCAGCACAGCCCAGCCCAATCCCCTCTGATCCCGAGCTGGTCCCACTGCCTGGTGTGGTGGATGCTCCAAGGCTGAGCAGAGACAACATTCTCTTCCATCTGCCAAAAGACTCTCAGCTTTCCTTCTGCTGCTTTGATACTTTTTCTTTCCCAAAACTGACACCCAGACATTTCATTTTGTGGGTGCTCAGAGTTCAAAAAGGTCTGAAAAAGCCCTTCTGTCTCTGCAGAGCCCTGGACTCTTGTCTGGCTGCCGCTGTCAGCAGCCCCTGCCCACAGTCTCAGCCCAGACACGGTGCTCTCCTGCCACATGCTGTGGGGAAAATTAGGGACACACCAGAATTCCTTTGAAGGAGAGATGTCAGTTTTGAACTGGAGCTTTGAACCTTCCTCTGAAATCCCAGAGAACCTGACCCAGCTGATCCCATCAGTCAGCACACACCACTTCACTCTGAAGTTCACTCTTCCGTCCATGCCACCATCCCAAGGAGCATGATGATGGATGAAACCTATCAGTCCTGCAGGTATTTTGGTTGTGAGAGCACCCTGGGCACCCAGGGTCCACCTCAGGACACCAAATGGCCTCTGGATGGCAGGAAGGGAGGCACACAAACACCGTGGGTGGGTTGATGGTTCATGTGCCAGTTGCTCGGTTACTCTGGCGCTCTTGGAAGCTCTTGACACATGAGCCCCTCGGGGACACAGCAGTGCTGAGCAAGAGCAGACATCTCTGTGCCACCCCAGGTGGCTGACAGAAGGTTTTTGGGGCCTAGCCTGGAAGCACATGCTGCAGGTTGGTGTCTGGGTTTTTATTTTCCCAAGGACTCTCTTTCCATCTTGTTACCCTCATTTGTGTGCCCTCAGACACTGCAGTTCTCCTCGAGGGTTTGACAGACACGGGCAAAGCTCTCTGATTTATGCCACTCTGACACTTGCTCGACTGTAACACCTGGAGCAGCCCAGCCTACCTGCCCCGCCAGAACTGTTCACTCAGCCCTAAATCAACAGAGACGGCTCTTGCCTGCGCCTGCCTCTCGTGGCTCGCAGCACAGCTCCGTCTGTGCGTGGCCAGCGCTGCTCCCCGTAATGCGCTAAGCTTCCCGACATGATGTTTAGCACATGTTCCCTGCCCTGCCCCCCCGCTCAAAGGCAGCCTTATAGTTTGCAAATGGGATGAAACCACTGTGCGGCCCCACGCCTTGGCCGAGCTCCCGCCCCGCGCTGCGGCTGCCAGAACCTTTGCCGCACCTTCCAAGTCATTATGTGTAGTCAAAAGCCTGCCAGAAGGGCTGAGAGGATAAAAGAAAGAAGGAAAAAAAAATAAAACACAACCAAAAACCCCCTAATGCACGTGAAGGAGCGGCAGAGTAAGCGAGGCATGTCCTCCATGGAGCGCTGCCCGCCGCTCACCGTGCGCTGCCTGCTCCAGGTGGGTCTCCTCCTACGCTGGCCTTTTGGGGAACAAAAGCCGTGCTTGCCCGGGAGGGAGAGCTACGTCCCCCCTGGGTTTGTCTGGGACGGCTGCCACCATCAACAAACCCAGATCAGTGCCGAGAAGCTCGGGGGGATGTGTCGGGGCAGGCTGGGAAGCGCAGAGATGCGGCTCAGCCCCGCGCAGACACTGGGACCATATCGTGGGGATCAGGAAACGCCTCCGAGGAGCTGATGAGTGTGGATACAAAGAGCTGTGGTTGTCTGTGTAAACAGGGAACCGCAAGCAGGAGAAAGGATCAAAGCTGGGATATTCACCCAAAGCCGCAGACCTCTACTCCGGGCTGGAGAAAAGCACCGGTGCTCGCCCCAGGCTGTCAGCAAGGGCACGGGGCAGCTCCCGAGGGATGGGACACAGGGATGGGTCTCCCACCTGCTCTCGTGGTTACAAAGGTGGCAGCGGTGTCTGAGCTGCCCGCGGGTACCGGAGGGACCGAGGCACCAGCGAGCGCCCGCAGCGGGATCGGCCTCTCGCGGGGTGACAAAGGAGGGGACAGCGAAGGGGACAGGGTGAGACAGGCTGTGAGGAACAGGAGCAGTTGGAGAGAAGGGATAACGAGCAGGCAGAGCCGCCACGCTCCTGCTGATGTAGCCAGTCCTCCTACTACTTGGTGTTTTCCCGGCTCCCACCATCAGGAGAGGCTGTGCGCTCACCAGGGAGCTCCGCTCCCGCTCTCGCAGGCGAGAGAACGGGATATCTCTGCCCGTATTGGCACCTCCCTCTCCTTTTGTTTCTTTTCTCCATCCTCTTCGGCTCTGCCTGCATTGGATGCGGTATTTCGGGAAGCAGTCCCTTGCGCTGTGCAGGGAAGGCGCTTTCCAGCCCGAGCTCTGCTAAGATCAGGAGCGGTGGTTTCTGGCAATGCCCGTGGCTGCGGCTCATCTGCTCCGAGGAGCTGCTCCCGCCGCAGCTGCCGGACGCCAGTGGCCCCAGCCACCCCTTGCTGGAGGTCCTGGACTTCTCCCAGTGACCTGGAGCTGTTTGCCCGGTTCTTGCACAAGACCTAGATTTTAATGCCAACTGAGCAGCTGTATAAATGTTTTGTGACATTTCGGAGACAGAATGGATCGTGCTGCTCAAACCTCCTCTTTCCAAGCGCATTCAAATGGTACCTTTTCAGTTTCAGGGAACTTTGTTTGCTTTAAAGGCTCTGTGATCATTTCAGTGGAGGCCTCAGACAGACAGCCTGCCTCAGTCCTCCATCCCAGGACATCCACAGGCCAGCGCTCCCTTTTTCTCTGTGGGGTGGCCTCCACCACTCTCCTCTGCATTCAGAGCTTCCCGGGGGCTTCAAACTCTTCCTTATCCCGGAGCAGCCATTCTAGTTATTAACAGCCCTTTCTGAACACACACAGCCTGCTGCAGTGCGTGCTTGGCCCATGGGCTCTGGGCTACCTGAAAAAGAAAAGTTAAAAGCATTGCTGAATTTGCTAATTGGCACAAACTGCAAAACTCCTCCATGGAGATTCTGCCATCTTATTTAATGAGACCATTCCCTTGGCCTTGAGGTAGAAGGGAAAGACCCCAGACACCTAATGAGCTTCACACAAGCTGGTGAGTTAATAAAGCTCAGTGTGTCGAATGGAAAAATTAACTTTAGAATCAAGCTTTCTGCAGTAAAAGAAAATGGTTTGAGGTCTAGAAATGATCACAGGGGCCCAGTACACCCAGGGGAACCAGCCATAGTGATACCTGTGTGACAGGGACATACCACAGAAGTGGCACAGAGTACCCAGAGCGGCTGTGGCTGCCCCAGACCTGGAAGTGTCCATGGCGAGGTTGGACGGGGCTTGGAGCAACCTGGGCTAGTGGAAGGTGTCCCTGGCCATGGCAGGGAATGTGACTGGATGAGCATTAAGGTCCCCCAAACCATCCTGTGACTCCCTGATTCGCTGATAAATGTTCTTGTCACAGCAAAGCCGCTGCTATCACCTCTGGCTCCTCAGCCAGGAAAGCAAAGTAAATATTTCAGCATTTAACAGCCCCTTTTCTGTGTTTCAGAGTTTGTGGGGAGAATACAGGTTGATAACTGTTCTTCAAAATATGAGGTTGTCTCTTACATATAGTCTGGCTAAAAGGCAAACAAACTTCCTGCTCTGTCCCCCAAAATAATTTTGTTACTGAGAAATCTCACTCCACAATGGCTTCTCCTAGTTTAAGAACAAACAGTGCCTCAATGCTGATAAAGATTTAAACCAAACTAAATGGCAGTTGCTTTTTACATGAGAACTACAAATTTAGTGCTCTGTACGGTCCCAGAAAAGAGGCCTGAATTGGTCAAAATTTCTTTCCAGATCTGCGCACACACAGGGACAGATGTGGCTGGATGATGAGGGTGTTAAAGCCAACTTTCCCTCCCTCCTGGCAGACACCAGCTTATTCTTTACCCCAAATCCTCACAGTTCATTTTTTAAACCTCTTGAGCAACTTATCTTTCAGTATCTCTCTTTGGAGCCTCCCATTTATCACAGCTAATTGTGGCCTGCCAGCACCCAGAGGGGATTCCACAGCTCGGGCTGGTGTCATGGTCTGGTGGATGGCATGAGGGGAATGGCTGAGGCTGGGCTGGCATTTATCATCTCTGAGAAGAGCTTGCTTAAAAAAATAAAAAGGCAGAGTCTGGATGGATAAAACTGAGTCAAGGGCCCACAAAAGTCTGCAAAATCCTGCGAGGGGAAGGAAAACCATTCCCTTCTTTTCCTGCAGACTGGGAAGCACTGAAATTCCTGGAAGCGGGACATGGCAGGAACAGCAGAAGCTGCAGTTCCTGGCAGTCCCTGGGCTGCCTCATGCTTTCTACAGATTCACTGAGAGAAGCATTAGGGCCTTTGGGGTTTTGGGACTTTTCCTCCCCTCCACTTCAACAGAGAAAGGGAGCAAGATTTTATATCCTCTTCCCAACACCGTTGCACTCAACACTGGCCTTTCCACAGGAAGAAATTATCTTCAGCTAAGTTTTGTTTGGAAGGAAAAAATAAGCATTTTGATAACGTCTTTGATATAATGGAGGATGCTGATTTCTACCTTTTTTTTATATATCTTATGATAGCTCTCAATCTCCAAATGTTTGCCAAACTGAGTTAAGAACAGGGAAGGAAGCAAAGTGCCTGGGGGTCCTGCAGCTGGGGTAAGGCAGGTTTATCACTGCACAGGAGGTGCTTTAGCCCTGTCCTTAAGGACCTCTGTGTTCAGATGGATTTTCCATCACTGCCTCGCTCCATGGCCTGAGCAGTCTCCCCCTAGCCCAGGGTGCCATCCAAACTCCTCCCTGACACTGCGGCCAGGACTGTTCCAGGTGCTCAACCACCCAGGCCAGATACGTGCTCTGGGTCTGAAGGCAGGGGTTGGGATTCTGGAACATCCACAGGAATTAAGGGATTTTCTCCCACCTCCCATTGGTTCTGGAGCACATGTTCAGAGGCAGAGGCATCCCCTCCTCTGGGGTGAGCAGGGAGAGCAGAGCACCCCGAGCTCTGCTGCCTTCAAACAGCCGATGGCAACCAGAGCACTGGGAGGTGCAGGGGGTGAGCAGGGGAGAGCCCCAAACCAAGCCAGGAAATCCAGCCTGGAGGGAAAAAACGGCAAAACCCACAAAACTGAAAGGCAGAGTGCAGTAAGAGAGAGTTACAAGGAGATTTTGAAACACAAAGCCAGAGTCTGCCCAGAAGGAATGTACACAGAATGCATTAAAATCTCTGCTCCTCCTCTGACAAAGAGCATTTTGCAGCGCCTCAGTCCCAGAAACTCGTGCCTGTGTCTTTTCTCTCCTGCGGCTGCGGGGAGGGGGCCGAGGGCAGGCCTGCAGGCTGCCAGCCCTTGATGTCTTCTCCAAAGGCACCATGAGCTCTTCTCACTGCTGAAAATCCCAAAGCAAGTTGCAGAAGTTCACCCAGAGCATCCTCAGGCAAAGGAAAAACAAATCCAGATCTCCCAGGACCTGCAGCCTTGGGCACCTCCCTGTGTTTCCCACCCAGGGGACATTCCAGGGTTATCCACAGCAAGGGGATCCCAGAAACAACCAAGGTTCAAACCCTGGGGACTGTGGCAGGGATGGGCAAATCCCCATGGCCACAGCCCAGGGAAGGTGGTAGCCAGAGGTGACATTTCTTTCCAAAGGGTAAAACCTGCCCTCATCAGGCACTTCATTCCCAGTGAGAACTCCAAAACTCTTATTTTCTACCCACTTCTCAATATTCAAGGGCAGTGGGTGGTCAATGCAGTCCTTGGTGAAATACCAGGAGCAAACCATGCTTGGAAAAGGCTTTTCTGCAGATTGCTGCTCCCTGAGTTATCCATGTATTCTGGATGGGATGAGCTTTCTGGACACTGCCCCATCTCTGAACTGTCCAGGTATTTTCTCTGGCTTGGTCACACTCTGTGACCTGTGCCAGTGCTGGGGTCCCAGCACCCACCTGGCTTCTCTGTCAACCTCACCTCTGTGTAGGAAAACCCAAACTCCATCACCCCAGCCAGGCCATGACCTTGTTTGACCTTTCATTCTGAGCAGCACTCTCAGCTGGTAACAATCCTAATCCATCTCTTTGGTACTGAACTTCCAGCATCTCTCTCCCTTAAAATTCCCTGGAGGCCACTCACAGACATGGAGCTGATGACATTTCCCTATTGTCTGACCACAGCAAAGACTTAAAAGCTGCTGTTCTGAAACATTTCAGCAAAAAAGAACATTATTAACAGCAAGATGATAAGACTTGCAGGTTTCAAAGGCAGGAGACATGAATGATTCCTTTTCCTAGAGAATGAAGCCCAATGGAAATGCAACATTTTCTTCAGAAGCAAGAGCTCACTCTCAGCCAAAACGAGGACAGAGAATGGCATGTGCTCCTGGTGATCCCGAGTGAGGAGGGCTCTCCTGCACCCCTGCACAGAGGGTCTGCACTGCATCCCCTTGGTCTCCCCTCAGGCAGGATGGGAAATTGGCACTGCAGAGGGAGGCTGATGGATCCTGTTTGCCAGAAGGTCATTAAGATAAAAGGAAAATCCCACTTAGCAGAAGTTATGAATTTCCCAAAATCAGGCTATTGGTACTGGCGAGGGACGGGAAGTGCTGATTGTGTTGAATTACTTCCTCCCTGGGCTGCCTCTGAGATGAGCAAGAGTGGAACATGGAGCAGGTTCTTCTCTTCCCAGGACATCCATGGGGTGGTGGCATTAACCACAGGGAACTGGCCAGATCTCACGTCCCTGCATTCCCAGGGGATGCTCACACAGAGAGCAGCCCCACTATGGGCAACCCAACCTTCAGCTGGACCACCTCTGACAAGAGAGGTGGGTTTGTCTTCTCCTGTTTCAGGGCAAGTGTGGGAGAACTTTGAGTCCCTCCCAGTGCTTAAAGGAGCTCCAGGAGAGCTGGAGAGGGACTTGGGATAAGGGATAAGCAGATGGGGATGGTTTCTCACTGCCAGAGGGCAGGGTTAGATGGCATGTTGGGAAGCAATTCCTGGCTGTGAGGGTGATGAGGCCCTGGACAGGGGGCTCAGAGAATCTTTGGCTGCCCCAGCCCTAGAAGTGTCCAAAGCCAGGTAGGATGGGGCTTGGAGCACCCTGGGCTAGTGGAAGGTGTCCCTGCCCATGGTGGGGCATGGAACAGGATGTGCTTTAAGGTCCCTTGGTCCCTTCCAACCCAACCATGCTGTGATTCCATGATTCTGTGAACATCATCACAGAGCAACCATGGGGCTCCCGGTCCCTCCCAGCACCCCAGAGCTGCTGCCTTGAGCTGCAGAAGCCTCCAGGGCAGAGTTTTGGAGCTGGGCCAGCCAGGCGGGGCAGGATCAGCTGCTCCCCGCCCTGAGGAGCCTGCACAGCACATGCTGAGCTGTTAAGGACAAAACCTGTTGCCTGGGAGGCAGAGTTCCACCTGCAGGCTCTGATGGATGGAAAGTGTTTAAGCGAGATTGTGGCAGCCTGAGCACAGCCAGCCCAGCCCTCCTCCATCCCTGCTCTGATTTATTCCCTTCTCTGCCGCCTCTAATGCTCCTCTCAGCTCTGTGTGGCTCAATGCAGCACAAATTAACAGAGCCCACAAAAGCCCTCTGAAGCCATTCCCTTGATTAGCAGGTCTGTAGTGCTGAAAGATATCTTCATTTTCATAACTTGGCACTGAATGGATGGCAGCCACGGAACTGCAGCACGTCATCCCCAAAGGGATGAGTGGCATGGATTTTTCTATACTGCAGAAATTGCCAAAGATTGAGACAAATGATTCAAGAATCAAAAAGAGGAAAAAGGAAAACTGGGGAAAGAAGGACAAAATGCTGCAGGACTCACTGGGGACTGAGGGGTGGGTAGTCATGGCCCAGATTTTGACCTGCCATGGCTCTGTCCATCCATCTGGGCTGTACAGGTCAGAGCTCTGCCCTTGGGTTGGCCCAGGGACATTGGTGGCTGCAGCTCCTTGTGTCGCTCTCTCAGGAGCCAACACATTCATCAGCAGACAGCAGGGCAGTGACACACGTGTCCCTTGGAACCATTAAATAAGAAGCTGGAAAATACCTCTGAGCTCACCGTGTCCAACCTTGTGCAGTGCCAGGGCTTGCACATGTGCTTTTGCCACATCATTGGAGATTTCTTTTCCTTCCTGGCCATGGTGAAATTGCCCAGGCACTCTTGTGTGGTGCCTCCAAGCAGTGTCATGAGTCCTGCTGGGCTGCCAGCCAGGGGACAGTTCTTCAGCTGGGACCCCTGAGTGCCATCCAGGCTGTGAGCAGAGCAGGGTGGAGCAGCAGTGTGGGGCAGTGCTGTGTGACCATTCTCAGGTCCTCACAAAGCTCTGTTTTCACTCTGTCATCAGGACTAAAACCCCAGGATATCCTGGGATTCATTCAGGGTGAGAACCCTCCCTGCACAGAAGGTCTGGGCATCGTTCAGGGTCTGGAAGCTGAGCTTAGGCCACTTAGTGGCTCTCCAAGCACTTGACCCTAGGTTTTAATGACTTACTGGGCCTGGCTACACCACCTGCATCTCTCCAGAATTATGTAGAGGCTGTTCTGTGCTGCAGAGGAATGATGGGGGTGGGGAGCGAACCTTCCTCCCAGCTGTCCCCTGTGCTGGGACTGGGGCAGCCCCACTGGCCACGTTTTCTGCCCCTCTGTGGCCATATCCTCACCCCAGATAACCCCAGCCAAGGGAGGAGAGGAGAAGTTCCGAAGGCAGATAAAGACAGAGGGATTATAAGGTGTTTATGCTTTTGCAAAATTAAAGTCTTGAAGGTGAGACAGGTTTACATTGGCACAGAATTAATGGTTTGGTGCAGCGCAAGGGGACAGCGAGAGCAGGGAGCGGGGCCATCCATCAGCACCGAAGGCACAAGGGAAGGAGATGCTGGCATAAATCAGGCCCTATGCAGGAAATAAGCAGGATAGATGACAGGCAGGAGCTGGTGATCTGTTTTTCCCACTGCACTAGCAGATGCAGGAAGTGTGGCTGGGTGAGTTCAGGTCTCGTTCCAGCATGGGGGTGTTGGGTGGCTCTGGGTGGGATGAGCCTTCCCTGCACTGCCAGGTCCATGGTTGGGGCTGCAGAGCAGCTCTGTGCTCACCCCACATCCTGCATGGACACTCACACGAGGCACAGCAGCACCTGCAGGCTTCAACCCCTTCTCCGGAGGTGTCACTGCCAGCTGCCATCTCCACATCCTTGGAGAACTGAGCCCAAAAGGATGCAGAGGAGGTTTTCCTTCCCTTGGACAGCAGCTGAAGGGGATTAGATGTCTCTCACCAATCCTTCTGGCACCTCTGCATTGCACTCCCTTCCTGCCAGGGTGTTCCAGCTCTGCTTTGGGAATGTGGGCACTCTCCTGAGGGAGATGAGACAGGAGCTGGGCTACTCCATAGGTTTAGGCTTGTCTCTAGTGTGGAATTCCCTAATTTTAAGACTTTGAGCTCAATTTCTCTGGTTATTCTCCAGACCTCCCCAGCAGTTCCTGTTGCCGCTCTGACTTCAAAGGGAAATGAGACCTTACATGTTTAATTGAGGCAAATTTCCTCCCTGTTGTCAGGTCAGTGAGGGGGGATTAATGGGGGCCAAGGCTCAGCCCTCTGGGGACACCCAAACATTTCAACACATGGGGCAACCCTGGAAGGTGGAAAACAGGTGATGGGGAACTGGAGGTGACCAGGGCTGATCAGGAGCAGCTGAGACACATAAATCTCTCCAGCCATCAAGAGCTGCAACCTCCCCCCACCTCGTTATTTAGGCTGTGTTTTTTGAACGTAACCTGAAGCAATTAAGCTCTTTCATCAGATGTCCTGCCTTCAGTTTCCCTCCTGGTTAGCGATATCACCGGCAAGGGAAGGATGTGGGAGGCTTCGGCAGCCTTGCATGGATGTAGGCAGAGACAGCTCAGGTGAGTCCTGGTGTCCTGGGCTGTCCCTGTAGCTCCATCACCTCCAGCAGCAGCCCTTGCCCCGGGCTCACCTCTCGGAGGGCACACAGCTGGTGGGAAGCAGCTTGGGTGCCTCACACACTGTCCCTCATCTCCCCTCCCCTCGTGCCTGTCCATGCCATTCCCGGGGGATGAAGAAGAGTTGCAGCAGAGAGGAACGAAGTGTCGGTGTGGCTGTGACGGGGACCTCCAGCCCTGTCCCTGTGGGACACTCCCGGGAAGGAGAACAGCCACAGCCCTTCCCCCTGCACCGACCCTGCACTGGCAGAGCCAGTGACAGATTGTGCCTCACCCGGCCAAGACGCGAGACGGGGTTTGTTTGGACCTTTTTAGGGTCACTTACAGGCTCCCGGAGATCCAGCTGCTGTCAGCAGCCGGCGATGCGGCCCTGCGGGGACCCGACCTCTGCTCCTGGAGGTACAACCCCCGGGGCCGCGGTGCTGACACTTCCCGGCCGGCTAGGGGAGGAATTTCGGATGGGTTTTCCTCCACCGGCATACCCCAGCCCCGAAAGTCTCCTGCTGGCAGCGCTGGCATGCAGCTAGTCCCAGCAGCCACTCCTCACTCCTGCCGTGCCCAAAGCGGAGGGGACAATCCAGCCCCAGTGGGATTTGGGGTCGCTCTAAAGGATTTCGCATCCCACAGAATCACTGCCTGCCGTCGTACAGGCAGCGAGTCTCATTCCCTGAGCGAACCCGGGGCAGACGCGGCGCCATCGCCGTGCCAGCCCCGTGGGAAGGGCGGGCGGAGGGCGCAGCTCTGCCGGAGAAGCCCCCCCACTCCTTTATTTGAGCGCTCCTCACCTGCTGCGAGGTTGAAGCCCACGAACATTAACCCTGAGGCTATAAAACCTGACTCGGTGTTTAACAGCCACACGGCGAGCCACGGCGAGCCGAAAAACTGCGCGGAAATTCCCAAGCCAAGGTTTGCGACTGGAATTAATTAGTTCTTGCTCTGACAACCTTTTCTGGTGCCACCAGGTGGTAACAACGTGCAGAGCCAGCTGTCCCTTCGTGCCAGCCGGTTCCCAGACAGCTGCTCTTAGGCACTGGTGGATGGGAAAGAAATCTCAGCGCCTTGGGACATCGATCTCCAGGGAGCAGCGGCGGAGCATAAATCCTCCCTGGAGTGTTGTATGACGATGGGGAAATCAGGGATGGAGGGATCTTAGTTTCTACCCAATGTCAATTTTCTCGAAAGCGTTTTGGAGTAAAAGGGCTTTGCATGAGGCCCGTGCACAGCGGTGCAGTGTGGGGGAGTCTCGGTGGTCCTGTCTGGACCAACCACTGCGCTGATGGAGCCGTGTCCCCACTGTGACTGTCCCCAAAACAGGCACCCCCAGCTCGGCGGGTGGACCTGGGCCATGGCAGGTTTTCCTGGGAAACCTCAAGCCTGGTCCCCCAAGAAGGGGAGGGAGGAGAAGGCTGGAGAGGGGAAGGGCAGCAATGACCTCAGCACTAAACACTCCGTGATAAAGGTTCTTTCTGGGCTTTTCCCGGGCCCTGATTGCCCCCGGGAGAGCGGAGCCGCACAGGGCGCTTTTCATCCGCTGGTCCTGCCCGGCCCCTGCCCGCCCCGCTCCGCCTCCCGCGGCCTCTCCTCCTTCAAGGCGCAAGAAAGAGAAAATCCTTTGATGCCAGGAAGCGATAGAGAATACTTTCTGCTCCCAAAATAAAGAATACCATTTTCTAGGAGCCTCCTCTCCTCCTGGGGCCCTCCCGCCCCCGCTCCCTGCCCAGGTGAGCTCCTGGGCAGAGCCGCTTGTCATCTTTACAACAGCTCGTTTTTCCCTCGCTCCGAGGGTGCAGGGAGCAGCTCTTACTGTTTACACACCTCCAGCTTCGGGGCGGGAAGTGAGACAATCCTGGATTTCATTCCTTGGAGGAGACTGGGAGATGGAGCAGACTCAGTCATGGTACCCACCACAGCGCCTGGGATGGCCACCCTGCTCCTCCCCAGGGACCCCCACACTTCCCCGGTGCCAGGATACAGCTTTGCCTCTGGGATGGCTCCCCCTCCGCAGGGAAATGCCCAGCTTGGCCACCAGCTCGAGGTGATCCTGGACATCACCTGCCCATAGCCACTGGTATACCCCCACCATGGAGGGTCCCATCCCTGATATCCATGGCGGTGCTGGGTGCAAGCTGAGTTTGCCAGGACTGGTGCAGGACTGTGAAATGCCCTCCCTGAGCCATTCTATGATTTATTAAAGGCTGACTCCATCCCAGCCATCTGCCCCAGGGCCGGGGGAAGTGACCCCACTCCCCTGCAGCTGCAGCGTAACAGAGCCTCCGAGCTGGTAACCAGACAGGAAAAGTCTCCCAGCCCTCTCCTCATGTAGCAGGATTATCTCCCTCCAAAGGTTTCTCCTGGGGGCTGTGCTCCAGGAGTTTCACAGCTGTGTGTTTGTGGGGCTGCCCCGATGGAGTGGCCCCAATGCCAGCAGACATGGCGCGTCCTTGTGTGTGCAGGGCACATGGCCCATGCCCAGCCTGTGCCTTCTGCTGGTCCTGAGGTGTCCTTCCCCGTGTCCTTGGTGCCTCCTGAGCCCCAATGAGCACTGAACTTGTGCTGTGGGGGTTGAACAGACTGATCAGGTGTGGGGGAGCTGGATGCTGAGAGCCTCTGAGGACCTTCCCACAAAGACATCACCTTGCTGCAGGTGGAGATGGAGCACGGAGCCACCTGGAGCAGTGGGCACTGCTGGGAGCTCAGGATGGGCAGGGCAGTGGTGGAGAGGAGAGTGCATGGACTCAGGGAATGAGATTTTTGTGCCAGACCCCTCCAGGAGTGCCCTGAGAGCACCCCTGGCCCTGTGGGGGGTGCTGAGCATTGCCCCTGTGCCCTCTCAGGCCTCACAGACAGGAACGGGCTGGTTCTGGTTCGGCTGCTGCTGCAGCTCCTTTATTCATTTATCAGCTTAGTCCCATCTCCGAGACATGAAAGAAAACACACAGATGAGGGAAAGAATTAAAGCTTGCTGAGCAGGGTGGGATTTCTGTGCTACTTGGGGGACTGTGTCCTACTTTCTGGTGTTTCTTTCCCTCTCTGACAATACTCCAAGGGCAAAGCCTCTGAGGACCCCAAGCCCTTGACCTTCTTTGTCAGGCAGAGCTGCTCAGACGCAGCCTCCCCAAATGGTGTTGGAATCAAGGATGTTGATTGCATTCAGATTCTAATTTACTCATCTTGCTACTAGGAAGTCATCAGAAAAGATGGTTTAAAATCATTCAGGGAAAACTCAGAACATAAAATTTTAATTGTCACCTTGTGAAATGAGGCCCTCCCAGGCTGGCCAAGCCTGGCTACTGTGCTGGCATGGATGGAGATGTTCCTCACCAGCTTGGCTTCCATGGACAGGAGGATGCAGATGAGGACCATCAGCTGCTGTAGCTGCTGCAGGATTTGATCCCTGCAAAGAGTGTAAGGAAAACATTTTGCTGTACACCAGCAGCAGCCCTGGGTCAGGCACTCCGGGCACTTTTCTCCCATCAACATCCAAACTTTCACCCTTTCAGTAAAACCCTTCTGATATCTGTAAGAGCTGCCACCTCCACCTCTGCAGCAGGATTGCATTATTCATGGTAACCTGTTTAATAGAATAATTCTGCTTGGTTTTGACTCAAAATTGCCCAAGAACATCCTCCAGTTTTGGTGATGTAATTCAAAACAGAGAATAAAAGACCCATGTGTACATGGCCAGTCCCTGAGCCTTGGGACTATGGAATGCTGGTTCTTCCTGGGCACACACTCCAGCCATGGAGCCCCCTGGGGTCTGAGTTTGAATAAACTCATTTAAATCCATCCCAGATAACTTCTGAAAAATCTCCTTAATCCTCCTTGGCCCTGCACAATGACCTGCACCCCTCAGGTGCTGAGGGAACAGGTGAGGGCGTATGGAGCCAGCACAGACACGGCCTCACTCCTCGGCAGAACACAGGTTTGTGACTGGGAACAGGAAAAAGCCTCTGCCTTCCTCTTCATCCTCCCTCTGGCCTTACACAATTATTTATGTGCTCGAAGAGGCAAATCAAAGATCATTAAGATGAGCCCAGCAGCAGAGAGACAGATCTGCTGCTGGAAGGGAGACTTTGCCAGGTGATCCAAGCTTGCTCCCCACTGCCTCCGGCACCCCTGTCACCTGCCAGTGTCCCCAGGTACCTCAGAAGCCACAGATCAATAAAGCCACAGTTGGGCTGGAGTGTGAGTGTGCCCAGGACAGCATCGATCCCTCGTCACTGCAGGGAGCAGAGTCTGTAATGGGCTGGGATGAGCCAGGGCTGACGGATCCTCGAGCAGCTGGAGATCAATAGCTTTCATAAAGCAGACTGAAAAATAGGGGAGAGGCCTAATGGCACTGGAGTGCTGGGCTACACTTACACAAGAAAAACAATTTGAGGAGGACAAAATAGCAACATTGATCATGCCACTATTTCCCCATTTTTATCTTTCTTTGGGAAAGTTCTCAGCTAACTCCAGATATCACAAACCTTTACTTGGACCCGTGGTACAAGCAGAGGTTGCACGTGGCATTGCTGCTCTTTGCATTCCCAGTGTGTTGTGCTGGGTTTAACCCTTACTTTAATTAGGAAAATTCCCTGGGCAGGCTCCCCTCTCCCCATCCCTGCACTGCCAAGCCCTTGGACTGGAGGGAGAAAGGAGCACACAGGGAGAGAGAGGGGCAGAGCTGCTCTGCTCTTGTATTACCCTGGTCTGCTGCCCATCCTGCAGCAAGCTGTGGAACAGCCCCACACCATGTGCCCCACGCTCACAGGGGCAGCTGGTGGGAGTTTTGGGGCTGAACACATGTCCTCCCCTGCCCAGGCACCCTCTGAAAGTGCCAGGGCTTCTCTATCCCTGTCAGGGAGCCGAAGGCAGCCATAGCTGCCCTGATGTCAGCACTGTGGTCACAGGACATGGCCCCACGGCAGCTCACAGGAACAGTTATGTGCTCAGGATTAACTCCGTGCTGTTCTTGGCAGCACCTGACCAGATGATTTGTCTTGGAATACACCTGCCTCATTTATTATTTTTTAGAGATCTGTTCTGCAGTTGTGGATAAGTTCTGCCAAACAATGCTGGACTGGGGTTTTCTGTGGCATGCACCAAGCAGTTCCTGAAACCTGGGGCTGTATCAGAGTCTGTGGGGAGAGTGTTCAGCTTGTCATGGACTTAATAAAGTTTACTGAGTCTTTGAGCTTTTAGAGTCTGTCTGATCCTTCAACAGGGCTTACAGCTAAACTGCCAGGGAAAATAAATCTGCTGCTCAGGGACAGGTGGTGAAATCACCATGGATGCTAGGGCAAGGCTGGCAGGAGGGCTGGGCAGAGAGGAGGAGGTGACCACAAGGAGGGCTGGGTCACAGCCAGGGAATCTCAGCTTTTAAAGGAACAATTTGCAGAAACTGCCATGGAAGTTACTTTAAGGTCAAAGTGATAAAGCAGAACACAGGGGTTGCATAAAGCAGTTCAGGAGAAATTTATTTGCCATGTAAGGAAGAGTCGTGGCAGGATTTGCTCAGTGGCAGTACCAGAGAGATGTCTGGAGACTGTGATGTGGTGGAAAGCTCAGAGAGGCTCCAGCAACAGAAGAGATCATGGAAACACAGAATCCTAGGATGAGTTTGAAGGAACTTAAAGCCCATCCTGTTCCACCCCCTGCCATGAGCAGTGACACCTTCCACTATCCCAGGCTGCTCTGAGCCCTCTCCAGCCTGGCCTTGGACACTTCCAGAGATGGGGCAGCCACAGCTTCTCTGGGCACCCTGTACCAGGGTTTTTCCATCTTCATTTTAAAAATATATATCCAATCTAACTGGATTCCTTCAGTTTAAAACCATCACCCTTGTCCTATCAGAACTTCCTCTGTTACAGCTGTGGCTGAGAACAACAAAGGGGGATAAAACTGATGATGGACACACCCAACCCTCATCCTGCCTCAGCCTCATTTGGTATTTCTCTGGACCTGGGCCTCTGTGCTGGAGTTTTGGGGGGTGCACAGCTGCTCTGGAGACACTGCTCCCAGAATCCTGAGGCAAGAGGGCACTGCCAGAGCTGTCCTGAGCCAACCTGTGCAACAGCCTCACCATGGAGCAATCCTGGGAGAAGTTCAATCCTTGGAGACAGAAAATCACCCAGCAAAAACCCTTGTGAAATGTCTTCTTTCCATCACTTCAATCCCATCCGCTCCACAGAGCCACAGAAAAAAAGGGCCCATCTGTTTGGAGTTTGCTTTGAAAAGGAAAACCAACCCTGTGGGACAGCATCTCCCAGCTCCTCATCCACTGATCCCTGCAACCTTAGCACATGGAGCATCTCAGCAACGATTTTTCAGCACACCCGAGTGCAGGAGAGATCCTGATTTACAATTATCCTTCAGTTACAAAGGTAATTTTAACTGGGATTAGCTGATCCTGTAAAGTAATTGAAGCCAGAAGGTCTGGGGCTGCTGTGCTGTTATTATCACCAGATGCCATCGGAGAAACAAAGGGTGAGGGCTGTCTCCAAAAGTGCTTCTCAAAACCTTCCAATTCCATCTCTCCAGGTATAAAGGGAGGGCAAAATCTGACAGGCGGGGAGAGGGGGAGAGAAGTGTAGGGATGAATGAGCAGAGATCCTAAATGGATCAGGATGGACAAAGGGAAAGTCAGGGAGGTGGTGAGGAAAAGCACTGCTCGTGGGCTGAACTCCTGCCCAGGGACCCCTCTCCAGCCTGCTCTGTGCCTAGGGAAGGGCTGTCTCATCCAGAAGGCACTAATTATCCCTTCTTTTAGATAAAGAAACCATCCTGCAATTAAACAAAGGAACATCCCCCATCCTCACCCTCTTGCGATCCTTTGATACATTCGCAGATGCTGCAGCTGCATTTGGGGTCCCCAGCCCAGCTGGCACCCTTGGCTCTCTGCCAACTCTCCCCAAATCAGAGAGCCCATGGGGGATCCCAGGACATTGGTGCTGCTATCCCAGCTCTGCTTGGAGTGGGGCTGCTGATGTGGCACCAGCCCCAGCATGTCCCTGCAGTGAGCACTGGGCTGTGCAGGAGTTCCCTTAATTGCTTGTAAGGTTTTTGGCTCCTCTGAGAAACCACCAGATCCTGCAGGTGATGGTTGGTGGGAAGCAGGAGTGTGGGGTGCACAGAGGGAAGGGCTGGGAGCTGTCTCAGCCTCTCCCTGCAGTACCCCCAGGCACAGCAGGGTCTGACCTGCAGCCTGGCAGAGGCACCCCAGGACCCACGGGAACATCTGACTGGAGCAGCTGGGGTCTCTGACAGGGGCTTGAGTAGCACCTGCTGCTGGGGTTGCCCAAAATCCCCCCCTGTGGCACCACCTGGGTGGCATCACGACCACAGCTGAGGGTGGTTTAGCTAAAGTGCCTTCAGCTGCCAGCTGCCCTCAATGCAAAGTGGGACCAAGGCACTGCTCTTGCTAATGAGAGCCCAAGATGTGATCAAATGAAATATTTCTGGTTGTTCAATAAAACAAACAAAGTTTTAGGACAGTTCAAGTGCAATTAAAGCTGTCATGTCACAGATGTGGGGGACAGTCCTGTGTAATCAGATTACAGCAATTCCCTGACAGGACCAGATCTGATCCTAAACTGTACATCAAGGTCCCTTCAATTCCACACCAGAGGGAGAAAAACCCCAAACACAATCAGGAAGAAATCACAATAAAAAAGGAATTGCTTCTGCTGGGATTGCAACCAGCAGCGAGTGCTGTGATTTGCACTAATCAAGGCCAGCCCAGCCCTGTCTGCTGGAATTATCTCTCCCACTAATCCCCAATGTGTTTCCTATTTGGGCTCTTCTGGACTTCCCTGTGGAGCAGCCTGGGTGAGCCCATGGTGGAACTGGCAGGGCCGGAGCTCTCCTTCCCAGAGGAACACCTGGGACCACTCCACTGCACTGGGGCTCTGGAGAAGGATGACAGGTACTGTCACCCCTGGGGCAGGGGGATGCTCCTGCTACCCCTACATCCCAAGAACAGGAGCATCTTAATCCCCAGATGGTTCAGCTCCCTGTGGCTCCCAGAGCTTCTGGTCTCTTTTTTTAAGGTAAGAGTAAGGAACTGTGTACCCCCAGAGCACTGCTGGAGCTGAGGGTGGCTGAGACACAGTCAGGAACCTTCCCCAGCAGCATAGGGAAAGGAGCAGGACCATCCTGAGGTGTCCTGTCATCCTCATCTTACACCAGAGCCCGAGGGAACAAGGGACTGTCCAGGTAAGCCTTTATGATGATTTGGTTCTTCATAAAATCAAATTTGTTTCTAGCAAAACCATTTGTCATTGGAAAATAAAAGGACCAAAAAAAGGAAAATAAAGTGGAAAAGTGTTATTCTTTACCCTGAGCAGTCTCAGCCAGTGACTCAGAAAGCACAAACCCCATGGTGCCCATGGGGCACAGCTGTAATTGCCAGGGGCCGGCCTCACCTGGGGGGCTTCCCCTGGGGAGCCACACTCTGGGACAGCTCCGTGCAGCCCCATTTGACACCTGGGGGTCTGGAGGGGCTAAACTGGGGGGCCATGCTCTGGGACAACCCCGTGTGAAACGGCAGAGCTGGGGCTGGAGTGAGCAGCTGTGGTGGCTGGTGTGAGCACAGAGGAACGTGTGTGTCATCTCAGACATCAGGAGGGATCACCCAGCCACTGGGACAGCTGTGACTGGTGCCAGGAGGGGTGGGAGCAGGGCTGGTGATGTCTGTGGGAGCAGGGTTGGTGATGTCTGTGGGAGCAGGGCTGGTGATGCCCATGGGAGCAGGGTTGGTGATGCCCGTGGGAGCAGGGCTGGTGATGCCCGTGGGAGCAGGGTTGGTGATGCCTGTGGGAGCAGGGTTGGTGATGCCTGTGGGAGCAGGGTTGGTGATGCCCCTGGGAGCAGGGTTGGTGATGCCCCTGGGAGCAGGGTTGGTGATGCCCCTGGGAGCAGGGTTGGTGATGTCTGTGGGAGCAGGGCTGGTGATGCCCCTGGGAGCAGGGCTGGTGATGCCCATGGGAGCAGGGTTGGTGATGCCCCTGGGAGCAGGGCTGGGGATGCCCATGGGAGCAGGGTTGGTGATGCCCATGGGAGCACTCAGTGCTCCAGGCTGATTGACAAGGTGGGGGTTGGCCACAGGTTGTGTTCAATGATCTTGGAGATCTTTCCCAATCTCAGTGATTCTGGGGCTCTGTGACTGGTCCAAAAAGGGCTCTGAACAGCTTAGCAGGACTCCAGGTGGGTCCTGGCTTGTGTTTATTTGACACAGGGGTTTTGGCTCTCTGTTGGCAATCGGCCGGATAAGGAACCCATTGCCAACTCTGAAATAACCCAAACAATTCTCACTTTGCCAAGAGGCTGCACATCCCACTCAGATCTCAAATCCAGGAGCTTCAACACAGCATGACCTGGAGGCAGAAGCAGCCTTCCTGCAAAAGATAAACTTCCCCACTGCACCCCTGTGTCCCAGGGGAAGCAGTGCCAGGACAGTGGACAGGGGACTTTTCCTTTTTCTGTGAAAAGCTAGCAGGTACAGGACCCACCAGCATGGAGAGCTCTCCAAGGGAGCTCAATGCATCCAGCACAACCCTTTGCCAAAAAAAAAAAAAGATCAGGTAAGTCCAATTTGAGATTAATTGAAGGGAAGTGTGATCCATTCACCAGCAGAGTGTGAATGATGACCATAGCCAAATTCTCTGAGTAAACTCTCCATCATGGATTATTCATTCAGCTGCTTATGAGGAAAGAGCAGAAAGCTGAAAATGTTCCAGTGCCAATTATTTATTGAAGGGATGTTCTCCTTGGCAGGATCAGAACACTCAAGCATGGTGTTTATCCTGCCTTCCTTGGGAGAGGCTGGATTGGCAGAAATGGGGAAAATCTCCGCTGGTGTTCAGGCTGAATTTCTCTGTGTTGAGTTTCATCACCTTTATTCATAGCTCCACTGCTTTTGGGCCATTCTGGACAATATTTCTTCCTTTTCATTGTTTACACCCTTCAGATATTCCTAGACAGCCATTATATTTCCTGTTAGTCTTTTCTTGGCCTGGCTGTATTTCCTTATTTTAATCTTTCCCCATCATCAATCCCTCCTGCTCCTTCATCATCTGTGCCACTCTTCCCTGAATTCCCTCTGATTTGTCGACATTATTCTTGTTTATGATTCTGAGATCTCATTTAGCATTTGATTTCTGCCAAAAATAAAATTGAGCTTGATTGTTTTCGTTGATGACTGAAGGGGACATGAATTGTTGCTTGGAAAACAGTCCTTGAGACAGCAATATGTGAGGGAGGGGAAGGCAAGGTAGCTCCATCAGGCAGATAAACACCCAGATAATGCCGACTCCGGCTCGATTGGATCTTGGGAGCTGGAACGTGCTGACAGTAATAGCCCCCACTATTGGAGTGTTTAGCTTTTAAATAGAAATGGGAGTTATAACTCAGGTCCTGGCATAAATCACCAGGCCAGAAAAACCTCCTAGGTATAGGCCTGCACAATAAACTGGGCTGAAATTCCTCATCCTTGAGGAAAGGAGCAAAATTGCAGCTTCCTTTGTGTGAGAAAATGAAGGGGGGTTTGAGTTGGATCCAGCAGTTTGGTCACTGAGACCTTCAGCTGGGAAAAATCACAATGGTGATTTGGCAGGTTTTGGCAGGGAGGTCTGAATTGCCACAGGGCTGGGAAAGAGTGGCAAAGGGCAAAGTGAGGCTGCAGAAGGATCTTCATCCAGGGAGGGAGATCCAGCCTGGCCACCCCGAGAGCAGCACTGGGACTGGCACTCACTGCCCACACCTCTCAGGGCTGTCCATGGGCAGGTCTGCTGCATCTGTACCTGCATCTATGCCTGTACCTGCACCTGCACTTGCACCTGAACCTGCACCTGAACCTGCACCTGGAGCTGTGGGGTGGAGCTGCAGGGTCTCCACCATTTCTGGCCATCAGGTGATGTCATTTCTGTCTCCAAATGCTGGTTTAGGGACCTGGTGTTGCTCAGATGGATGACCAAAAGCTGGATGGCTCCAGCCTGTGACTCTTCCAGGTGTCTCCTTGGGTCTTCCCTGAGGAGGACTGACCTCCCTGCCAGCGAATGGCTCTGTCCCATGGGATCTCTTCAGCCACCACTGGCACCATGCTGCTGCCACACGTGGAATCACAGAACGCTTGGGGTTGGAAGGGACTTCACCTAGTTCCATGATTCCATGGTTTTGCTCCCTTGGGAAGTCACTGTGTGTATGCCCTGGGAAGCTCCAGGCACGGCCGTGTGTGGGTCTGGGCAGATGAAAGGGAGTCCATGAAATGCTGTCCCCATACTGGAGCACATGAAAATCCCCCTGATCTGAGATCCGCATAAACCCACAGAGCAGGTGGGGATGGTTTCCCCTGGGAAGCAACTACCTTCCAGGAAGACCCCGAACAGAGGATCTGTATCTTCGAGGGATTTCCATTTAAATGCTCCTTGGCAAAATCCCTTTAAAAAGCTGCTGATGACTCGTGGAAAGCTTTGGAAAACATGCTAATTACTGGGAAACAATGCTGCATCTCCATGGCTAGAGCCCCTCTGGTTCTCTCCCTCCCTTCCCGGCACCACCAGAGGCATTTCCATGAGAAGGGCAGCTTTGTCTCTCCGGATTGTTCGTGCTGCTTATTCCTGCACCTGAAGTCAGGCTCCAAAGTGTGGGATCTCTCAAGGCATCTCCACAGCAACCCTCCTTCCCTCCCCTGAGCTGGGCTTGGGACAGGGAGCTCCTGTCACCCCCCGGAGTGAGACAATTGGGGACTGGATTCATTAGCATTATTACTATGCAGGGCGTGTGTTGCAGCAGCATCCCAAAGCTCCTGTCAGGATCAGGTATCCTGTGTGCTGGGAGTGTGTAAAACTGCTGGCGGACACAGCCCCTGCCTCTGGAAACTCCACTGGTTTCTCCAAGGAACACGTGTTTCAGCAGTGGGGAGGACCCCGGGTGTCTCTTTGCTGTTGCCTCCCAGCGCTCCCACCCTACCAAATGCTCTGTTCCAACGGGAGCGCCAGCTCAGGAATCAACTCCCTGCACCGTGGAAAAGCCATGGTACTTCTTGGCTTCATTTCTATGTGCTTTGTTTCGCTATGGCAAAACTGGGATGGGATGGATGGGATTTCATCCCTTTCCAGGGGCAGCAGTGGCCTTTGGCTGGGGGATGAAATATCCACGAACTTACCCCAGCGAAAGTCAAGAAAAATGTCAGAGAGAACTTGAACCATCTTGCAAGGACTAATGATCCCTCCTGATGAGAGGGAGCAGGAGGGAAGGGGAGAGGACGCTGGTTCTAAACATAACCTAAATACCTGTAAGGAAAACCCTAATTCTGAGTATCTGTGCCCCACGATCTGTCTGCTCCTCGCGCCGGTGTCAGAGCCCTCCTTCGCTCAGGCTTTTGGAGACCTGCCCCATGAGTCGTCACCTAAATCCTAAATAGCTCATCGGTGTAGGGATGTACAGAGACATTCCTGGCTTGCTCAGGAGCAGTTGGATATTTTCCTGTTGTTCAGGAGGACAGGGACAAAGCGATGAAAGAGGAGGGAGCTGTGCAGGGAGAGGATGGCACAGCTGAGCCGCACTGCGGGAACACGGAGCGTTCCCATCGGCCAGGGGACAGTCAGGAGCAGACACAGCAGCTACAAGATGACAACAACGCAGAGGGATGGCAGCAGCTCCAGTACCTCAGCTGGCACCAGGCAGCCAAGGCTGGCAGAGCCATCCCTGCTGCAGGTGCAGTGCCAGGCGTATCTGTGAACAGGGAGTGGGATGTGCCCGGGACATTCATTACCCAGGCCAGGAGAGGTTTCGAGAGGAAACAATCCCATGAACACTCACTTCCCCACACCAAAATTCCTCCTTTTTCCTGGAGAGGCAGGACCAACATGGCTCTTCGCATTGCTTTGCATCCAAGCAAGGGATTAACCATCCACAGTGCCTCAATGCAGACTGGAAACCTTCCAGGAAGTCAGCACTTTGGCGCTGCTCTCCCTAGAAATGCTTTGTCTTCCTGCAGGAAAATGAAATCCATTAACAAGTTCCACCCCTGCTCGGAATTCAAGGCTAGAACTGTCAATGCTTTGGGAAGGAGCTAAATGGGGGGATTTCCATAACAATCAGCAGCTACAGCATTAATCCATAGTCATATTAACCTGGGATAACAAGGACACGTCTGGCTGTTGTCTCTAATGTAATCTGCCATTGTGCCCGGCCCCACTGAGCCCAGCTTTGTGCTAGGCCTGGGCTAGGAGCAGCTCCTCTCCCCAGCTCTGGCCACAGCTCAGAAACGAGGGAGAGTGGGATACAAACAGGGGAAAGCATTACTCTGTGTGTGTGTGTGTGTGTGCGTGTGCACAGTCTCTCCCTGTGCCACTGTGCCCCAGGCTCTGTGCCCTGTGCACGGATGGGTGTTGGTGTTGGGCCTTTGTGAGGTGTCAAATAACCCGGCAAAATGAGGGAAAAGGCAGAAATTCCGGTGTGGGACCAAGCCTCTGTGAGGGAATGTGTGGATGTAGCACTGGGTGGATGTGCTGGGTGCTCAGCGTGGCTCCCGGGCTGTGTCCCTGCGGGTCTGCTGGCACGAGGATGCTGCCATGCCAGGCACTCACAGGCGGTCCTGGTGACAATCCCGGTGGTGCCAGGGCAGCTCAGGGGGATGGAGAAGGTGTCTGGCCCCTCTGCTCCTTTACAGTGCTGGCAGCCCATTCCATGTCCCTGCTGACCCTTCTCTTTCCCTCACATTGCTGTATTTGCCTTCCTAGAAGCAGCACTTTATTTGTGTGGAAGGTGCCCACTGCAGGATTAGGGCATGGATACAGAGCTGCAGTGCCAGGGCACCCCACCCCAAAAGAGCCTCACTTCTGGCCCTTCTCTTTTCAGAAATCTTCCAATCCATTCCATGATTTCTGTGTTACTACTTAGTTCTGTTGTAAAGGGGGTGGAAATCGGAAACTCTGATTCACCAGGATCTTTGCACAGAAACTTCACACGCTGGAACAATTAATTATCCATTAAACCCTTTGTCTGTGTCATTGCATTGTTCCAGGCTCCCACTGAAGCCCCTCAGCAAGGCAGTCGGGCTGCCAGCTTGCAAGTGTGGTTAATCAGCTAACGAGCTTAGAAATACAATAGACACAGCAACACGGTGCTCTCCGAGAGCCACGATGCCCAAGGGTCTCCAGCCACTCCAGAAAACATGGAATTAGCCATGGTTTGGCCCCACTGCGGGCCAGCAGAGCTGAGTGAGACACGACGCTTGGAGATGTGACATTAAAAACCATCTACCGGCTCCAGCAGCATGGAATCATGGAGTGGTTTGGGTTGGAAGACCCATCTCGTTCCACCTCTTGCCATGAACAGGAACACCTTCCACTATCCCAGGTTGTTCCAAGCCCTGTCCAGCCCAGCCTTGAACAATTCCAAGAATGGGGAGTCCGCAACATCCTTGGGCAACATCTCAGAGCATCCTCGATGCAGGGAGTGTTGGTGACACTCAGGTGGCCAGGTCACACCAGGCAATGGGGACAGCGCCCAACAGGGCAGCAGCTTCAGGGCAGCACTGCAGTATGAGGTGGATTTAATGGGGAAAAACTGCTGAGAAACTGGGAAAATTTGGCTTAGCTGGGGTTAGAGGTGACGCTTGTGTCTGGAAAGGTGTTGCTGTGTGGATGAAGTCTGGGAAAGCGGTGTTGCAGGGAAGCAGGTGGAGACATGAGGTCTTTGAGGATACTTTTAATGACAGAAAGTTTGTCTCCGTTGTATTTAGGCCTTAATTACAGCAGCCATAAAGGTGTTTATTTCCTGGCGACGAATGGCGGGCCAAGGAGAGAACTCTCTCATCAGCCCTTACAAGTTTCAATTACTTTTTCTCAATTATGTTTATGTTTTCCTTGCAGCTTTCGGGAACTGCTTGTGGGCAGAGGCACTGTTCCCAGAAGGACAGAGAAGGTCAGGAGACCAAGCCAAAGAGGCTGGAGAGCTTTGGCTGAGGTCAAAGCAGACAAACCCCAAAAATTTAATTGCAAAGGTGGATGAAGGGTCTTTTAGATGACCATCAGCCAAACCCAGAGCTTTCAGGGCAGATTTTTAGTCCAGTCCCACACTGGTCTTCCTTTGCCAACCTCCTTATGGCCTTTGTCTGCCCATGGGTGCCCATGGGTGCCCATGGTGCCCCTTCTGCACCATGGCTGGGACACGTGTGGCTGTGTCTGTCATGGGCAAAGGCTGCTGGAAAAGGCTCTGCTTCCATGTCCCTTTAACACAGGGCATGAGTCCCTCACAGGCTCTGGAAGAATGAACAATGAGTGATAAAAATCCAGAAATCACTCCCTGGTTTAGTCTCCCAAAGTTTAAATTTTTCCATGAGTATGCCACAAAGCCCCGGCCTCAAAGCCCTGAAGAGCAGCAGAGATAAGAGCAACTATCAGCTTGAAGAGGCTGGGGCAGATAAGCATCTTGCCTTGGAACAGCTGATAAAGCTGCAAGCTGGGAGGAATCTATGCCAGAACATGGGAGCGACAGCAGCCTGGGCTGGGAATGTCTGGAGAAGGGCTGTAGATGTCCTGCAGTGTCACTGACCTGTGCAAGACACCTCTCCTCGTGCTGAATCCTTGTTAGCAGCCCTCCCCCTGGATGGAGCACAAGGGGCTCACAGCTCTGGCCCTCGCCCTGACTCATCCCTGCTCTGGCTGTTTCCTCCCTCTGCTCTCTCAGGAGTGTGTAAAAGGCATATCTGGGAGGAAACAACAGTGAAATGGCCTCAAGCTGCACCAGGGGAGGTTTAGATGGGACATTAGGAAGAATTCCTTCACAAAACATGTTGCAAAGCATTGAACAGGCTGTCCAGGGCAGTGGGGGAGGCACCATCCCTGGAAGTGTTAAAAAACTGTGTGGATGTGGTACTGGAGGACACGATTTAGTGGTGAACCTGGTGGAGTTGACAATTGGACTTAATGATCTTAAAGGTCCCTTCCAACCTTAGTGATTCTGTGACTCTCTCCTATGATGTCACTGGTTTCCTTTTCCATGGGATTCCTGCCTAATCCTGCCACAGAGGGCCCTAATCCATCCCACATCTCCTTTTGAAAGCTGCTGGGGAAAGAATCAAAAATATCCTTCCCTTTGCCCTGCAGAGGGGGAGCCTTAGGGTGAGAAGGAGGCTACTGAGATCCCAGCCAAGTCCTGGCAACACAATATGGAGAGTGAGGGAAATTCTGACATTCCTGGCACTCCACTGCCCCATGGCCATCGCTGCCACCAGGTCCTGTGGCTGTGTGGGACTCTTGGCACTGGGGGTGACAGCCCTGGCTGGATGGATAAAGGAGCAAAAATGGGGACATTAAGAGCTCCAGCACAGTTATTCCTGTTACCAGTCCCTGACAGCTCCCAAGGCTTGGGCACAGCTGTGGTACTGGACAGGTGAGAATAAGGGAGTGGCACCGTGCAGGCAAAAAATTCCTGCCCGGGACACACGAGTGTCTCCAACTCTTACCCATTTCTATTTTAGTTTGTCTCTGGGACAAAGCTTGGAGGTTCCCAAGTGCCCTCCTGCCCAGGGGTTCCCACCCCCGGGTCCCCAGGCGGGAGCACAGAGCCCTGTGAGGGCTGGAGCAGGTTTGATGGCCTGGGGAGCGTTTCGTGCCGACGGCTCAGCGCTGTTCATTACCGGGGAAAGGAACGCGTCCCCCGCCCCTCCCCTATTTCCAGGCCAGGTGGAGACATGATTTATTGCGCTCTTTAGTCATTATTCTCAGTTACCCAATTATGTTTTTTTAAAGTTAAAAATGCAAGAACTTTGTTGCGGCTGCATCTGGGGATTCTGCAGCATCTGGAAGATGGTTAGGAAAATAAAACCCAGAGGAAAGCACAAACAGCAACACCAGCAGCTTCTCGAGTGCTACCTGGCAGAGATGTCCCCACCGGGTCAGGGGGCGACAGAGCTTCCCAGGCCTTGACCCCGGGCTTGGCAGAGCTGAGCTGGGCTGACACCAGGCAGGGGTGTGCCAGGATCTGCGGCATTTGGTCCTACTTAGCAAAACCTGCTCTTGCCTAAACCCAGAGCAATCAGCAGGGAGGGATCAGCACAAGACAGGTAATGCTGCGGTGCTGCCGACTCAGCACTTCCCCTCACTGGCTCCTCCAGCACTGCCATGGTGAGTTTGGAATCACTGGATCATCAAGGCTGGAAAAGGCCTCTGAGACCATCGACTCAAACTGTTCCAAAGCCACCACTAAGCCATGTCCCCAGGTGCCCCATCCAAGCATCTGTTAAATTTCCCCTGGGATGGGGAACTCCACTCCCTGGCAGCTGTGCCAGGGGTAGACAACATTTAGAGGGAAGAATTTTTCCTTAATATCCAATTAAACCTCCCCTGGAGCAACTTGAGGCCATTTCCTCTTGTCCTGCCTTGCCCTTGCCTGGAAGGATGGCAGACTTTGGGATGGCTGAAGACAGCAGAGCCTCCAGTTTCCCACCATGTCCCATCTATTTCAAAAGCCCAGCCTTAGAGCAGCTAGTTCCCAAATGAGAATGCTCTTAAAAGCCAGGGAATTCATTACAGAGTCCCAGGTGATGTTAAGGTCTGAAGGGGAGAGTAAAGGTTCTGATTTACTCATGTTGGTATTTTTGCCTCTCCTCTCCCCACGTGAAGCACGTGGCATTCCTGCTGCTCAGGCATTCCTTAGGTGCAGGGTTATTTTTGCCTGTTTGCTGATGCTCAGATTCCTCCCTGCCCGTTTCCAGGTCAGGTCCCAGCACACCTGGAGCTCCCCACCCCTTCCCTGCGCTTTCATCTCCCCAACCCACTTCCTACCTGCCTCCTCTTGGGATCTCTCCCCCTTGGCTTCCCCTCAGAGGGCTGCAAGGAGATAAGAGCCTCCCAAGACTCCCAGTGCCTTCAGCACCTTCTCCAGGATCCCTGCAGTACCCAGCGCCTAGACCTGATCCTTTCCATGCCAGCAATCCAGATTTCCACAGAGTCCCTTGCCAGCACGGGGCTCTGGTTAAAGATCACCTTAGATGAACATGTCTGGGGCAAATAGAAGTGGTTTTGTTTCCCAGTTTGGTGCCTCCCCCAGCTCTCTTCTCTGCTTCCCTGTCATTGCCCCAGTGAGCTGAAAATGTCACTGCTGCCACCACAACCACGTGTGCCTGCAGAGCCCAACGAGGCACTTAATTAGGTGGGGGAAGAGATGGTTTTTCCTGCCTGACCACATCCCACCCCAGAGTCGGCAGCTGCTCAGAGCCATCGATAAACTCAGTGTCCTGGTTCACAGCCTCTTTGCAATTACAAATGGAGAAAACATAAAGAAAAAGACCTTAAATCATCTAAATTAAAGCTCTGAAAACCATGCAGTTCAACTGCCTCCTATTAAAAATCACAGCACCACAGCTTTTCCTTCAGCCCTGACGAGAAAATTGGGCAGGGCTCCATTTCTAGGACAAGGAGGGATGGTTTTAAATTAAAAGATTTATTTAGGTCAAATACAGGAAAGATATTTTTTTACAGTGAGGGTGGAGAGGCCCTGGCACACTGGTTGCCCAGAGAAACTCTGGCTGCGCCACCTCTGGAACTGTCCAGGCTGGACGGAGTTTGGAGCAACCCAGGAGAGTGGAAGATGTCCCTGCCCATGGTAGGAGTGGCACTGGATGACCAGGAAGGTCCCTTCCAACCCAAACTATTCTCTGAACTCCCCAGCCAGTGCCCTGGAGATGCAAAGGTAAGAACACTCTGCTCCAGGGACACAGGAGCTGCCTGCTCTGCCTGCCTCTTCTCCAGCATCCCAGACCCAGTTCTCCCTGGCAGGAAGGTGAGAAATGACTTCAATAATGTCAAGTCTCAACCCCTTCTTTAAGCATATTTCAAATCCAGGAGCGTTCATTTCCCTCCTTGGAAGGACCAGGCAATCTTCTGACTGGTCATTGGTGACTAGCAGCACAAACCCTGACCTTAATCCAAGACAGCTCCCAGCTCTGGAATCCTCGGGTTCTGATGCAACCATTCTTTACTCATTCCCTAATTACCTCATTATCCATGGAAAAGAGGGAGAGCCTGTCCTTTCAGGAACAGTCCCCAATCCTGAGGGAAAATCCTGAGGGGATTCTCCATTTCAGGCACTTTCCTTCAAGCTGACAATTCTCTACTCCACGGGGTGTTCAGGTGCTGTTTATGCAGGAACAGAACCGTTAATTATGCTGATGGCTGAGACGAGAGATAAGGGATTGCCAAGGAAACACGGCTTTGCAGTGACATCCCAAGTGGTGATGCTCACATTTTGGGAGAAGTGGGGGCTCACTCAGGGGTGGGGCACTCCCAGCATGTGCAGGGATGGGAACAGCTCTGAGCCTGATGTCTTCTGGCTTCCCACCACACAAACAAACCCCCAAAATTAATTCCTACAGCTTTGTCTCGTATTTTGTTTCATTTGCACCACAGGATTTGGTTTGGGGGGATTTTGGGGGTGCTGAACAGCAGGAGGTGGAGGGTCCCCAGGGGTCTCCTGTCTGGGAAGAGCCACTGCAGAGGCAGGAAGAGAGGGACAAGGGTTTTGCAGTTACCCAAAACCATCTGATGACACAAAGTGAGAGAAGTGTGGTTCAAGGGGTTTGGAGAGGAGTGCTGGAATTGAATCCAGCAGAGGCAAATCAGGAATGAATGTCAGGGAAGAAATTAAAAGGCCTTCCAATGGCTCTTGTTGAACAGGAATGGTTCCCCAAATGGATTGGGGACAAACTGTGTCATGGGCTGCCTTGGACAATAGGAGATGAGGATTCAGGCTGGCCTGGCTAAAGTCTTGCCTTGGACAATAGGAGATGAGGATTCAGGCTGGCCTGGCTAAAGTCCAGACCTTGGGTTCTTTGGGATCTGCAGATGACACTGGTGTCCCCAGGCATGTCCCTGTGGCTTGGCTCAGCTCAGCTCAGCATAGCTTGGCATGGTTCAGTTTCTGTTTTCTAGGAAAAACAGGCAGGAAAAAGGAGAAATATTTTTAAAAAACTGGAGAAGGAAGTGGGGTTGGAGGGAAACAGAAGCTTGTCACTTGTTAGGAGAAACCCAAAATAAACGGGACACCATCCGGGCTCTTCAAACCAGAAATGTGACCTAATTTTCCTTTCCAGTTACGAGCCAACTTCCTCCATCCAGCAAGAGCTTCTTGCCCAGCCCCAACCACCCAGCCAGGAGCCCTGGGACCCCCAGTGCCCCCAGCCCCAGGCTGGGCCCTGCAGCACCCACTGAAAAGTCAGGGCTTGAGTGTCCAGCGAGAGCCAAAGAGCACTGCAGGCAAAACATCAACAACTAAAACCATTCACAATGGAAAACATCAACAACTGAAAACCTCAACAACTGAAAACCTCAACAACTGAAAACATTCCTGACTGAAAACATTGAACAATGCTGAGTCCCTTCATGGCAAGTCCGGGGGAAGTGGTGGCTGTGGGTCATGGTTTGGGTGGGAAGGGACTTCAAAGCCCATCCAGTCCCACTCCTGCCATGGGGGATTCCTTCCACTAGCCCAGGTTGCTCCAAACCTCATCCAACCTGGCCTTGGACACTTCCAGGGATGGGGCATCCACAGCATGTTCCTGGGCCTCCCCACCCTCACAGGGAAGAATTCCTTCCCAATTCCTATCTAACCCTGCCCTCTGGGAAGCCATTCCCTCTTGCCCTGCTCCTTCAGGCCCTTGTCCAAAGTGCCTTGGGCTGTTTGCTTCTCTGTTGGGGAAGTTGCCTGTTGTGGCACTTGGCCATGGGAGGGGAAAGGGCTGTCCTGACCCTGCTGCCACAGGTGAGTGCGTGGCTGTTGGAGGTTCCCACCTCTCTGCACCCAGAGACAGCACCTAGAATATCTGTGGCTTATTTCTCCTCAGAACAAGGAGTGCACGTAGTAATTGTATTGAAGCGTGCAAATAGCAGAACAAACAAAATCCTCAACTTGATAGGAGCAGGGGTTGTTGTAGCTAGGAAAAAAAAATGATCAAAAACATGTCACACAGGAAAAAGGGTTTCCATTCACAAAGAAATCATTATGGTTAATTTAATTCATTGTAGCATTTAATATAAAAAAGCTTTTCTACAGAGACTGGGAAAAAAGCCAACATTTATATATAAATGGGTTTTATTTTAAAAGCTAATGCAGTGGGCAGGATGCTTCGGGGTTATTTTCTTTCCCTTTTTCTTTCAGCGCATATGCAAAGCTGGTATTGTATCCAAAAACCAAGGAATTTGCTGCTATCTAAAGTTTACAAATTGCTTTTGTTCAAAAGCACCATTTCTTATCCCTTAGAAATGGAAATGACAGGGTTTTATCTCCTCAACTGCCTTCCTCCCTGCTTTTTTGAAGTTACTTATATTAGTGTCCAAAGCACTGATTTGCAGAATGGACTTTAAATATTCTGCCACTGCCGGCCCTGGGAATGCCTGACATCCGAACTGCTAACCTGGGTGTGCCCCTGGAGCTGCCCTCAGAGGCTGGGAGGAGAATCAGCTGTGTTTGTGCAGGGGACAGATGGCTCCTGAATGACTGGCCTGATCAAATACCTTCAGCCAGGGAATTGAAGGGGGAGGAACATATGGCACATCCCACGTGTGCCCCGCATGCCGGGCAGGCAGGGACACAGCTCCCAGGGCTGGGACTGTGTGTGGCACTGGTGCCCTGGGTCACACAGAGAGAGAGGAGAATGCTGAGGACAGGGCCCAGGGCAGGCAGGTGGCACCCACCTGATGCGAAGCAGAGCCACCACTCCATCAGCCATTCCCAGGGCTCCATGTTCCCACAGTCTGTTGGTGATCCTTGGATGCAGAGCCTCTGTCCCCACATAAGAGCTGTGCCACCCTGCCTGCCTTTCCCACTTTCTACCCTGCTTGTCCCTTGCTACTACTTCATCCTGTTATTTCCATCAGAATATCCTGTTATTTACATGTCCATAATCATGGAATCACAGAATGGATTGGGTTGGGAGGAACTAAAAACTCATCTTGTTCCAACCCCTTCCACTACACCAGGTTGTTCCAAGTTCCCCTGTCCAACCTAGCCTGGGACTCTCTCTCCTTCAGCCACCTTTTGTGTATTTGAGGAGCACCAGCTCATTCCCCTTGGATCTGTCCTCTCCAGGCTAAACACATTCCAAGCTTTCAGCTCAGGTCGTGGTTCTGAGGCCTCCAGAAGCTTCCTTGCTCCTTCCTTGGCACTGCCTGCACCTGGCACATATGGGAACTCAACCTCTAAATGTCCTTGCCACCTCTGCACCTCCTGTTAGGGCAGGATCCTGCTGGATTTTTATTTCCCTTCCCTTACTCTAAGATATCCCTTCAGGGAGTCTCAAACTGTTCACCAATTCCAACAAATGCAGCCACATCATATGTGTAGAGCAGGGAAGATTAACCCACTGTGGAGCAGCTCAGCAGAAACCCGAGCACAGCAGGGTGAAGCACCTTGCCCAAGGTCATCCAGGAGTGGGGAATGCCAGCCAGGGCACTCCCCAAAACCCCACGCTTTCATAGACATCTCCACAAACCCATTTCCTTTGTAAAATGCCAACTGCTATTAAATCCCTGGGCTTCTTAGCCCTGGAATTGCACCCATTACCCTCACCCAGTGCTTGGGGCTCTGTTCTGGCTGTATCAGCTGGCAGGACACCCTTGTTCTGGGGAAACATCTGCACGAGGACAGCGCTGATTTCTGAGGGGTTCAGGCTCCACCTGAACACCTGCTCCTCCGACCTGGGCTTGTTCCTGCTGCTGTCCTGGCACTTTGGCCAGGAGCTTTAAAGCAGGCAGGATCAGCCCTTTTCCAAAGGCGTGGAATGCAAAGTTTGAGAAGCGTGCTGGAACCACTACGTCTGTACCCATATCCCTGATTTATTACCCCCGGTGTCTGTTGCTGCTCAGGACCGGAGTTCCTGTTCAGAACTTTGCTTTTCCATGCCAGTAGCTTTGGCTTTTCAGCAGGAAAGCTTTCTCCCTGGATTATGCAAATACTCTGTGCATTGTCGTTCCCTGTTTGCGTTAAGTTCGCCTCCCCTTTGTTTTGATTAATGCTCCCTCTCCCCCACATGCTTGCTCCAATATGTTTGTTTTAGGGATGGGCAAATGAGCTGGGAATAAGAAAAATGGAACTGAACCTTCACCCAAAACTTGAAGTGGGTGGTTTGGAAAAGAAACCCACAACAGAATGAATAAGGCTTTGAACCACACAAATAGTTCCCTTGTTGGTGCAGCAGAGACAGTCTGGGCCCCAAAATGATGAAATGCTGTGTCCTCTGCAGTTTCCAGGAGCTCTCCATTTGCTCACAAGCAGCTCTTGCCCGCAGGCAGGCTCTTGCAGAGAGATCAGGGGGAGGGGGATGCAGCCAGCCCCGGATGCTGCCATAGGATCAAGCCCCCAAGAGCTGCTCTGAGCTCCGTGCATGGCCCAGCCTCAGGATGTGGTGTGGAGGCTCACACTGCCATAGCCAGGCTGCCCAGGGAACACCAAAACTGCTCTGGAGAGTCTCTCGGGACCACAAAATCCCAGAGTCAGTGAGGTTGGTAAAACCTTCCAAGATCATCGAGTTCAACCTGTACCCCATCCCCACCTCATCACCCAGCCCAGAGCACTGAGTGCCACATCCAGTCCATCGTTGGACCCCTCCAGGGATGGGGACTCCAAACCTCCCCAGGCAGCCCCTTCCAAAACTGATGCCCAGCAAACCTAAATACCCAAATCAGCTTGGGAAAAATGCCTTTGGAGCCCTCTACAGAGCAAGACTGACAAGAGAGCTGTAGTTGGGACATGGCTCCAGGGTGTCCCAGGGCTGGGCACAGGGGGACGGTGCCCCAGGGACACCTTGCAAGGACAGGGAGCTTGGTGGGGTCTCACTGCTGTTCAAAGGGATGAGAACCCTCTATCCGTTGTGGGGCTGAGCATGGAGCCTGTGGCTGGGGTCAGCAGCGTCATGGCTGAGCTGGGCACTGCTGGAGGGACACGCCAGGGTTTGGGTACCACAGGCGTGGGGCCACAGTGCCGGTGACAGCTCCCACTCCCATTGCGTTGGGCTTTGTTTGGGAGAACCTGTCACAGCCTGGCAGGTTTCCCACTGCAGATGAAAGGAGGGAGGATGTCTGAAAGCTTCACAAGGTGATACAGCCATTAAGGCACTGTGACAGACTCACACAGAGGCACAGAAAACCAGCAGAGATTGGCAGCTCTGGGGCCTGGAACCAAACAAGAGTTGCGGAATCAGCGCTGGGTGTGTGAGCGCTTGCGTGGGGCTGGGCATGCTCGGGAAGTCACCATCCCTCCCTGACACCAGTCACCTCCCTGACAGCTTCCAACTCGAAGGAAGATGTAAGCAAACAGATGAGTAGGAGCCCCAGCTTGCAGTCCTGCCTGGAAATTATAAAGGGCCATTCACAGAGCTGCTTTTATGCCTTTAAACAGAATGTTGTGCTGCTGAGAAGCGGGCTGGGCTCATGGCCACAGAGTCTCTGCTTCTCCTGGGCACAGGTATGGCACAGGTGAAGGGGCTGCAGCTTCCCCTCCACACGCCCTACCTGGTACAGCACCAGTGTCCCAGCAGGGCACCAGCATCCAGCTCTGCCTCGGACACTGACTCATCCCAGTGCAGTGCAGGGCTACAGGATGCCTTGGGAGCCCAACTCTTCAGAACAGTCCTGCCCATTGCTCTCATGAGACTTTTGATGCTCAGATGAATTCTGAAAGCAGATCCTGCCTGTGGCTGGTGGGGTGGGAATAAAAATCTGGTTCATGCCCTGCAAAGGGTTGTGCTGGTAATTCCCAGTGCTGGACTTGGAGCATCTCTTGGCTCACCCAGGCTTGGGGCACATGGGTGCCTGTGCCTGCTTTCTCAGGGATCCAGTCCAAGGCACACCAACAGAATGCCCCAATGAAATGGTTCCAAACCCCATTCAGAGCCTCTTGCAAAGTGGTCACTTCATCCAAGTGAAGACAGTGGGAAACACAGGGCAAGAGTGTGGAGGGGATTCAGGGAGCAATGCAGGGAACCGGGCACAGGGATCACAGGCAGGAGTAGGGAAAAAGAGTTTCCCATCCCTGGCTCCCTGCAGCCAGGACTGGCTCCTCTTCCCTGACTCAACCTGGGGAATCAAATAAAGGGGGAATTACAGGGCTGAAGTTCTGCACCATGCAAAGAGGAAGCATCAGCCAAACATTCCTGGCCCCCACCCCTGGCCACAATTAAAAAACTCAAAGGAAATTAAACCACAAGAAGAAGAGAGCCCAAACACCAAAGAGAGGCGCCCCGGCCCAAGCTGCATCACATGCAGCGAGGGGGAAGCGGCCCCGACGCCCAGGCAGAGCCACAAAGGTAATTGCAGTCACAGGGCGAGAGGCTAAACCAGCATGAAATGAGGCAGGGAACAGATATTAAATTTGCAAGCCCCGGGCAACAGGACTCCGTTCAGTTTATTTGCATTAATCAGGTCAGGGGAGTAACCTTGTTTTTTTCCTGCAGGAGATACCATCAGCCGTTATTTGTTTCTCATGTGAAAGTATCACAAGGCACAAACAGTGGCTGGGAGAGGCTGGTGGAGCCTGGGCCACATCCATCCCGGCTGGGAAGAGCGACTCAGCCCGTGCCAGGGCTGCGGTCAGGGGCTGGCCACGCTCCATCCCATGGGAGCCACCAAAGGATGGGATGGTGGCGGGACCGCTACCAGCACCAGGGGAGATCTGACTTGGGGTTGAGTGAGTCAGCAGCCACACACCTGCTCCAAACAGCTCCTCACCTGCTCACGGCAGGGAGGGGAGAAATTTCTTCAGCCAAGCAAATTCTTGGGCAAAAGAGAACCTCTGAGGACTGCCCACAAATTCAGGACCAGCCACGACAGAGCCAGTGCTGTGGGAAAGAGCCACGTAACTTGTGACTCCATCATTTCTGGGGAGCTGTGCTTGTTGCGTTATAGAAGGGGATGAGGCTGATGCATCAGCTCACCTTTGGACAGGTGACATGGAAAGGACAGGCTCATCCCATCAGACGTGGCCTGGGGACATGGGCACACTGTTCCTGTCCCCCAGCCCCAGGCAGGTGTCTGGACTGGAGCAGCGGGAGCCCCAGGCACAGAGGCTCAACCAGGGCCTGTGAGAGAGCAGGAGCCACTTTTGGCAGAGGCTCGGAATAGAGCTCCCAGGATCTCTGCCCATGGACATGGGATGGAGCTCCCAGGATCTCAGGCCATGGACACAGGATGGAGCTCCCAGGATCCCAGCTCATGGAGCTAGCATGGAGCTCCCAGGATCCCTGCCCATGGACTCAGCCTCTTCCAAGGCAGCTGCTCTGCCTCAGCACAGGCACAGGCTGGGGCACTCTGGGGCCGTGCCCAGACTCCTCACACCAGCACCCTTCTGATGACAAGCAAAAGAGAAGAGAATCAGAGCAGCCACCCTGGCCCGAAATATCAAAGACAAAAAGTGTTTTGAACCTGATCCAGGCCAGCAAAGCCTCAAAAGTGGCCAGAAAAGCAAGTCCAGACCTTGATCCTGCCATTTCAAGTTTGAGAGTTCCTGGCAGAGCAGGCTAGTGGGAGAAGGGGGAGCAGAGCTGTGCTTGCCCAGACCTCACCATATCTGAAGGAGAAGCTCAGCTCAGACGTGGGAGGTGGGAAACCCCACCTCATGCTGGGGAACGCTGGGGATTAAGGAACAACTGGGGCTGCACAGACAGGGCTGGGAGCAGAGGCTGTGGGATGTGTCTGAGTGCGTGATCTCCCAGGTAGGGAGGGTTTGGGATTGTTTGCTTTGTCCGGGTACAAAAGGCAGAGCCTCTGTGCCCACTGCAGGGTTCAAGCAGGCCCTCCCTTTCCCAGGATCCAGCAATATTATCCAGCTGCTAAAGCTCGTGGAAGCGCTGAACTCTCCTTTCAAGCTCCTAAATAAATCAGAGCGGAGGGCAGGCGGCTGCGGAGGGGCTGCCGGGCAGGGGCTGCTGCCTCCCTCGTCCTGCCAGATTGCTGCCTGTGCACAGACCAAAGCCATCTTCCAGCCACTGATTTCACATTCCAAGGGAGCAGATTAATGCCTGCAAACTTCTCAGTGGAAGCATTCAAACGCTAATTGGTAGTTGCAAGTAATTAAAGTAATTTACTCAGATTATAAAGAAATTTCTTAACAGTGATTAAGCAACGCTGGGACGTGTGTAGTTGTTTGTAATCACTCCCCCAAGGGGATTAAAGCTCTTGGCTGTGTGTAATATGTCTTGTAACACCCTATGGGTCCTGTTGGCTCATGATAGCAAAGAACAGCTTGTTGGAAGAGATATAAATCAGGCCTGTGTGCACATAAAGTACCTCACATCGGGAACAGCTCTCCTTCACACTCCAAGCCTGGGAGCACAACTCTGCAGCGAGGGCAGACATCCCATAAACCGGGCTGTGCTCCACAGGCACAGGCTGTGTCATCCGTCACAGACAGCACCGACGGGAGAGGCAGAAGGAAGGGCAGGGCTGTGGAGGAGCACGAGCCACAGCATGGGGACAGCCCAAGGCATGGCTGTGCTCACCTCTGCTCACTGGTTTCCGTTTGCCAAGCCGTAAAAGAAGAATAAATCCACTTAAAAAAAAAATACTAAATGGATCCACTCACCCAGTTGATTTAGTGCTCCAAAAGTAACAGAGGAAAACTGCCAGCTCTCTGTGAAGTTGATACCTAACAGATTACACTAAACCAGAGCTAATCAGCAGATTATCACTCCAATTGTTCCATGTCCTTGTAATCCCAGCCAAGACTCCAGACCTTGCTCAAGCCTGTATTTAGGCTCAGGGAGGCAATTCCCTCATGGAGAGTGGGGAGGAGGGAGCCCACATTGCTCATCTGTGACATAAGGGTTTTTCTTGCTTGCATTTCACTTTTATTGAGTGACTGCAGTGAAATATTTCTGTCCTAGTCCCAAAATATGCACACAGGGCTGAGCTAGGCTCGGAGTCACCCTTCCCACCACTGGGAAGCTCCTTTCCTGTAAGAAGCGACCTCACATCCAGGCCCCTCTGCCCTGCCAGGAGCAGATTCCCTTTAGCTCTGGGACTCCTGCAACTCCAGTAAGGTGTTTTTAGCACATGAATCTGGGGAGAAAGGCAATTCCCAGGAAAACATTCTGCATGTGTTGCAGTCTCCTCTCACACCCGATGCCTGTGGTCTTACCATCCTGCAGCATCACCAGAATTTGTTTTTGTGTTTAATTTATTTATAGGGTTTTTCTCCATGCTGGGAAAACAGAACTGTAAATATTCCATGAATGCTGGCTGCAGCAGGATGCCAGTTTACCTGGCACACAAGTGCTGAGCAAAGTGGGAGCTCATCTCCACTATGACTCTGGCACAGCACTTTGGTGTTTGCTTTCTGCACATTTTTGGCCAAACAAAGACAATTGTTCAATTCATTATTTTTCTTTTTTTTTTCTCTCTAAAGGCAGCACAAGGAGGATGGAACAATCTTTGTTTGCCTGCTTGGAGGAAGACATTTTTCCATCACGAAGCCACCACAACCCTCGACGGCCCTACGGGGTGACCCTAGGTGTCACCAGGGTGCTGCGCTGCTCGGGACGAGCTTTCCACACTGACATATAAATAGATGCTTTATTTCTGTGTTCTGTTTACTGTGCGTAGAAATCTGATTTTCCCTAATGGTCCTTTATAAATAGTTTCCACCCACCCCCTGCTTGAAAGCTTCTCTGACTCACATTGGAAATTAGGTTCTTCCCCTCCTCGCTATTGAGAACAATTATAGCTCTTTGTTCTGCAGGAATTAAGAAGCACGAGGGCTGAATCCAGCCACATGAAAATTGTCACTCTCCTTTGTTTTCTGCCTGTAATAATTATCCTGCCAACTGCTCACTGCCATCCTCAAGCCCTGGGTGCCTCGCTGAGCACCCTCCACCCTCCAGCCCAGCCTGCCCTGGCTTTGTGCTGATTCAGGTTTTAGTGGCTGCTCTTGGCCACATCCTTCATTCACCTTTTCCTTCCATTTCCCAATGGAATGACATTCTCAGAGGAAAAGAGGCCTCCAGGACAGGCTCCTGAGGGAACAAAAAGGGAGCAGCCTGTCCTTAGGGAAGACCCTGGGCATTGGTTGTTGGTCAGAAAAGGTGGCAGCTCCTTTCCCAAGGGGTTCCCAGGTTTGGGCCAACCCCAGGTGAAGCCAGGCGCCTTGGCCATGGGTGACATGGCCCCTGCCCTGGTGGGATGGGAAAAGGCTTCCCTAGAGCACAGCACAAACCCATATCCTGGATGGATGGATGGATGGATGGATGGATGGATGGATGGATGGATGGATGGATGGATGGATGGATGGATGGATGGATGGATGGATGGATGTGCAGTTGTGTGGATGTAGCACTTTGGGACAGCGGTTAGTGGTGGCCTTGGCAGTGCTGGGGAAACAACGCTCTTAGAGGGCTTTTCCAACTGTAATGATTCAGTGAGTCCATGATTCCATAAAAAAAAGAGCAGGAGCAGGCAGCCAGAAGAATTGACAGAAGGATAAATGTTTTTCTCTTCCCACAAATCTTCTCCAGTGTGAAAACCCCTGTTTAAAAGAACACAACCAAACCTTGCCCGATTTTTTTAAAGGATCTAAAATGACTCTCCATTGACCCCTCCAGCCACACACTCATTTTTCATTAAACTGTTCCTGGGATCTTATAAGCAGTGAGAGAGAACAAGCAGGCAAAATGGTGAAAACAACCCAGAGGACCCTGGGGCTGTTATAACTGAGACAGGAACATTTCAAATTATACCTTAGGTCAAAGTGATTTTAGATTGATCAGAAACGAAATTTACCCCTGAGCTCCAGGTGATTGTCTGTGCCTTGGGTTCATCTGGAGGCTGCATTTCTCCCGCATTCTCAGTTTTCCTGGGAGTGGGAACACCTTGACCTGCGTATTTTAAGCAGCAGAGGAGAAAGGAAAGAGCCTTTGAGCCCTCAACACCTACCAGTTGAAGCGGTGTCGGGACAAATCCAACCCCAAATTGTTTCCTCCCTCCATGCCGGGAGATCCTTGTTTTGCCATTATCAAGACAATAATGACAAGACTCTTCAGTAGCTGCGATTTGAGAAACAAAAGCACTGTTCCCTGGGAAGTGCTCCTGGCTCTCTAGAGCTTTGTCACTTCCACTAGAAATGGGCACCTGGAGTCCCTGTGCCCTGGGGACAAACAGGGACATCCCCTCCAAGGGCTGCAGAACGGGCACACCCGGGAGCACTAGGTCCACCCAGGCATTTAGGCATCAGCTAAAACAAATAAAAAATAAATTTTGTATTAAATATATTTATTTATATGCAATATGTTATAGATTCATAATATATATAAAACCAGAATGTTAGATATTAATAACTTATATAGAATCAGTATCTTCTCTGTATTAATTGCTTTATATTTATATATTTTTGATCATGTATGTATTGCATATTTTTTATTTCTGTATTAGACATGTGTCAACTTTTGGCCTTCATTTTCTCTGTCAGTACACCCTCTATTGGGTCCCAGGGAACAGCTTGAAGAGGGAACAGAAAGGCCTGGGCAGGGCAATAGCTGCTATTATGTTTTCCAGTGTCTAAACCCCAAATATTATCGTTTTGTTGGTCTAATGCACCAAAGTTCCGTGTTCTCATCTGGTTGGTTTTGCCTTGCCAATGACTAATCTGCATTATCTTGCTCTGGCCAGTATTGTGTCACTGGTGACCGGTCAGGTCGGGATCTGCCGAGATGAGTGCTGGGCTGGAAAGCTCCTGGAGCAGGAATGTCATCCCAGCCCCGGGAGGATGCTCCTCCTCCGCCCCCTCTCCCCGCACGGCTCAGACGGCTCCGCTCCAGTTCCCCCCGCCAATGCTGCGATGTTTAATCAGGTGCAAAGGAGTCGCGTTTTCCCTGGCTCGCTCTCCCAAGGATGCCTTTCCCTTCATTTCATCCCCTCCTCTGGCATCCATCTGGAATGCTGGCCCAGCGCTGCGTGCCTGAGGCACCCGGGCCTACACCCTCCTCCTTTCCCCAAAAAATGGAGTTTTCCCACCAGCTGTGCCCAGCCTTTTGAGGCTTTTTAGCTCAGAAGGATGGGATGTGGCAGGGGCTGTTTAATGGGAATGGGAATGTTTAATGGGTGAGGAGCTGCTGGCAGAGGATCCAGCACTGGAGCATAATCTGAGGGTGGAAGGGAGTGCAGAGCCCTGCTCCCATCCCTGCTAATCCTTTCTCCTCTTGGTCTCCTCTTTTTCTTCTGAAACTTTTTTGGCTTTTTCGAAACCTTAGCGGCTGCCTGGTACTTGAAAGAAGGAAAGAGAGAAATGACTGTTATAAATAAATATTTAATTTAAAGGGCTCAAGCTCTCCCTTTAAGGTAAGCCTGACCTTTAATTGCTGGCTCCATCCTGCTGGAGCCCTGCTGAGCTCCCAGCCCCTCCTGGGTCTCCAGCCAAACCTGGAGCACACACAGGTGAAGGAGATGTTTTCCCATCCAGCCTCTGCCTCTGCACTCAGGGAAGCTCAGGATGAAGTTGCTGAGCTCCTGATGACTCCCTGGGCTGTGACATGTCCAATCCCATCAGGAATCAATGCTGGGATGATCCATGGTTAATCCAGCACAAAGTATCTTCTGGATGGAGGGGCTGTGGGAAGCTGTGCCAGCAGTGAACATGGCAGGAAAACAAGGGGGGAATGGCTAGGGAATGCTGGCCAGGTGTGGGAAGGGGGTTCTGCCATCCTGGGATGGAGAGTGTCAGGGGTGTGAGGTTAAATGGGGTCTCCATGTGGGCAGGGCTGTCCTGCACAGAAGAGCTCTCTCCAGAGCTCCTCTACACCCAGCTCTTGTGTCCTCAGCACAGGAAGGATGTGGAGCTGTTGGAGAGGGTCCAGAGGAGGCCACAGAGCTGCTCCGAGGGCTGGAGCCCTTCTGGAGCCAGGCTAGGAGAACTGGAGGTGTTCTCCTGGAGAAGGTTCCAGGGAGGCCTCAGAGCCCCTGCCAGTGCCTAAAGGAGCTCCAGAAGAGCTGGAGAGGGACTTGGGACAAGGGACAGAGAGACATGAGTACACTTCTAAGGGTGGGACAATTCTGTGGCCAACCTCAGGCTGCTGGAGGTTTTGTGGGAGAGCAGCTCCATCCATGGGGAGTGTGGCTCAGTCCCCCAAAGCACCTCAAGCCTTCAGACTTGGTCCTGCCTGAGCTGCTTTAGATGAAAGGAAATGATGTGGAGGTGAAACCTTCTGTATCCTGATTCCAGCCCCAGGCAGGGAGAACCTGGACATTTATTTCTGTTGAGACAGAAGAAAATTTCCCATGGCCCAGCCCATCCCCACAGAGGAATGGCACAAACTTTCTAGGAAAAGCACAAAGTGGGCATGTCTCTGTTCCATGAACTTTAAGTCTCCCCTCTCCGCAGAGCACCAGCAAACACAGTGGGAAATAAACCCAAAATTACCCGGCAAAGCCTATAATTGCATTTCCAAACCTTCAGCCAGCAGTTCCCACAAGAGCAGAGCTGCAAATAAAGCAGCACTGATAGGTTCTGCATTCAGGGAGATGCTCCATGATGGCAGTGGGAATGTTTCCTCAGCTTGTAGGGATTTTCCCATGTTGCTTTTACCCCAGCAAAGTGATCCCTCTCCAGAGCTGACTCAGCCTCATGCTGGCGGAGCTCAGGTGGGATCACCAATCCCTGGGGATTCCCAGCAGAGATGCCAGGCTCACACAGCCTCTCATGGGATCCAGGGCTGGGGGTGCTGGGGGGGGAAAAGCCCCAGGGGTGCTGAGAATGGGCCTGGGTGGGCAGAGGCCCACCAGTGAAGGCCCACCAGCAAAGCCCAGCTCAGCACTTGGGATTTTGATGGCTCTTTGGGCCTAAGGTCCTTTTCCAGGGTCTTCTGTATTTTCCATTTTCTCCTTTTTCTTTCCTCTTTATTTCCTTTTCCTTTTCCTTTTCCTTTCCCTTTCCCTTTTCCTTTCCCTTTCTTTTTTATTTTCCTTTTCCTTCTTTCCTTTCTTCCCTTTTGCATTTCCCTTTCTCCCTTTTCCCTTTTTCCCTTTTCCTTTTTTCTCCAGGATGACAAGGTCTCTCAGGCCCTCCCTGGAGCCAAGCACAGAAGTCACCAAAGACAAGGACCCAGTTCTGCCTTTCCAGCCAAGAGCAAGGTCAGAACACCTTTTCCCCTCTGTGGGGCTCTGTGGGGCAGTGGGAACATCAACCTCCTCCTCCAAGCCCAAAATCCTCCATGGGAGTGGCTGCTGTGGGACCAGGTGGGGACATTGGCATCTGTCTCACTGCCCTGCTGCTCTGGAGCTGCCCCTGGGCCCCCCAGATCTGGCTCTCCCCAAACCAGGCTCCCCCCAAACCAGGCTCCCCCCAAACCAGGCTCCCCCTGCAGGGTCCATTGGGCAGCCAGAACCCACAGAAAATGCAAATAGCTTTTACAGTCATTATCCCAAATAAGCTGTGTTTTAATTCGGTTTTAATTAAAGGGGGGGAAAAATGCCCAGCTAAACAATTTCCAAGCAGATGATGGGTCAGAGCAAGACAGAATTCCTTTGACCCAACTGGCCCAACTTTTTGAAACTTTTAATTAAAAACACCCCAAGTTTTGCCCCAGTAAATCGCCCAGAACCCACAGGCCTTTGAAGAGGTGTAATTAGGGGGCTGATGCGCCCCAGTAGGATGCTCCAGGTGGATAAACTCCTGAGAAAGGGCTCCTGTGTGGTGGTGGGATGGGAGGGTCTGTGCAGGGGCCCCCTCCCAGCAGAGCCCTGTCCCTGGGTCACCCCCTCCCCCCGAGAGTGACACTGCCTGGTGCTCCTGGGTCACCTGTGGCTTCCTCTGCTGCAGAAAGGTGGAGGAAGCAAAACCTAACTATGGGATTTTCCATCTGAAATCATTCTGCATGTGTGAGATCTGCATGCAGGGATGCAGGGATGCAGGGATACAGGGATGCAGGGATGCAGGGATGCAGGGATACAGGGATGCAGGGATACAGGGATGCAGGGATGCAGGGATACAGGGATGCAGGGATACCATTTTGAGGGATGCTCCCTTGCTTTCCTGTCACAGCAGGATCTCCATGACAAAGCCACCACTGCCTCTTGACAGCCTCCATAAGGAAAACAAAGGAACCAAGGTCTGCCCCAGCTGATCCTTCAGGTTAGTGTTGGGACACCCAGTGCTCCATTCCCAAGGTTGGGAACTAAACCTGCTTATTCCAGGTTTGGAGATGAGGCCAGGCTTCCCAAAGTGCTCAGCAGCGTCTCTTTTTTGCCCAGTTTTCTTTAAAAATTAAACTAAAATAAAGGAGTCCTTGCAGCAATGGATGGTTTCTGGGACTTGTTTCTGGACGTCCTGGAATGGATCCAGGGTGGAGGAATGGCTTTAAAGTGGAAGAGAAAGAGTAGATTTAGATGAGATATTTGGAAGGAATCCTTTCCTGTCAGGGTGGGGAGGCCCTGGCACAGAGTGCCCATAGAAGCTGTGGCTGCCCCTGGATCCCTGGAAGTGTCCAAGGCCAGGTTGGATGGAGCTTGGAGCAACCTGAGCTAGTGGGAGGTGTCTCTGCCTGTGCTAGGGAGCAGGACTGGATGGGCTTTGAAGTCCCTTTCAGCCCAAACCATTCCATGATCCTGCACTTCCATCACCTCTTTCCCATGTCAGATTCACATTCAGCTGCTTCCCTCCTGCCACAGATCCCATGGCTCTTCCCCACCCCAGAGGGACCTGAGGAGTGGACTTTGCACTTCTGCACGTGAATGAAACACCACAGCATTGAATCTTCCTGGAGAAGAAGCCACTCCACAGTTTCCACCTGAGTTTCTGCTGCAGCTTCAAAGTGAGGTCTCAGAGTCAGGGAGAGGAATTGAATCAAGGATCCCCTGAGCACAGGCAGGTGCCTGCTGCCTTTGGGCTGGAAGGCAGAAACAGAAAATACATGGTAGTAATCGGAACAAGGAGGCAGGAAAACACAAGTTGCTGCACAATAACATTAAAATTAAAAAAACCCAAAACAAACAAAAACCCCCACCCCCCACAAAAAGTAGAGTGTGTTAGAGATGGAGCTGTTCCAGGAATGAAAGCGCTGTGACAGGCAGGTGTTGATGCCACCAGGCATAACAGCAAAGAAAGGAAAATCAGGATAGTGCAAGGATTTTTTAGCATTCATTCCAAAAACACTTGCTGAACATGGTGCAATCTCTTTGATATGAAGGTTAATTGAAAGAAATGGCACAGACCCCTTGGAAGTCAGTCTGAAATTCCTTCCAAAGAAGGAAAATTTGGGACAAATAAAGAAGACAAAGGAAGTCAAAGGAGTGTAAAAGCAAAAGGTTTAAACCAGGCTTAGGAGAACAGAGGAGCTGCACACCTGGCTTGCACCTGGCTGTCTCTATATCCCCCTCATGCACTGGGGCACTTTGTGGGGTAACCTGGGTGTTACCCTAGAAATACCGCATGGAAATACTGCAGGGTTCTCCCTGCTGGTGATTCAAGGCAGAAAGCAAAGGAAAAAGGACATAAAGTTACAGCCAGACTCAAAACTTCCTGCTCAGGCCTTCACTGGAGCTGTGGCACAGGTCACAAGCTGCCATTTGAGGACAGTTTTCAAGGCTGTAGATCCTGTTTAATATTCTTCTCCCAGGCCTCTTTGTTCCTCCAGGCTTGGGCCAGAATGAGAAATGAAAACCCTGAGCTGTGAAAGCCAGGAACAATTCCTGGGGTCTGCAAATCCTAGGAAAATCACCGTGGGGTGTGAACGCCACAAGAGAACTCCTATGCCATGGTTTCAGAGCAAATTCAGGATCAAAAGGGTGCAGGACAGAGCTCGGAACTGCTGGAAGCCGCTCTGAAAATTCTTGCCTGCTCTCCAGTCAGCACTTCTCCAATTCAGCTGTCAGCATTCCCAAAACCTCGGTCGCGAGATCTCTGCTCGCAGGACATGGATGAGCTCCAGCGCCCAGCTCCCACAAGTGGAAGCTCTCCGTGTTGGCCTCGCAGAGCACACCCCGACAGCCAGACACGGCTCCCCCGAGCCCCCCGAACACGCCCCAAACACGCTCCCATCTCCCGGGAACGTCTCTTGGAGAACATCTCCTCCTTGGCTCCATCGCCAGTATTTGAGCTGTGCCGTAATTGGCCATGGAAGCCTCATGGCGTTGATGTTCGCCTTGATTAGCCGAACGTGCAAAGCACTTACAATGCAAATTTTCCTTTAAAATTCCGTTTCCTGCGAGCCCTCAATGAATCAGCTGCGGAGATCTCCCACTGAGAGCTCTCCTGCCAGTAAAAGTTGATAGTGCTAATGTTTGTGGAGTGGGAGCGCACAAGGGGGAAGAAGCACTAAAGCAAACTCATCCAAAGCGTCAAATATTTGCAGAAAAATGCGCCCATTCTCTGCCCCGCTGTCCCGATTTTCGCCCCCCGCCCAGCTGATCGCAGCCGCCCCCCAGCTCTTCCTTTCAGCCCCAAGATGCAGCTGTGTTTTCTTTGTTCGCACTCCCTTTGCAAACGCTGCTCTTGCCTTATTGAAGTCTTTGAAAAATATTCTGTATAGAAACAATTCTGCCGACACATCAGATTTCTCCGGGCTCCCTCTCCCCGCTCCTGCCTCCCCATTTGCATGAGAATGGCCGGGATGCTTCTGCAGCCATCACCTGGCACCGGGCTCCTGCTGCCCTCCCCGTGAGGTCATTTCCTCTGCACGCTGTGATGTCACCGGCCTCAGGGACACCTTGTGATGGCAGAAGGGGAGCTGAGGTGGGCAGCAAGGCAGTTCCCCAGGACAGGGCTGCAGGCCTGGCTGGCACCGGGATCCTGGCTCTTTCCTTCCCAGACCTCTCCATCCCAGCCCCTCCCAGCCACCTCCACCCTCACTGTGTGCTCCCCTCATCCCAAGATTTCCTGCCCCCCACCACAGGGATAACAGTGAGGGCTGTGGCTGGTGCAGAGCATCGTCACCTTCTGGAAATACTGGCTTAAAAAGAGCCTTTTTCCAGGCAGAGGCTCCCTGGAGAGAGTGGGACAAAAAGAGAAGAGGTCAGGGCCCTTCAGGAAGGACTTCCCCGAGAGAGGGGTAATTAATCACCACAAACTTTGCTCTGCCACGGCAGAGTCCAGCAGTCCCACTGCTGCTTGCAGACCTGGAGGGGGTCCAGGTCTCATATCCAGAGTTGGTCTCAGACTCCAGGCTGGGAGGATCTGCTGGGGGCTCCATCCTGCAAGGCACAGGATGCAGAAATGGCTTTAAAGCTTTGTGATGGTTTTTACAAAAGAGGGACCTGGCTCTCTCTGTGTGAGCCAGCTTGTCTGCCTCACTGCAAGGCTTCCCAGTGTCTTTGAGGTCTGGCTAAAGTGTGCCACCATTCCCAGCTATTCCCATAGGACCCACCAGCTGCAGCAACTTTCCCAGTGTCCCACTGAACATTCCACTGAACCCTCCTGGGAGTCCAAGGTGTCTGATGCATAGCAGGCCAACAAGTTCCACCAACCCAGAATTCCTGCAGGGCACCATCCACATGGCCAGGATTGGCAGAAAATGCTTCCTGGGAACATTCCTACCCTGCTTTTCTAGGGATCCAAAGTACAAAACCATCTCACAAGATTGCCTGGTGCAGGGACCATCTGAGCTGTAGGTGTTGAGATAAAACCTGCCCCACTTCTCATGGGCCCTTCTGTGCTGCAGAGCTTTCCTGCCTCTGCCTCCTGCTCCTCCTTCCCTCAGGGCACCGCTGGATCCAGCCACCCTGTGGTGTCCCCAGCCAGTGTCCCAGACAGGCTGTCAGACATCATATCACACCCTAAACTCTAAACTTGCTGCTCAGCCAGAGAAGAGCCCCAGTGCTGGAGCCAGTCCAGCCCAGCCTGGCCTCCGCCTCCCTCCCTGGAGCAGGGGCCAGAGCAGCCAAGGTGGGCACGGCCCAGGCCAGGACCCCCCTGCCAGCAGCATGAGCCAGCTCTTTGTGTCCCATGGCGGGCAGGGAGCCCAGGTATGATCCCAGATCGAGCTGATTTAGAGCCTGTCATGTTTTAAATCTCCCTTTACTGTCATGGCCTCAGCTTTCCCTTCCTTTGTTTTCCAGATGGTATTTTTTCCATCTTATCTTCTTTTATCAAACTCTTGTTTCCTCCTTCTGGAATCACCACATTTCTGATCTATATGCAGATTAAACTCCAGGAACAGATGCTACTGTCAACTTTTATTACTTTATTGCATTAAGAAAGGACGATATCTTTACAGTCATGATATAAAAGAAGGCTCATCATAAGTCTCATCTCATGGAAGTGACAGCAGGAAAACAAAGGCTCTTCTGCACTGGAGCCACACTCACAAATCAGGAGGTGTGTATGGATCCCCAAGACTCTGGGAGGAGCAGAGGGATCCTGGGCATGAGGGGCTGCACCAGGATTCCAGAACTCAGCACTGAGCTGGGAACCTCCGCCCCAGGAGAGGTGAATGATGGAGCCACTTGAGGAGTTTGTGTCACCCTCTCGATTTGTGCTCTGCTTAAAGAGCCCTCCCTGAGAGCTGAGCCCCTGTTCTGCCATCAGGGCACGACTCTCCCCTGTGCTTTGCCTCCTCACTGGCTCTGCATTTATCATTCACACTCAGGCCTCCAGCTGCAGCTCTCATGCTGCAAAAATCATTCAGTGCTCTGCTCAGTGAGAGATAAGAGAGGCAGGAGAGCTGCCAGCTCCATGAGGAGGGAAGGTACCCACAGCATTTCTTCCCTCACAGTGTTTGGGAACTTGAACTTGGCTCCCTGGGCCAAGGGAAAACACCTCCAACCTATGGAGTATTTAGTATTTGCTGGGCACTTGGTCTAGAGGGGTGTGGTGAGTCNGCAGCTCCTGGCACTCTCCCATCACCCTCCAGCTCTCCCCACAACTCTGCTCCCTCTTTGTCCTCCTTGCCGAGGCCTTGCCCAAGCTGTGGCAGTTGGAAAGGAGCAAGGACTCTGGAAAAATGCACATGTGGGGTGCAGGAGAGGGAAGCACGAGTGGGGAAGGCATAAGAGCACTCACAGAGATGTCTCCCCTGCTGGAATCCATTTATTTTCCCAGTCCCTGCTGGAATGTGCCAGGCTCTGGGAGCACCTGCTCCATCACAGGTGGTGTCTGAAGCTCTGTAGCCCTGGGGTCTCTGTCTTGTCCCTCTTGCCCTGAGTCCCAGTGATGGACCCTCTGAACAAATCCCCATCAGACCCTCCAGCTCCCCCCAGAGAGGTTAAAAAGTGCCAACAGAGCAATTTCCTGCTGCTTGCAGGCAGCAAACCCAAGTGATAGCAGAATGTAGGAGAAGCAGAGCAGAGGGAATACAGGAGAAACTGGGCTAAGCTGCGCTTTCGGGAGCAGCCGGGTTTACATTTGATGCTGTTTTCCTGGCAGCCATCCCAGAGCCTCTGCTCTGCCAGGGCTGCTGAGGAGGGGAAGCTGAGGGTCACAGGGGAGCTGGGGGTGCTCTGGGGAATCTCTGCTCCCTCACTCCCTGCTGGGATGGAACTGGGTTAATAGGGCAGGTATTTTAGGGCTGACTGGCCAAGGCAGTGCTGCTGGTGGTGCTTAACCTGGAGACTGCATAAACCAGGGGAAGCAGAGCTCTCCCAGAAAAGAGATTTTGTTCCAAGCATTCATCTTTATACTCACATTTCCCAACCTGCTGCTGGGAGTGGGGTGCCCATCCAGCCAGGTACCCACTCACCCATCTCTCTCCATCCTCACGTTTCACTGGGTCACAGAAGGTCAGTGCAAAGATAAATTACAGTCCCAGATGGATTCTGTGTCTCTGCCAGCCTGGGAGCAGCTGGCTCACAGAGAGCCTCTTTCCCCCAAGCTCCTGAGCCAGCCTCAGCTTCGGGGGGGATTATTTGAGTTCTGCATTGTTCCAGGCACTGCAGTCCCAGCCCTGGTGCTGCTGGTGACCGCACGGCCCAGCAGCTCCTGCAGGTGAGGCTGCAGCTCCCTGGCATACATGGAAACACTTAACTCCATTACTCAGGCACTTCCACGCTCGCTGGGCTGCAGCTGAAGCAGAGCAACTTCAGCGGGGAAGCACTGAAGGCAACTTCTTGTCAGTGTGATTTGAAGTGACACTTCCCTTCCTTCCTGGCAGCTCTGAGAGACCTCCCGCTCTCCACAGCTCTGCTTTGGCCCTCGGGTTTTATCTCCCGAAATTCCCTTGTGCAGCAGTGCTGGTGGGTGTGATTCAGCCTGTTCTCAGCTCGAGTGGCCTCACAGTGACAGGCAAAAAATATAATAGTAAGGAAAAGAGGACAGAGCGATCCCTGTCAGCAGTGACATGTGGCTGTGTGCAAGTGTCAGATGTAATCTATCCCCCTTCCCAAAGAAGCATCTCCCTGGGCAGGACAGCAGGAGCACAGCCTGTCCCATGGAGCGCAGCAATCAGAGGGGCTCTGTCACTGTCCCCCACCCCATGCCCAGCCCTCAGTGCAGCGAGGGAGCTGCCCCATCTCCAGCTCTCCTGAGGGTCTCCTCAGGGACCATGTCCTGCACCTGCAATTTCTTGGCTTGTGCAACCTGCACTCCAGGCATGTTTACATGAATTCCAATTGGAATCCGCATTCCAGCACGGACTGAAGCTTTGCCTTGCACCCAAAGCCTTTGGTTTACTTTTCCTTTCTCTTTTCCCCTCCTTTTTTCCCCCTCTTGTTGAGCTCCATCCCAGTGTCTCCAAGCTGGGGCTGGCAGGCACGAGGTGCAGCAGGAGGGAGGTGACAGGAACCTGTGGCCAGCTGGGAACTGGCTCCTGGGCTCGGCTGAGATGGGAGCTGGATCCCAGTTATTGATTGCTGGGATGCCGGGGATTTGGATCAGACTGGATTGAGTAATGGGCTGTAATTTGGTCCAGGTTTTGCAAATACATTGATGGATATCCAAAAAAGAGAAAAGGAACACAAGTTCTGTGGAGATTCCTGGGAGGAGGCAGAGTGGAGCTATGTCTGCATGAGCTCCCGGGCTGTGTTCTCCCAGGGCAGCTCCTCACAGCAGCCACCAGCTCAGCAAATCCCAGCTGGATCCTCTGTGGGGGCTTTGGGAAAGGCTCAGGGCTGGGAGCTTTTTGCACCTCTCATCAGCCAGCTGGCACATAACTACTTCCCACAACTGCTTCCCAGCCTCCCTGCTTTCCCTGGAGCAAGGTTTGAGGCTTGATCCTCTGCAGCAATAGACACTTCTTTCCCTTCCTAAAAGTAGGTCCCAAAGACAGAGCCCAGACTGGCCCCAAGCAGCCCAAACACACCCATCTTCCTCTCCCTTTGCATTTTTCCTGTGCTTTCCCCATCTTCTGCATCCTCGGGGATCTCTGTGTCCAGAAAACAGGAAGGTCATGAGAGAGGCAGCACTGGGCTGGTTTGGGGTGTTTGGTTTTGCACCACAGCAAGGCTGGAGGTGCTCAGGTACAGGGGGACAAGGAACATCAGCCCACTCCTCCTGGAGCTGAGGGGGCTCCCGGCTGCCTGCTGGGGGAGGGAGGGTTTCAGAGGAACTCATCCCAAGGCCACATCTGCTGCATGTGTTTAAAACAACTCATTAAAGTTCCTGAAAGGCCTAAAAAATGAGTAATTCTCTAAATGAGGGAGGCTATAATAGCCTCTAACAAGCTGTAATCGGAGGCTGGTGAGCACCTCCGGAGCTCGTGGGCTGCGGGGGGCCCCCCCGCCCCCGAAAACACGAGGATGGAACACGGGACCACGGGGATGGATGCAGGCATGGGCGGGGAGCGTGCCCAGCAGGAAAATGTAGGGAGAGGGAAAATAATAGCCAGAAACAGATTTTGAGGGAAACAGCAAAGGCTTCAGGAGATGTATGGGAGGAACTGGGCTCTGGTTGTAGTGGGGGAACCACAACACCCCCCAGGACTGGGTTTGTCCTGCTTTTCTGGGCAGGGGGGGCCTTTTCCTTTCCTTCCAGCAGAACATACCAAGGCACAGGAGACCAGCAGAGAGGAGGAGGTAAAATAGCCCAGGGAAATGTTGGGGAGCTTGTACACCGTCCCCACAGGTCCAGGGCAGTCGGGATGGTGGGAGCTCCTCATTCCCCACTGTCTCTCCTCTGGGAGATCCCGTGGCGGGGATGGAGGCCAGCCCGAGTTGGGAAGGGGGACACTGCCCTGTTGGGTGCTGCAGTTGTCTTCCAGCTTGATCTGGTGCTTTGAAAGTTGTCAGAATTGCTTTTCCTTCTCCACCAACTCAACGTCAGCACACGCTGCTCCTTCCCCAAACACCTCCTGCTGCTGCAGCGCTGGCATTGGCTGGGGACAGAGCCACCAGCCTGTACCAGGCCTGGGCTGTCTTCCCACTGCCAGCGAGCAGATGACATTTCCCTGGGCTCCCAAAGAGCTGGAGCACATTGGAAATTCAGGATTCAAGATGTTCAGCTCTTGTGAACAGCTCACGCTTCTATACTGGGAGATGATGCACCAGGCTCCTGGCACAGCTCCATGCTCTGACATCATGGAGGGACATCACTCATGGAGCTGTGCCTCAGCTCGAGCCATGGCCCACCCACTCTGTCCTTGGGGTGAGGATGTTCCCAGTAGGGAGGGGATTTGGGGTGGGAGTCAGTGGTCTGGTGCAGCCTCTGCCTGCCTGGAGCTCATGTCCCTCTTGTAAAAGAGGAGCCAGTGGGATGCACAGAAGCAGATGAAAAGGACAATCAGAGCTGGGTTCCTGGCAGGTCTGGAGACATTTCACATGTTCTTCTTGGTTTCTTAAAGCCCCAGGTCCTGCAAAGGAGGTCCAAAATGAAGGTTTTGTTGAAAAACAACCTTGTGGCCACAGGGAAAGAAAGCACTAGAAACAGGAGCAAGGTGTCCCCAGAGCACCCTGAGGGGTGGGGACAGAGCCCCATCGGCCTTGCTCCATCTCCTGTGAAGCACATTAAGATTTCTTTCAAACTGTTTTTGGGTGGGCCTTGAGTTTCCAGTCTCTCAGGTTGTCATTGGGGTGTTATTAAACAAAATCATTTAACCAAACCTGGGGTCCCTGCTCCCTTGGGAGTGTTACTGCAGGCTGGGCTCCTCTGGATTTCCTCTGCCTGAGGTCACCTGTGACTGAAGTAGGACCCCTGGGTGATCAGATGTGTCCCAGCAGACTTCAGGGCTGCTGAGGTTGTGAGCTCCTCCAGGAGCTCCTGCAGTGCTCTCTACTCCCTCTGGAGCAGGCACCGTGCTTGAGTGTGACCCTTGGAAGCCAGCATTCCAAAGGCATGGTGGGGTACAGGCTGATGTCACTGCTGCTGTCAGAGTGGGTGTTTATTTATCCAATTGTCAAAATTAAATTCCACTTAGTCATCCAGGTGTCCTGTCCAAGAGGAAGGTCAGGGAGAGAGGAAAGGAAATGTGGGAGAAATGAGAGAGGCTGTGAGATGCACAGATGTATCCTCTGGCCTGTCCATGTGAGCACTGCTCCTGGGCACGGAATGGGATTGTGCATGTGCAGGACAGAACACGTGTGTGTGAGAATACGTGTGTGTGTGTGAGAACACGTGTGTGTTTATGTGTGTGAGAACACGTGTATGTGTGTGAGAACATATGTGTGTGTGCGTGAACATGTGTGTGTGTGAGAACACGTGTGTGTGTGTGAGAACACACGTGTGTGTGTGTCTGAGAACACATGTTTGTGTGTGAGAACACGTGTGTTTGTGTGTGAGAACACGTGTGTTTGTGTGTGAGAACACGTGTGTGTGTGTGAGAACAC
>VWYI01004801.1:534549-623255 GCA_013399455.1 Anthoscopus minutus | reverse complement strand
AGGAAGGAAGGAAGGAAGGAAGGAAGGAAGGAAGGAAGGAAGGAAGGAAGGATTTCTTTGCCCTCCATTGCCCTCACCTTGGATTAGTGCTACCCCAGGTGTGAACAGGGCTGGGGTATAAAGAGGAAGTGATGCCCTGGATCTGGGAATGTGGGGAGCACCTGTCTGGGGACACCCTGGAGGGCTCACAGCCCATCCATGAGGTTGTGATCTTGATATTCCCAAGCCTTTGGGCTCCAATTCTAACTGAGCCTTGGACCACCTCTTCTCCACCCAGAGGCAAGCTTTTCTGGAAACCAGGGAACAGGGGAAAATCCTCCCACCTCCCAGCTGCCCACATGGCTCATGGCTCCAGAGCTGCCTTCCTCCCCCTCTCACACCTCCCTCCATTTCTGCAAGGCCCTGAGAGATGTTAGATCATTTTTCCAGCTCCTCCAGGTGTCCATACATTTAGCTGTAGATTCCTCCACTGAGGAGGAGTAGCAGTGAGGAGGAAACCCGAATCCACAGTAGTGCCCCCTCCCCATGGTTTTCCTTGGGAAGAGAAGCCACTCTGTGGATGGCAGGAGCACCCAGGGCTGTGCCAGGGGCTCTCTTCAGTGGGAGACCCTGCAGATGTGAAGCAGGTCCAAGCTTCACCCATGAACTCCCCATTTGGCTGTCCCCATTTGGCTCTTGCTCCCATTTCACTGGAAGCCACCACTCTTTGGGGATTGTGGGGAGAAGTGAGGATGGGGAAACCTTCAATTCTGGCCAGAGGTGCAGTGCTGGCCCAGAGGCTGTGCCCTGCAGGACATCCCTGTCCCTTCAGGCAGGATTTTGGGCGGCTGTGCTGGCTCTGTTCATGTAAGTGTGAAGCCATCAGGGCTGGAGAGAGCAAACAGCTCCATCAGGCACAGGGAGAGGCATGGTTTGAGGATGAGGTGGTGGCCAGCAGCAGGTCTGCCCTGGATCTTCATCATGTCTGGAATGTCAGAAATCTGCTGGCTGGAGGAGAGGGATGGGGCTGGGGCAGGTGGAGATGCTGGGGTGCAGAAGGAAGGGGGTGCAGAAGCCAGAGCCAATTCCTTCTCTTCTTCTGTTTCCTTTTTGTGCAGGCAGGAATGATCTCATGTTTTGTCTAATCTAAATTCTGTCAAGCAAGCAGGGAGCAGAAAAAAAGAGACAGAAAGCGAGCAAGGGAAAGCTGCACAGTTAATAAAAATCTGCCAGACACATGTTCCCTGAGTCCAGGGAGGGGAGGGGGAGCCGGGATGTGCAGAGCCTTGGGAGAGAGTGGGAAGGAGGGCTGGGGTCTGTGAACCCCCTGTGCTGAGATTCATCCTCTCCTTCACCTGGTGAGAGCTTTTCAGCCAAGGCATGGCCACTCTGGGGCTCCCTGTCACAACCTGGTGTGTTCACTGGTGGCTGCCACTTGGGTTGGTGGCCACAGGTCCCTGTGTCTTTTTACCTGTGTCTCCAATGCCTCCCAAGGTCGTTAGGAAGGAAGGAATGCCAAACACACCAGCAGCTTCCCTTCCTTCCTTCACATGGCACGTTTGCTCTGTGCTGTCTCACTCACTAAATCACACGGAGCAGGACAGACGCTCCCTCGGACGTGCGTGTGGAGGGAGCCTGAGGGAAGGCTCAGAAAAGTCTTTGCTTTTCATTCTCATCCTCCAGAAAGCTTTTCTCACCTGATAGATTTCACTGACTTTTGTTTTCCTTTGCACAGCATCCGCAGGCGGAGCAGCGCGGGGCTGTGGGAGGCACGGCCGGGAGGAGCAGCGTGGCTCGGGGGCACGGCTGGAGCCGCTGACACCGTCACAAGCGGTGGCTTTGCTTTGAAATGTGGCTTTTCTCAGCCAGAGCTGTTCCTCTCCTGGCGACAGAGACCTTTGTGCCCGCGAAAAGGGGGAGGTATTATAGGGGTAGGAAGGGGACGCTGGAGGTGGGGGCAGCCCAGCTCGTCCCCACTGCAGGCTCATGGTGGCAAAGGCTTGTCGCATCATCTTGGTGTCATATCCGCACTCAGCTGCCAGTGTGACAACTTCCCAGGGGAGAGGAGTCCTTGCCAGTGTCCCTGCCAGTGTCCCTGTCAGAGTCCCTGCCAGTGTCCCTGTCAGAGTCCCTGCCAGTGTCCCTGTCAGAGTCCCTGCCAGTGTCCCTGCCTGCAGGGCTCAGGCTGTCTTTGGCACAGTGTGTTCTGGTTCATCTGTGTTGCCTCATCACGGAGTTGGGTGGCTCCAGTGTCCCCCAAAGGCAGCAGAATCACCAGCAAGACCAGTCAAAGGTGGCCTCTCCACTGGTGTCTCCAGGAGATCATGGGATGGGAGCTGGTTCCAGGTTTGCTGGTGCCCAGCTGCTGGCTAGCACCACCTTTGGCTGGCACCTCCTGCAAGTGCCCATCCCAGATGTATCCAGGGATGCTCTGCCCTTCATCCTTCCCACAGTCACATGGCCCCAGGAATGGCTGTGAGGGGATGGGTGAACAATCCTGTGAGTGGCCTGAGGGGAACAATTCAGTCCCATGCAGCACGGGGGGAGCAGAGATGGAGATCAGGAGTGCAGGGAAGAGCTCTGAGCTCTGATTGAGGTCTCCAAATAAGGATCCTGAGATGCATTCCCAAGCCACAGAAACCACACTGGAAAATTGGCTTTGGGTTCCGTGCTGCCAGGGATGGAGAGGGGGCTCAGCAGAGCCCAGATGGGGCCTCTTGGTGTCGATTAACAAAACAAACAGCATTGCCCTAATGAGCTCCGGCTCCGAGGGGAGGAGAGAACTGGGACCGGCTGCCATGTGCGCTGCCTTTGGGGCCCGGCCCCGCAGTCAGGCAGAGCCCGTGGCCCTTCCCGGGATGACATTCTCCTGATCCCACAGCGTGGTCCACAGGCACCAGGGTATGCCACCGTCATCTTCCTGCCTGTCCCGCCATGGTTTGGCCTCTCACATTCCAATTGTTTTACCGCAGGACAAAGTGTTCAAACCCAGCCTGTGTCCCTCTGGGATGGATCTTTCACAGCACATTTCCAAGAGGGGACATGGATTTTGTTCTGTGCAGGCACTGGGGCCCTGGGTGGCTCTGCCTGGGGTGTTCCCCAAGGGTGAGCTCTGTGCTAGCCTGGTTGTGCAGGGGCAGCCCTGCTCCCAGCCCTGCCCTTCCACCCCAGAGCCAGGCAGGAGTCACACCAGCACTGGGCTGCTTGTAATAAAATCCCAGCGCTTGTAAAATCCTTTTCAAGTGAGACCCCAGATGGCATTTTCCCTGCTCCGCCTGCCTGCAGCAGTGGCAGAGCCAGATCTGTGGTAACTGAGCTGGGGCTTCACTCCAGTGGCTTTTCCTCACTCCCTCTTCACCTTCTCCTGCTTAACTGCTGGTTCTGGGAGAGACCCCAGCCCCAGCAGGGACCCTCTGCTCCTGCCATGGGGAACAGGTGGGGAGCACAAACCACCCTGGTCCTCAGCACCTCTCCAAATCTTCAGTGATGTCAAAGGTCCCTTCCAACCCAAGCCACTTTGTGATTCCATGATTCCATGATTCTCATCACCAACAGGCTTTCACATGATTTGTGTGCGCCCAAGACCTGAACACGTCACACAGGAGGCACAAAATCGAGAGAGAGAGAGGCTGGTGCTAAGGTTCAACTGATTTTCCATCATACTAATTTTGTAGCACCCTGGGTGTATCCCTGGATCTCACTCATGCTCCAAACATCCTGGTTTTCCTGCTGTTGTCCTGGAACACAAGGTGGTTTCAGGGGCCTGGTGTGCTGGGGCAGTAATGAAACCCGTCTGGGAGCGATTGCTTCTTTATCTCCCTGCTCCATGTTCCTGAGGACCACATTTTTTAATTTGGGTTGGATAAACAATATAGGATTGTGTACGCAAAGAAGCTCTAATTATCCCCTCGGGTTGTGTTTCCTTAAAGGAAATGAACTGGGCACGGTGTTCCCTCTGGAGAAGCACACTGGAGCAATCGCTTCCAGATTTCTCCCAGTGCCACGAGAATCCTCAGCTCTGGCAGTCCCCAGGAGAGCAGAGGGTGCTGTGTGCTCTCCTGGGGGCTCCCCTCATGGACACAGGGGGCCCTCCTGCAGGAATAAACTCAAAAATAAATTGTGGGGGCCTCCAGCATAGAGGGGGCCTTTCGGTCTGGGAAGGAGACCTGAGCCTTGGGAAGGAGTTTGGAACTTTGTGCAGCAGGGGAGTGGATCAGGCACTTAGAGCTGTCCTCCCCAACAGCCTGGGGCACCCCTGGCTTTGCTCCCCTGTCCTGCACACTTGATCCCCCTACCCAGCTCTGAACTATGTCACAGAATTGTAGGGTGGTTTGGATTGGAAGGGACCTTAAAGATCACCCAGTTCCACTCCCTGCCATGGGCAGGGACACCTTCCCTTACCCCAGGGTACTCCAAGCCCTGTCCAACCTGGTTCTGGACACTTCCAGAGAAGAGGCAGCCACAGCTTCTCTGGGTACCCTGTGCCAGGGCCCCAAAATCCTCACAGGGTGAATTCCCTCAGGGAAGGATTCCTTCCCAATATCCCATCCATCCCTGCCCTCTGGTCATAGGAAATCATTCCCCCTTGTCCTGTCTCTCCAGGCCCTTGTCCAAAGGGATGTCCAGCTCTCCAGGAGCTCTTGCTGCTGTAGAAATGCCACCTCACGTCCCTACAGAGCCCAGGTTCTCTGGGCACCTTCCGAAGTCACAGCTGCTCTGAGATAACCCTTAGGCATCATCTGCGCATATGAGGGAGTTGATCCATGAATCCCTGGTATTTATCCTGCTCCACGACACTCACCAATCTCTATTTACACTGCTGACAGCAGCTCTGCGCTATTTTTAGGCTTTACTGCTGATTGTATCATCAGTGTTCTGGGCAGTTAACTTGGCAGCAGGGGAGTAAATTCCAGGGGCTTCACCCCTCTGGGGACCTGACATCTAGCCCTGCTGATGGAGAGTGGAATCCAAGGTGGATCCTCCTCTTATCCAGAGGCCTCCATGCATCATCTGCTGATGGGCAGCCAGAGATGGCACCAGTGCCCAGGGAGGACTCTGAACCCCCTCAGCCTCCTGAACCCACTGCCCTTCCCAAGAGCTGGCTTTTATCATTCCTGAACTGGGAGCCAGTTGCTCCATTGACATCAGCAGGGCCAGAGCTGGGACTCTGTGAGGGGCACAGGTCCAGGGGTTGGAAAGAGCCAGAATTGGGTGAGGAGGACACAGAGTTTTGGGCAGAGATCCCAGAGTTTTGGGGGTTTGTGCAGGAGTTGGGTGGAAGGATAGACTGCCTGGCAGTGCTTTGAGATTCCTTGGGTGTGTGAGGAAGACAAAGTGGGCCACATATGGGCCCACAGTGGATGGGAGGTGGGGGGATGTTGGCCCCTCACTGTCCCCAGCCCCAGCAAACCCCTCCTTTGTTGGCAAACTGCAGTGAGGGGCCACGGCTGTCCCAGTGTAACCCAAACCCATTCCCGGGGCTCGCTTGCTGGGAACCGACTCTGCTGAAGGATTTAAATTCAATTTGTTTTATTGAAGTTCCTTTATTTTCCCCCAACCAATGCATCAAACTCTCACTTTACTGAGATCAGCTGCTCTCGGCCTTCCCTCACATCCCCTCCTCTGCTTCCCCTCCTCCGCCCTCCACATCCCACTGTCTGGATGAGCCCCTAATTCTTTCTCCTCTTTCAAGCCCACCAACGCTTCCTGCGGTATGAGCCATAGAAATGCCATGAATTTCCTTTGTGTTCCTGCATGAAAAAGGCGGAGGGGGGAAGGAGGAAAAGCACAGCGCGTGGCAGCGCTCGGGCTGACAATAATCTCTGCGGTTTTTCTCCCAGCCCCAAGTTTATCCCTGTGCAATTCAGCGTAGGAAAGCTAATAACGATGTGTCAGGAAGAGCTGATGGATATTTGCAGAGTTGAGCAGCAGGACCAGCGCTGCTCCTGCTCTCCCACCCAGGGCTTAGTCGGGGCTGAAAACTCCGGCCCTTTCATGCTTTTTAATATTAGTGATTTATAGGAGCGGTCTTTTTTATTTTGAGGCTTGTTTCATTCCCCCTCCTGCCCATAACCCCCAAAAACCTCAGATCCCTGATTTGACTGCACCTTGGCAGCTCCATCCTGCTGGAGTCTGCACGGGACAGAGCCCAGTACCCTGCAGGGACCCAGCCCAGTGCTGGGGCTGCTCCCATTCCCAGCTCCATTGACCAAACCGGGTGACATTGGGCAGTGGCCAGGTAAGCCTTGCTCTATTCTCCTGCTGCTCCTGCAGTCCTGAGCACGGCTGGGGCCTGGGATGGACATGGCCCTACCTGGATTGGTGGCCCTGAAGATCTGTCAGTGCTGGGACACAGCTGTGGGAAGGGTGGGGAGTGTGTGGCTGCCAGAGGTTGGACACATTCTCATTTTCCCTCTCTCACATCCATGTCCCTGTGCAGGAGGGGCTCAGCCTGGGGCTGGGACACCCGATGTCCCCAGGCATGGGAATATCACTGGCCTAGCTGCCCTTGGAGGTAGAAAGACCTGTGAGTCCCCCATGGCTGCACTGCAGAAGGAACAGAGATGCTCCATCCTTCCAGAGGGACAAATTTCCAGGGATATGAACTGTCTAGAGGAGATAACCCAGGAGCTGCCCTTGTTCCAGGCCTTTGTTCCCACCATGACAACTCTTTGGACAGGACAGGACAGTCCTCCTGCTGGGGACAGGGAGGGTGCTGGTGCTGAGTCCTCCTTGTTCCTGTAGCTCCTACAGACATTACTGAAGCTGCAGTGGAAAAGCCAGGCTGACTCACGAGGCTTTCAGAGCTGCTCCCAGTTTCTAATATTTTAAAGGATTTGTCTACAACATTTATTTATTTGGGTGCCTTAAATCAGTGAAGGGAATTGCCTGAGGCTCACAAGAGTTCCCAGAGCTCCTGGCTGGCATCAGACAAGAGTGAGGGAAAACACAAACCTATTAGAGCAGAAGAAAATAAAAAAGACAAAAGATTAAATTGCTGCTTTCACTACCTGCGACCTCCGAGTCACAAATAACGGGGACAAGGTAATGAAATCTTTGGACTGAGCGCAGCATCTTCTGCTGCTCCAGGATTTTGGCTGCACTGGTGGCAGCTCAGGCCTTACACCTCACAGATGGCTTGTTCTGGGGAGATTCCCAAGTTACATCTTCGCTCTCTGCCTTTTCATACAAAATGGGACCATCTGTCTCTTCCTCCTCCCATTTTCCTTCTCAGTGCTCACTGCGCATCCAGGGCCCTTCTTCCCCGGAGTCTTTTTTGGGAAGCCCAACTGGGCTGTGACCTCGCCCAGCTCCTGCTGGCCATGGTGACTCTTGGGCTCTCCTCACCTTTGCAGGGGTTGCAATAATTCCTAAATCATCAATAATGAGAAATTTCACACATTAAGTGTACAAACCCTGCAGGGTCGTGCTGGTTGGTCCCTGCAGGGACCTCCCGTGTCACACCAACTGCACAGGCTGCACCTGGCTGCTCATTTCGGGGCTTGCCATTACAAAGCACTTCTGTTTTCCCGTTTATTTGTCCCCAGGCTACTGTGGCACGTGTCTCTGGGCACTGGTATGCTCTGTTCACACAGTCCCAAAGGGATTGGGAAGGACCACAAATCAAGTACTGAGGGCTGCACACGCATCTGTGGACAGAATTTTGCATTATCCATGGCCTGGCACAGCTGTGCATGAGTGCCTGAGAAGGTCCAAGATGAGCCCCTGCCTTACCACACCTGCTCTATCACACCTGCATCCCTCCATGGGATCACACTGTGTGGGATGTGTGCATCCCATGGGATCACCCTGTGCGGGACGGTGCATCCTGGTGCGGATGGAACTGCAAGGTGAGGGAACATGAAAAGTCATCGCTTGTATGCGGTGCAGGACTGAACGAGAGTGAGAAGGATGAGGGGGCAGGATGACCCCGGATCAACCCAACCCAGCTCAGCCCCCCACAGCAGCAGCTTCTCCTCCTGCCCTTCCCCAGCTGTGCCCTGCCGAGGTGAAAACCTGGTTATTTCCTCAGGGGAGAACCAACAACTTCCCCAGCTCCGGGCTCTTCTGCTTGATTATCCCACTGCCTGCACACGCCACTCGCCGTGGAGAGTCCCCGCACTGGAGCTGCAGAAACAATTATGTTTTCATTACCAAAGCAAATTAAGGCGCTTGCTTAATCGAGTTTATTAAATACCAGTGAAGTCCCTGGGTAAACGGATGGTAAAGCAGCTTCCTGTGCTCGGCTCGGGGAGGAAACAGAAATGTAATCAAGGCGAGAGCTCGCAGGGCTGGGCTGGGCTGGGCTGGGCGGGCACTCACCCGGTTCCCAAGGGATGTACCCCGTTCCTGGGGAGCGCTGGCCCGGCTCAGGGACACTATTGGAGGTCTCAGCCCCCTCCTGCCACGGGACACCCCGGCAAACCTGGGGGGCTCAGCAGGAGCAGCGTGGGGGCAGCTGCAGGGCAGCCCCGTTTCTCCTCGGGATCGGCAGTTTTCCTCTCGCTCCCATCGCAACCTTTGGCGGGTTATTTTTAGCTCCCTTATTTCCCTCAGGCCAACTTTTCCGTAACATTTCATCCCTTTCTCCTTGGTTTTTTTTTGTTATTTTCCTCCTTCAAGCCGCCTTCTCCTGCAGAGCTCCATCTGCCTTCCCCCCTCTCCAGCCTCTGAGGGATGAGGGGCGAGAACTCGGAGCGGGGCTGGGGCCGGGCAGAGGCTGCAAGCAGGGAAGGGCTCCTGGACTGCATTCTGGGAAGCTCTCCCAACATCGCCAAAGGGACTGCTCCGGGGTTAGGCGGGAGGAGCTGGAAATCCCCTGGCAGTGCCCCAGAGAGTGGGAGCGCTCCGGAGAGCGGCTGTGCTCCGGCAGCTCTGCCAGGCGGCAGCGAGGAGGGGTGAGGGAGGCTCAAGGAAGCCCAAATCTGCAGCTGATTCCCTGCACCCTTCGCCAGGGGCGGTGTCTGGCTTTGACAAGGGGACCTGCCCCATTCCAAAACCTCCCGAGGAAAGCGAAGGCTGTGGAGAGGAGCTTGAGAGAGTCTCTTGTCCCCTGGGGCTCACTGGTCCTTGTCAGCAGGGTGACACAGGTGCTGAGTGTCCTCCTGTGCTCCCCTGGCCTCTGTCTCAGGGCAGACCGGCGGCACTGAGACACCAGGGAGATCCCTCGTCCCCGGGTGTTATCTGTCTTTGAACCTGCCTGTGCCACACAGATGAATGGATTCTAACAGACCAAACCTGGCTTATTAAAAGAAAAGATAACCAAAATGTCAGGGCTGATTTGAAATGGAAAACAGGGTCTGGGGAAGAAAAAATAAAAAGTCTAGACTGTTTTCTCTTGAAGTGCATCAGGGGACCAGGCATCCCCTCTTCCCAGCTTCTTTTGTCCTTCCTTCTTTTTCCTCCAAAGCACTTCTGAAGTCTTCATTGCTCCTTGTGCGGATCCATCCCTCGCCAGCACAGCTCGGGCGGCAGTGGGGCCAGGGGAGGGGGCTCTGGCGGGGGTCCGTGCCCTGGGTTTGTGCCCAGAGGCTGGGGGATGCCTGTGCCATCCTCTCCTCTGCCCCAGGTGGGGAAAAGCCAGTGGAGCTGTGGAGCTGCAGCCCTGGTGCCTCGGCGCCGTGCCCGGGGGAGCCGGGGACATCCCTCTGTCACACCCCTGCTGCCTTTGTGCCCCCCGCGGAGCCCAGACCCTCCTTCAGCTCTCGTTTCTCTTCCTTCTGCCAGGACTGGGGGACCTCGGAAGACTCGGGGCAGGTTTTGGATCTCTCCACTTGCTCTCCCCGAGGGCTGGGGCTCCAACACCGGCGGCAGCAGTCATTGGGAGCCCTGGGCATCTCCTCCCAGACACGTGCCTGAGCTCTGGGGACGGCTCCCAGCGCTGGATTTGGGACATTTCCCAGCCCTGGCATCACCCCAGAGCCCAGCAGCGCCTCCTCCCCTTGCAGCCCCAGGAAGGGAGGGGGATCCGTGCCTCCTGCTGGTTCCCATCCCCTCCTCCCCTGCCGACCCCATACCTGGAGCACCCCACACCAAATCACCCCAGAGAGAAACCGAGGAGGTTGTGAAGGCTTGGACTGAGCAGCAAACCCAAGTTTATTCAGAAACCAGGATATTCATATTTTATAATGTGAAATCTCTGCTTGCTCTGCAAGGGCCTGGGAGCTCGATGGCTTTCAAGCTCCTGAATAGCAAAATAAGGCTTGAAAGGGAACGCTGCTGGGATATTTTCCATCATTTAAAGCACGGGGTTTAATTATTTCTGTTTCCATCTCCCTCTCCTTTCCCTTCCCTCCCTCTCTTATCTTCCCTCAGTCCCCAGCGACGATGTTCCAAGGAGGCCACCAGCTTCAGGGCCGGTGCGAGTGGGGGTGTCTCACTGAACGGTGGGGGGCTGGAAGGTGCATCTTCATGACTGGGAGTCACTCGTGGAGGCTCCCTGCGCTTGGAAAGAGCAAAAATTCCAGGAGCCAGCCGTTCCCCGTCAGGTGTCACCGGCAGCACCGTGCGGACTGTCACCTCCGGGGCGCGGGGGCCGGGGCACAGCCGAGCCCCTCGGGCTGGGGGTCGCTCCGGGGTCCTTCTAGTGCTCTGCTCCGCGGTCCTTGGAGGTTCGAGAGATGGAAATGGTGATGGAGCGTCCCGGGGAGAGCGGGAGGGCCGAGACCGGGGGGGCCGGGGCGGCGGCACCCGGGGCGGGCAGTGCCCAGCGCTGCCGGCAGGGGGAGCGCGCGGCTAAGGAGAGCAGGGATGGAAAGGAAAGGAAAGGAAAGGAAAGGAAAGGAAAGGAAAGGAAGTTATTCCTGAGCTGCGGGGCAGGAGAAACAGGGCTGACCTGACTCTTACAGGTGTCACAGCTGGAAAGTCTGCTTTGATGCCATCACCATTTCTGCCACTTGCCCAGACCAACACCCCCAGGGCTCCGAAATGCCTCCAGAATGCAGCAGTGCTGGGCTGCCCTGTGGGCAGTGGAATCACAGCAGAGACAATGGGAATCAAAGTGGAGGAATTGGGAAATGACATGTCCTGGCCTTCCACTGAGGCTCAAGCCAAAGCCAGGATCCAGAAGGATCTCTCTGGGTCAGTGACTCTGGCATCTGCACTTCAGGATTTGTTTGCACCTTCCTAGCAGGCACAGGAAAGCAGGACCCTGATCCCAGAGACACAGCTCGCCTCGCCAGAGCCAGGAGCAGTGGGAAGGGAAGCTGACAGGGTATTAAGTGACTCTCAAGTCAGGTTTGCTTAGAACCTTTTCGTTTGAAGGAATTTTTTTTTTTTCGGTAGGGTTGAATTTCAGCCCAAAGCCCATTAGTAAATGTCTCCTTGGATCTTACACTCAGCTTGTTTGGTTTGCAGAGTGTCCACAGGGACTGATCCCAAAACAAGCCACTGTCAGCCAAGGCCAATGAGGTCAGGAAGGGATGAGAAGGGATGTGCTGGATCTACCACAGTGATGCTGGATGAGTCCTGAATTGGTGGCTTAGGCTGCCCAGGGAAGCTGTGGCTGCCCCTGGAAGTGTCTGAGGCCAGGTTGGACAGGGCTAGGAGCAACCTGGGATAGTGGAACGTGTCCCTGCCCATGGCAGGGGGTAGCACTGGGTGGGCTTTAAGATGCCTTCCCACCCAAACCAGTGTGGGATTCCATGACTTGAGGACAGGCTGCTTTTCCATGTGAATGTCTCTGCTGGGCAAATGAGGAGTGAGGTGGATTCTGCTCTCCTGCTGGGGGACTCTGCAGCCCTGGGGAAGCAAGGAGCACCTGCTCCCCACAGTCACGCATGGAAGGGATTTGCAGAGTTAGCTCTGCTTTGAAGTCAACTCTTCAGCACAGTTCCAGGTGTGGAGTGGGTTCACGGGCAGGGGGCGGGGGGGACTCAAGAAAATAAACAGCTAGGTGAGAGCAGCAAGCAAAATAAACGCACCAGAGCTCTGTGTGGGCTCTGCTGGAGTAGCTGATGAGCTCACAGAGCAGTGCCAGCACAGGGAATGAATCCCGCTGTCCTGGTGTGAGCAGGAGAGGGCTCAGCCCAGCTCCGGGAGAGCAGGTGGTGACTCCGGAGCTCCCTTTCCGTGAGGCGGCGATGTCTCACCACGCCCTGTCACAGCCGGGACACGGCGCCTCGGCAGAGATGTGGCTGCGCTGAAGAGCCCGTCGGATCTTCCTTTGAATCGCGAGGGAATTCAGACGCGGCTTTGAGGGTCTAAAGGGAAAAAGAAAAGAGAGAAAGAAAAAAGGAGGTGAGTGTAAGAAGTTGGGTGTTTCTATAGCAGCAGCAGCAGCACCCCGTGCTCAGAGCCGGGAGCAGGTGGGAGCGCCCGTCACTCAGCACAGCGTGGTGACAGAGCTGGCAGCCGCCTGATAAGAGCTGCTGCCGCCTCGGCTGGGGTCCCACCGGCTCCGCGGGTGGATCCCTTCCCTGGGAACCTGCTGGAGATGGGGGAGGAGGAAAGCGTGGGCTCAGGGAACCTCAGAGAGTGGGGGATGGCAGCAAAGGGACAAAACCCGGGGTTCCTGTGGTGTTTCCTGCCTGAGGGGCTGTTCTGGAGCAAGAGGCTCTTCTCCCAAAGAGCTGAATCCCAGAGACAGTGATGGGCATGGAGGCCATGGGGAAAGGGGCAGGTGGGGGCTCTGTGTACCCCCACGAGGCAGTGGATGACAGGAGCTTCAGGGGCAGGGGGATTGGGACAGAGCAGCCAGGACAAACCTTCCTGCGCCCAGCAGAGTGTCCTGAGGACAGGAACTGCAAGAGCTGGTGCCGAGTCAAGAGAGCAGCTGAGAAAACACATTAATGCACCATAAAGAATGTCTTTGCTTCCCAATGATCTTTTTTATTACTATTATTTATTCATTTATACACCACTGCCTTGTGCTTTTTTTTTTTTTTCCCTTTTCTTTTTTCTTCTCCTTTTTCTCTCCTCTCCCAGCTCTTTCATTGCCTCATACCACCCTCTCCACCCCTGGAGACTGCATTCAAACACTGTCTGATGCTGAGGGCTGGCTGGGGGGGTCCGGAGCCATCAGCATGCCTGGCACACACCAAACCCAGCCAGCAGAGCAATGCTGGGCCCAGCCACAGCTTCTCCAGCCTCCAAATATTTGGATTCTAAAAAGGCTGGGATAGAAACACCAAGGAAAATAAATATTTTACAAACACAGTAACCGAAAACCTAAACAGGAACCCGCTGCCTCTTTCTGCCCAGGGCATGCTACTGAAGCGGAGCTTGGATGTCACAGCTGTGGCACTGACACTTTATTTCCTTACAAAGGAATGTTATGTGGCTGCAGCATCGCATCAGGCCACTCTCATGGAGTTTGGGAGTGAACAAAACCTGTCTCGGGATGCTGGGCAGCTCCTGGGCTGGGAATGTCCCTCTGCTCCCCTGGGAGCTGTGGGCACCACTTGGGAAATCAGTCCCTGGAAAGACATGAGGGGAGCCTGGAGCTGNGGCTGGGAATGTCCCTCTGCTCCCCTGGGAAGACACAAGGGGAGCCTGGAGCTTGGCACGCTCTGGAGGTGAAGGATGAGGGTGGAATGTTCACTGCACAAGGAGCCACATGGGGAGCCTCAGCCTGGCCAAGCTCGGGGACTGAAGCACAAAGGGAAAATCCTTGTTCAGGGCAGGGGGACTGCGGGGAGGATCCAGTGCTGGCTGGAAGAGACAGGACCACAAAGTCCTGAGCAGGAGCCTCCTGGGCAGGCGATGGGGCAGGGCCTGGGGACTATCCCTGTGCTTAAAAGCACAGGCCCTCCAAAGCCTTCCACCACCACTGGTCCAAGGGTCTGTGCTAGTGCCTGGAGGCATCTCCTGTGTCAGCCTGGTCTCTGTCCAGCATGGGAGATGCTCCCTTCAGGCTCAAACAGTCACCATCCCATTTCTGACACTGTGAGTGCCACCAGCTGGGACCATTGCCCTCGGGAAGCTGCTGAACCCTTTCAGTCAGCAGTTTTTTGGCTCCAGTTCATGTTTTCTGCAGACCAAAGGAGACCTTGTCCCTTTGACTTGTTATTTAGGAGTCCCTTGAGACCCAGAGACACAGATCCTTCTCTGGGAGAGGAGGAGGAGGAGGGTATATGGTCCTAAACCAAGGAGGAACAAGATGTTCCATTGCCAGGTGCTGCGGTCACTGGCTCAGCTTAGCTGGGGACTGATCACAGAGGGCCACCATCGTGGCACAACTGTCCCTGGTCCCCCCAAATTGCTTCATTTGCAGAGCTGTGGGGGAGAGAATGAGCTTGAGGGGCTTTAGTGGCCTCTCAGCCCTGGACACAGGATAGGACAGACCCTCAGGGTCCTCCTGCTGCCCCTCCAGCCTGCCACCCGTGCCCAGACCCCCGGGCTCACACCCACCCCCTGTGCCCGCTCCCTGCTGTGGCTTTGGGGAGGGCTCCGTGTGTATGGGGCTCTCTGGGCTGCTGGTGGAGCCTTTTTGTTGTGGTTGTTATTTTTAATCTGCATATTGTTCTGGATTTGCGTCAGAGACAGCAGGTTGGAGAAACGTGCCTGGCTCTTGGAGCACAACGTGGCAAGGTTGGCAATGCCCTTCAGCCCCAGGAACACACGCTGCCTCCAGCAGCCGCCAGATCCGGCAGGGCTGGGCCAAGCCCCGGCACTCATCCCAAGCTTTGCAGCAGTTTTTAGTCACTCCTCGCCTTAAGGATGAGCAGGGTAGGGAGGAAGGGGCTCTCAGCACCAGAGCAAGCACAGAATTTGGTCTCATGGGGCTGCCCTGTGGGACAGGAGCTCATCTTACCCCTGGTATCCCACACCATCCCACCCTGGAGATGCTGGAAATGCTGGAGATGCTGGAGAACCAGCAAAGTCCCATCCAGCCCTGGAAGCCCGGAAGTACCAGCCCAGGGAGCCTGGAACATCCTGTGAGCATCAGTCTCAGCAGGATCAATCCAGCAGCCCCCAAGCACGAAGCAGTGCAGTGAGGGCAATTCCTCCTGAGTGCCACTCTCCTGCTGGATGGACACAAACTCTGGTGAAGTCCCCAGGAGGCTGGGTCTGGGACCTGGTGACCTGCTTGTCATGGGAGCAGTGTTTGCCTTCCCCTCCTCACTCTGCTCCTCAGCTCATCCCATGGGAGCTGTTCCCCACTCGGGACAGGGTTTGCTCCTGCCTCTCCCAGCTGTGGGAGCAGCCCTCTGCTCACCTGCCCCTCCCTGGCAGGAATCTTTCTGCCTGGTGTTTGCAAGCCTCCAGGAATGAGGAGGAAAACACGCCAGGATCTCACTGAAAGCACCAACTGTTTTCCTCACATGGAAATGCTGCTGCTCTTTTGATTTTAAATGGCTTTAATGCCGAGTTCATCTGCTAATTCTCCTCCTGCCCCTTGTGTATTGTATATTAGGAGAAATGTTGTTCTGTATCCTGAGCAGTTTATTTTATCGAGTTTAAGAGAAAATCCCATACTGAGATGCTGCAGATAAATATTCATTGTCACATCTGCTTCGGTTTAAGATTGTTGCCTAAAAATGTTAAAANGGGGTGGGGGGTGGGCTGCTGAGTCTGGGCCTTCAGTGCAACTCGTCAAATGTTTTATCACCAGCAAGGAGAGGAATCACAATGAGGGGAAATCACCCAGGGGAAGGAAAAAGGGAACAGCAGCCTGAGAAAACTCAGCCAGCACCATCCCTGGGGCCCAAGAGGAGAGCTCCTGGGCAGGAGCATCCCTGGCATCACTTCACGTTAGGGGATACCTGTGGCACTGCAAGAGTGTCCCATTCTCACCTACTCAGAGCATCCTCCAGGATCGCTCACAGCACCTCAGAGCCCCTGACTGGGAGCCAGATTAGCAACAGCAGGGGTGGGATGTTTTCCCCCTCTCTGGAATGCTGCAGCGAGGGCTGGCAGCGCTAGCAGCCCCCAGGGAGCTGCCTGGAGGATGTGCCTGCACTGGGAGCCCCTGTCCAGCCCAGCTGTGCCTGGCAGTGCTGTGGTGGCCCTGCTTGGCAGCTGCCCCATCCAGAGCTCTCCAATCCCCACCTGATGAAAGCAGGAGGGCTCCATTGGTGGCAGTTCCAGCAGGGAGGCTGGGAGCTGCCCTGGCTTCTGCTGCTTCTGGGAAGGGCTTGTCCCAGCCACACCGGACACACACAGCACCAGGACAGCTTGGGACAACATCAAGGGGACTGGGCACAGGCTATGCTGTCCCTGCTCCAGAGACACACAGAGCTCTTCCCTCCCTGCCTCTGCCAGGCCATTACTTCTGCTCAGCACTACAATTTTATTTTACATTTAAATAAAATAAACTTGACCTTCTTTTATTTTTCTTTCAAAGCTTTTGCAGCTCCACCAAATGCAGCCAGTGGATATGGAAGGCATAGTAATAAGGATAATGCTTTCCACTTGCTGAGCACTTTATATTCTCCAAGCACTGTACAAACATTACCTAATTAAACAGAGCAAGGCAGCAGCCCTCTGCTCCGGCCTATTGCTGGGAAATGGAAACAAGGAAACTCTGAACCAATATGTCAATAACATCAAAGTCCCATTGTCCTGGCCTTGGTTTTGTTGCAAAGGAATCTGAAATTGTCTCAGAGTTTCCAGCATGGCTTCGGGCTCTTCACACTTGGGAAACAAGTGTGAAAAAACTGTTTGGGAGTCAGACGACAAACCCTGATCAAAGCTGGCAGAAGTGGCCAAGGAGACCCCAGGACTGCAGCCTCGCCTTTGATGCCGCCTCATGTGGGAGCCATCCCGGCGGCTCTCGCCCCCCAGCCCTTTCCAGGGCTGGCATCTTCCTCGGGGCCCTCATGTGCATCTGGGGAATGTTTCTTATTAGGGATTCACACTCTGGTTGAGCTGCATTCCTAATTGTGGAGACTTGAACGGCCCTAATAGGAAACACACCCGCAGCAGAGTCCCTGTGAGTCATTCTCCCATCAGAGCGGTCCTTGGGCTGCTGCCACATGGCAGGGACAGGGCCTGGGGTACACAGGACCAGGGCCCTGGGGAGACCCTGCTCCCAGGTGTGCCACCATCGCTCCAGTCTCTCGGTGGGTGCCATACCAGGTGCTGGAATTCTCTGCCTGCCCTCCGTGGCACAGTGCCTCCAGGACACGTTCTCACAGCAGCACTGGCACCTCTGGGGGCTGGGTCAGAGCCTGATGCTCAGTGGTGAGTGACCATTGAACGTGTTCTTGTTTCCATGTCATGTTTATGCCATGCTCACGTTGCCATGGCCACGCTGTGGTCTCTGCCCAGCTGGAAGCGTACACAGCCACTGCCCATCCTCTGGGATGTGGCCAGAGTGGGAATGCCTCAGTCTCATCTCCCACAGCAGCTTGAGGGTCTGGGCTCTGGCCTCAAAGTGCAGCCACCCCTTGTTTAGCAAACGGAGGTGACCTTGGAGTCCTCCCACTTCGTGCAAGTGCCCAGGTGTCCCATTTGTCACCGTGACAGCCCACACGGCTCTGGGAAAAGGTCACCTGAGCTGCACCAGCCTTTCCATTTCACATTTATGCTGATGCCAAATTAATTCTTCATCAAGAGCCCAAGTGCCCCCTATGCCATTGTTTGATGTTTTCCAAATCTGTCTGGGTTCAGGCACTCCCCTCCCTCTGCCCCAGCACTGGGACACACCAAAGACAAAGCATCAGCCCCTGCATTTTTAGGACAAATTCCCTGATTCTGGGGATGTTCTAGCTGAATCTCAGTGCATTTTTCTGAGTCTGCTTGACAGCAATACCTGGTGATGTTAGACAAGCCTCTGGGGCCCTCGGTTCTCATTACAAGCTTGTCTAATTAAGGAGAGATGCTGCTGCTGACTGCTTTGGAGAACGATGTGGGGAAGCAACAAATGCCAATCTCCATCACCAGCACCAGGATGTGCTTTTGGGGTCTGGATCTTTAAAGACAGGAGGGCAGCCCTGAGTGTGCCCCAGACAGTGGACTGGGATAACAGGTTGAGCAGCAGGAGGCCCCTGGGCCATACGAACCCCTCTGAGCCCTGGAGGGTGCAGGGCTTGGGGAGTCAGGAGCCTGATTTTATCTGAGCTGACTCACTCCAGTTGCTAATAATTAGCAAGGGCTGGCTGATCATTAAGGCAAAATGAGCCACTCCCTATCTATTCCACCCAGCTGGAAGTTTGGGTTGGCAAAGTGAGGTCCTGCATGTTCCAGTTCAGATCCCTTTCAGCCCTCCAGCCCCTCTTGAGTTCCCAAAGAGACTGCTCCGTGTCCCCTTGCTCAGGAACAACCTTTCCCAGGACTTTCCCTCAGGTTGGGAATGTTTGGCAAAGGAAGGAGAGGGAACTCTTGTTTTTATTCTTGTACAACAGGAATGTTTTTTCTCCTGTTATTCATCAAATTCTGCTGGAATTTAATACTCACCAGCTCTAAACAGCTCTTGGACTAACAGTGATTGATGGTTTCCAACGAGTCCATAAATGCTGCCCCTTGTCAGCCCTGCGCTTTCTCTCCCCTCTCCCTCTATCATTCCATCTCTCCTCTCTTCCCTTGCTCTCTCTTCCGGGCCAGACAAAAGCTGATCATGCTGTTGTTATGTGGATTGATTTGTTTTCTGTTTCTGCTGTGTTTTGGGGTAGGAAGACATCAGGGATTTGTGAAAGAGCAGTGAAATGCCATGGCCAATGAAGCCTGACTAGAAATTCCTCAGGTTATTATCTCTTAGGTTAGGGAAATCCGGGCAAATTTCTGTACTGAAGCACTTCAGGAGCAGAAAACAGCAAAGCTCAACAGCAGCTGCCCGGTTCTCCCAGCCTGGAATGGGAGGTCCAGGGAGGTGGGGTGTGTCTGCACACTCAGAGCGATGTGCCAGCAGGCATCCTGGGTATAGGGAATGTGCGCAGCTTTCTCAGCCCAGGGAACCGGTGTGGGCTTCATCCAAGGCAGCTGCTGGAAGGAGCAGCCCAGGACGAGGCTCCTGAGCGCCATCGTGCCCAAGCAATTGCTCGGCTCTCGCCTGGCATGAGGAATTTGTAGTCCCAAGGCACAAATGCCCAGGAGCTCCAGTTCTGGGGTGCCAGGGAACAGCCAAGGAGGAGATTGAGGCAGGTAAGGTGAAACCTGGGGAAGTTGCCCTGTGACTGTCTAGAGACAAAAGCATCCAGGAAATGCTGGCGGGGAGGGAGGGCCCGGGATAAGCTGGTGAAGGCGAGGGTGCCAGGCAGGTGATGCTGAGGGACCAAGGTCCCCCCAAGAGGCAGAGCCCCCTCCCCTCAGCGCTCGGCTCCGCTGGGCAGGCGCTGCTCCCGGGCCGTCTCCTTCATCGCTACGGGGACTCCTGCCCGTTTACTGGGCTTCCCACAAGACTGGATAAATTATCCCTGGTTTTCCCATTCCCTTGCACTTTCCTAAGCAAAGCTCCCTCCTACCTGGTGGGGGCTGCCCTTCCCTTGGAAAGCCCGGCACTCCGAGGAGCCACGGCTCTCCTGTTCCAATTAAGCTACCTGAGATAAAATCTGGGGAGCTCTTAGAGGGAAACAACTTAAAGAGATGTAAAATGGTAACTTGATTTACTCATTTGTTCCTGACCGTTTGATTCCTCCCTGAGCCACCACCCAGCCAGCTGGGTTATGTGTCACCGGGAAAAAAAATCCAATACAGGCAGATCCCTTATCAGATCACTGCGTTAAAAGGATTTGGGGAATGCTAATGCAGGCACAGGGAGTGGGAGATGGGACCAGCTGGCTACGGGTGGCCGAGCACGAGGCAGCACCTGGGCTCCCCCTTCCCCCTGGCTCCTGTTTCCCCTGGGATGTGGAAGCAGGGCTGGCCGGGCTCTGCTTGCAAAGCAAGGGCTGAGTGAGGAATCTCCACCGCATCCAGCCTTTGTCCAGAATCCCTGGGGAATATTTCTTGCCCCGTTTTGCTGGATTAAGTCAGTTATCTTGGGGGCAGCTCCCTGTGCCTGCCTGACTCTGCTAGGAGGGGTGTGCTGCACACACAATCCTGGCTGATGGGCATCTTGGGCTTTTCTAGGCACAAGGACAGCAATGCTGTCCCATCTCCAGCTCAAAGGAGTTCTCCCAAGGCCCAGCTCAAGGGAGCTCTCTTGGCAGTACTCCCCAAACAGCCGTGATCCCAGGAGCCAAGATCTGGGATGCGGATTTGAGATTCGCAAGGAAAATCAGAGAGGTTGTGGACTCCTCATCCCTGGGAGAGTTCAAAGGCCAGGCTGGATGGGGCTTGGAGCAACCTGGGATAGTAGAACATGTCAGGGGGTGGCACTGGGTGGGCTTTGAGGTCCCTTCCAACCCAAAATAGTCTGTGATTCCGTGAACACACCCTGGCATCAGGTCCTGAGTCACAGTAATGACTGGGAGAATTGTTTTGCAAATTAACAAATGCAATTTGTTCCCCAATCCAGCACAGGGCAAGGTCAGGCTGGTGGGAAGCCCATGGCTCATTCCGTCTGACAAGTGCAGTTCTGTTTCAATTACTGAACATCCTCATCGTGTCCTCGGGAGAAGCCGGAGCCACCCCTACCAGAGCCGGGAATTCTTGGTAACAGGAGCCCCTCATGCTGCTGGTTCTGCTGTTAAACCTGTGCTGGGATGTGGAGAGAGCCAGTCCTGGGTGTCCAAGTGATGAAGAGCAGATTAGCAAGGCCCTGCTGCATTAGGCTGGGAATATATTTAGCTCCTCAACGTGCTATGGATTAAAAGCAGCGGGAGGCATGGCAGTTCCACTTCAGAGGCTGGGAGGGAACATTCCCGTTCAGCTGAGCTGACATTCCCTTCCCAGCACCTGTTGGAGGGGTGTCCTGGCCTTGCTCCCCGAGTCCTGCCCTCAGGCAGGATCCTTCCTGTCCCTGCTGTCACTTGGCTGCTCAAAGCAGCTTCTGCACAAATCAGACTCAAGCCATGAAGGTTTTAAGCGTTTAGAGTGTGTTTTAGGGCAAAGAGCCCCCTTTTAGGGTTTGTTCCTGTCCTTTGCTGTGCAGTTCCTTTCTTTCTGCCAGTCCCTGCCCTTGGAGTGGCACCGTGTCACTTACTCAGGGGCATGAGTTCACATTTTGGGGCTTGAAAATGTGCATTTTTAGCTCTTGCTTCCCCTGTGCTCAGCTCCATTCCCTTCCCATGGAGCTTTTCCCCTCGGGATGGGCCTGTGACCTGCTCCTGCCCATGCCTGCCCCTGTTCCTGAGAGCATTTCACCCAGCTATCCCCATGCCCGGCTCATTTATAAATTGTATGGAAACACAAATGTACCCCTGTTACCCCACAGGATGTGTCAGCCTTCTGTACCTTCAGGCAGATGTTCACAAATGCTCCCAGCAGCACCAGTTTAGAGCAGATTTGTGGTTTTCCCTCACTGATATCCTGGGAGAAAACCTGTTTTCACCACATTTACAAGGGAGGTTTTCCAAGCAGTCCTCTCTACAGGGACCCCAGAACCAGAGACCCTGGAGTGTTCCCCTGCACCCCAGCAGAGCCTTTCCCATTCTGGATAATCCCATACAAGCGAGGCTTGGAATTCCTGGCAGCTGGAGAGCACATCAGGTTATTTTCTGGCCCCTGGCCATTCTGGGGACTGTAGGAACTCAATAACCATCCCTGCACTGGGACATGGGGCTCTCCCAGCCCTTGGCAGCCCATCCTTCCACAGGGGTTACAGGAAACTTGGGAGACGTTGACAAAACCGAAACTTGCACTCAGTAAAATGAAAAACAAACTGAAAAAATCTCCTGTCCAAAACCTGCCTCAAGTCAACCCAAATGTTTTGTTCAATCATCAAGCAAACATTCCATGTGCGCTCCAAGCTTTTCCCTTTTAAGCTTCTTAAGCGGGCTTGAGTTAAACACAGGCAAATTTCTCCTGAAAACATCATTTCAGCCCAAATCACAGAACTTCACAAAGCTTTCCTTCAAAGCCAGCAGGACAGACCTGTTCAGCTTGGCCAATTTGATGGGATTTTTCTGTTTTTGTGGGGTACACGATCATTCCAGTTGTGTCAGCGTCACGGTTGACCTGCAGTTGCACTTTTGGGTGAACAACGTGTTTGCAGAGGAGTTTCCCCCAGCTCTGTGGCCTTATTTGATGGCTAGTGGCAAGGGCTGTGCCTGCTGTCACCGCTGTCACCACTGCTGTCCCCCAGCTCCTTGCAGCCGCCGCTCGGGCGCAAGCACGGCCACACTGAGACACGGCAAAGCCAGAATTTCTGGTTTCCATAAAGGAATATGGAGAATATTATCCAGTGAGATTTGAAACTGAGGTGGGAAAGCTGCCAGCGTGCAGCGTTTTCAAAGAGCCTCCTGTATCTCGTGTTGCTGAAAACTGGGAAGTCCCGTGGGCTTGGGAAGGAGAGGAGGGAGGGGTGGGGGGTCCCCGTGGTGGGCACAGGGATGGAGGCAGAGCAGGGGGAAACCTTCTGAAGGGGTCCTTTCATATTAGGATAAGTCATAATTAATGCTATCAGGTGGCTGGAAGGCAGTGTCAGGTAATGTGAGCAGGGCCTTATCTCTCCCTGCATCCTGGGCCTGTGGCTCTGGGATGGGGGAAGAGCAGGAGACTCACAAAAACTGTTGGGAGTGCGGTGTGGGGGATATCTTCAGAGAGGTGAGGTAAAGAGAGCCCTGGAAGGATGGATCCACACAGATCCATCTTCATCCTGACTGGAGGAGGGAGCATGGGGGGAGCAGAGAAGGGGTGAGCAGCCACGAAGTCCCACAAGGTGCGTTTTGGCTGTCCCATCAGCATCTGTGGAAGCTCCCAGGACTTCTGTGATGCCACCAGTGCCGTGGTGACCCTGAGGGGCTGGGCTGGTCACTGGGATGGTCACTGGTGTCTCTGGGACCAGAGTTCCTGGTGTGCTTTGAGCCATTTGTTCTTTAGGGGCTGATCAAACCTTTCCCTGCCTGGGTCCCACAAACCAGTTGTCCTTTTTTTACACTTTTTTAGGTCAACTTCTCTCTCTCTTTTTTTTTTTTTCCTCCACAGCTGGGTCACCAGACGTATGATGTCACCTTAATTAGTGATATTGTCCCTGATGGGGGGTCGTGGCCCAGTCTGAGCCTGAGTTATCTGGGTACCACATACCTGGCCTTGGGGACAGCCTGAGCAGGAGGGTTTGGGACATAACACTGGTTTGGGGGAAAACTCTTTTACCATGTAGACAAAAACATACTTAAAAATAAAGCACTTAAAACTGGTGGATCAAACCCTTCTCATGGAAATGCCTGTGTGGGGAAAAAGTCTCTGTGATCTCAATTACCTTCCTCTGTGAGGATTCTGCATAGCTGAAATTGTTTAGTTTCTGAGCAGCAATGATAAAAAAAACACTTCAGGTTTTTATTTCTCTACTTTGGCTTCCCTTGGGAAAAGAGCTGGAGCAAGCAATTCCACGCATGCACACAGGCACAGGCACGCTGGGGCACTCAACAGCCGGAACAAAATCCCAACAAACACAACTTGTTTGCTTTAATTTTGTTTTTCACTGAAAATATGTGAACTTCTCTGAGAAAAGACAATGAGACGGGCTCGGCTTTGCTCTGTGGCCTGCCCTACTTTTGGGGAATTTGTTTTCCAGTTTGCAGCCATCCTTAGCCTTAAATTTCTCCTATTAAGGATAAGACTAAAGCAGCCCTAAGGCATCGGGCCTTGGAGGGAAAATGAAGAGGGACGGAAGTGCTCTTGGGAGGCAGCTTCTGGTCTGGGCAGGAACACAGGCTGGGATTGTTGGAATATTCTGTGCAGGGCCAGCAGGAGTCGGACTCAGAGATCCTCGGGGATACGTTCTGAATCAGGATAATCTGGGATTTCATCCCCTGTGTCCTGGCTCCTCGGCATTGCCCCGCTGGTGGCTTGTGCAGGTGACGGATCGATCCAGGGATAGATCCGAGGAGGTGATGGATGGTCTCCCCGCCCGGCCCCGCGCCTTCATCCCCCCTCATTCCTCCCCAGCACAGAGCGGGTTGTCAAACGCAACAACACTTCAAGACAAACCCCAAATAAACACAGGAATAATGGGTGATGAATGGTCCCTGCTCTGAAATCCATCTCGGGAGAAGATGTCGTCTCCCGAGAGCAGCGGCGGCCGCAGGGAGCTCCTCCAGCTCGGCAGTGCCACCGCGGGAGCCGTGTCACCGTGTCACCGCTCCCGGGGCTGCCTGCCTGTGTCACAACACCCGGGGCAGGGCCCAGGGCAGCTCAGGGGGCTTCGCAGGCGTTCTCCTGTGCATCCACTCGCTCTCACTCCTGTTCCCTCCGTGGCAGCCGTGGGAAATGAGCCGCTCGTGAGACGCGGTGGAAGCTCCCCCGGCCAGCGCTGCTGCGAGTCCCCGATCCTCTGCCCTGTGCCTCTGCTCGCCGAGCGCCGGGTCCCCCGAGGCCAGAGCTGACTTTGTTTTCCTGTCTCCCACGGCACAAGCAGCTCGGGAACGCGGGATGAATAGGAATGGGAATAACAAATGGGCTGTAGATAAGGCAGCGTCTGCGGGAGTCACCGCAAGGCACCGGAGAGGGAAGGCGGAGGGGGAGGATGCCGGAGTTAGCGGCGTCCAGACGGGATTAGAGTGACAAATTTCAGGGCGGGGGCCGAGGGGGTGCGCTGGAAGGTGCAGCGGAGGTGGAGCACGGAGCCCTCCCTGCCTGACTTTCCCCGGAGCTGTCCCTGCTCAGCCAGGGCTTAGGAACACACCCCAAACACCAAGGGATGGAGGAGACATGGGCACGAGGGAAACAGGACAGGCAGGGAGAGGGCAGAGCCCACGGAATTGCATGGGGAGAGCTGGAGAGAAAGATGAGAAAGGGAAGAGAAGGAAGAGGATGTCCATCTGGGTGGGGTGGCAGATGTTCTCACCTGTGCTTGACCAACACCTCAGCACAGCTGCTGGAAAACTGGGAAACCTCCACTGCAGGCAGCTGAGCAATTCAGCCCAAGGCTTTTTTGTTCGTGGCTGTCACCTGAGAGCTGGGTCATGGAACCAGGAGTGAAAATCATCTTTATAGTGGGGGACACCCCATGGGCATAGTCTGTGAACTGGAACCTCCTTGTGTTGGGGTGGAAGAGGCAGAAAAGCAGGGGAGAGGTGTTAAACCATTGACCTTCAGCTGGTTTAAAGGTGTCAGCAGGCAGAAGGGAGGAGAATGATTTAGAAAGGTAGAGGAATGTGGAGTTAGGAAGGTGGGATTGAGGAAAGGAAAACAGATGATAAATTTCAGGGAAATCATCCAAATAATCTAACAGAGAGAGGCAGAGGAGTGAGAAACTCCTCTCTGAGTAGAGATGGGACCATCTTGCTGTGGCCCTGGGAGATCAGCTAACTTCCAAAGTGTGCAGCCCTGCAGCTCCTTGGGGGTGGCACGGGGAGCAGGGGTGGCTCATTGCAGCAGAGCCACTTGGGAAACACAAAATTCCTCTTATCAGGGACAGAGGACCTAGTTCTGGTTGTGCTCCTGCATGCTGGGACCCAGCCCAGTCCTGAGAGAAGCATTCTTGGCTTCTCCTCCCCCTCAGTAACAAATCCTAGAGTAAGTTTCTTTGTACCATCCCTGGCTGGACACTGAAACACACCCTGGAGCCAGCATTGGCTGCACTGGGGCACAGGAGACCAGCCTGGTTTGGGGTAATTCCAGGCTTTTTTAGCTTTATGGGAGCATCTCAACAAACATTCAGGCTGGCCTGCTTCCCAACAGCTGCACACAGAGAACTGGGATGCACAGAGAAGCTTTATGGCCTCTGCAGCTCCAGGTAAGGGTTGATGGGATTGAAATGAACTGAGGAAATCTCAGAGCCCATGAGCCTGATGCTTCCCATGTCTGCTGCAGGGAGAATGGGGCCAACCCAACCCCACACACAGGACTCCCTGTGCTGCCAGGCTGGGCTGAATCAGGTCAGAGTTAGGCAGAAATGAGAGACAGAAAAGGCTGATTAGGTCACTTATTTCATCCTTTTCCCAATTAGACAGGAAATTATTTAACTGCTTTATTTATTTATTTAGGAATGTACCTCAGCAGGAAAACCCCAGTGGCAAGAGCTGCCGTTGTACAAAGGGAAGGGTGGAAGCCCAACTCCTCATTCATAAATACACTCTCGTAAAAAAACATTTTCTGCAGGAAAACCTGGGGAGGAAACCTCTCCTGACAAACCTCTGAAGCTATGTGGGCTACAGGGTTAGGGAGGGATGTGGGATTTGCTGTGTCCTGGGTATGGGTGCTTTTCTGGAGCATCCCTATTGCCTTACCACCTTTACTAGTCATATTTTCCAATTCCAAAGGGACCCAAGAGAACCCCAAACTCCCCAGGGCTTGGGGCTGTGGCTTCTGGGGCAGCACCAGCCCCCTGCCACCCCTTGCTCACCCAACTCAACCCCTTTCTGGGAAAAGATTGGGCTGGTGAGGAATTTGCAATACAGCTTCTGCAGCGGAATGAGGGTTATCCCATTGGACAGCTGAGAAGATTTATGAGGTCCATAAATGGAGCTCTCCGGAGAGAGCCCAGGAATGGTTTGAACTCTGCCCCAGGTCCTTCATCTACAGAAATGCAGGATTGCAGGGCCACGGTCACAAAGAGGGAGAGCAGTGCCAGTGGTTCCCTTCCTGCCTTGGTGTCATCAGCACTTCGCTCCCTCTTCGAAATGATGATGAAAACCATTTTCCAAACCTCAGGATTTGTTGGGTTTTTTTTCCCCCTAAATGGAATTCTTGCTTCCCAGCCAGCCTCAGCTCACTCACGAAGCAGAAGGATAGGCAGGAGGCTCTCCTGGGTGGAGGTGGGCTGGAAAGGGTTTGGACTCTGCCTTGGAAAGCAGAGGAGAGAAACCCCATGGCTGGGGCTACAGGACCCAAGGGTAGGAGCGGAGGGAGAGCAGGTCCCAAAGGCAAATGGGGCCATGGCCACTGTGTCTGAGCCAGGGCGACAAGATTGGGAACTGGTGACGGATGTCCCCAGCTGCACACTGGCCTAGGGAAGCTGTGTGTGGGGAATGGGGGATGCTGTGTGTGGATGCTGTGTGTGGAATTGTGTGTGTGTGGAATTGAGTGTGTGTGGAATTGTGTGTGTGTGGAATTGTGTGTGTGTGGATGATGTGTGTGGAATTGTGTGTGTGTGGAATTGTGTGTGTGTGGAATTGTATATGTGTGGAATTGTGTGTGTGTGGAATTGTGTGTGTAGATGCTGTGTGTGGATGCTATGTGTGCAATTGTGTGTGTGTGCAATTATGTGTGTGTGGAATTGTGTATGTGTGGAATTGTGTGTGTGTGGAATTATGTGTGTGGAATTGTGTGTGTGTGTAATTATGTGTGTGGAATTGTGTGTGTGTGGATGCTGTGTGTGGAATTGTGTGTGTGTGGAATTGTGTGTGTGTGGAATTGAGTGTGTGTGGAATTGTGTGTGTGTGGATGATGTGTGTGGAATTGTGTGTGTGTGGAATTGTGTATGGATTTGTGTGGATGCTATGTGTAGAATTGTGTGTGTGTGTGTGTAATTATGTGTGTGTGGAATTGTGTATATGTGGAATTGCGTGTGTGTGGAATTGCGTGTGTGTGGAATTGTGTATGTGTGGATGCTATGTGTGGAATTGTGTGTGTGTGGAATTGTGTATATGTGGAATTGCGTGTGTGTGGAATTGCGTGTGTGTGGAGGCTGTGTTGGAGGTGCCCTATCAGGGCATGCCTGTGCCCCACACACCTGTGCCCTACTGGGCTGGGGCTCCTGCTCTGCCTGGCGTGGGCAGGATTGGATGTGCTAAAACATTCCCGTGTGTCAGGGCCTGAGGCAGGCAGGGCACAGCAGGTGGCCACGTCTCCTCATGCTGGGGCTGTTTCCTCTCCTCCATCTCCCTCTCCGCAGCCCCAGGAGGACATGGCACAGCTGGGCTCTGTGCCCCTGGGTGCTGCTCCTGAGAACAGCGCTCCGAAGCATCCTGGCTCAGGGGCGCAGCTGCTCTGCTGTTATCACAGAAGAGCAGAGATGAGACAACCCAGTTATCGAGGAGAGAGAGAGAGAGAGAGAGAGGCTTCTTCTCCCCGCCATCCCCTCCACCTCCCCATCCTTCTCCGTGATCATTCTTGTTATTCATTTCCCCTCTCTTCTCCTTGCCAGGCAGACGCTTTCACAGGGCAAATCCAAACGAAAGCCTTGCAAAGAGGATGCTCATAAAATATTTATGGAGAGCTGTGGTGAACACGAGTAGGATAATGAGGGTCTGTGGGAAATGGGATGTGTCCAAACGCACACAGTGAAGGCCTCGTACGAGGAAGAGGCACGCGGTGGAGGCCATTAGTGAGTCCTGCAGGGTCTACACTCATTTCCTTCTCAGTTGCCACACACGGCTCTGCTTTGGCTGGCACTGGGGGTTTTCCTCCACAGCAGCTGGGGCCTGGGGAGCTGGGGTGGCTGGAGTGCACTGGGGGGACTGCAACAGTGTGTACAGTCCCAGGACTGTGCTCTCTGGGAGCAGGACAGGGACACTGTGCCACCAGAGCAGGACACAGCCAGTGTGACACCTCTGGGATGCAGCCTGGTCACCTGGACTCCTCTCCCAGCCACTTTTCCTGTGCTCCAGCCCTGTGACTGTCCTGCACCCCTTGACATGGCCACACAGGGCAGCCGAGGAGGACAGCAAAGTCTGGCCAGTGCCCTTCATCGTGGTTGCTTTAGGAAGCGGAAGGGCTCAGGTCTGAGCACATCCTTCCCCCCATGCTTCCCTCCCATCCCCTGCAGTCTGTGGGGCTCTGTTCCCACAAACCCTCACACACTCAGCCCTCAGACATGATCCCGAGTGCTGCCGCTGCCAAGAAGAGGCTCTGAGGCTCCGGGTGAGCTCTGGAAAAGTGCAAACCTATCCCGTCCTGAGAGCAGAACCCATAAACACAGCAGCTCCCCTATGGCAGGGACAAGCTGCTTTAAACTGTGTCTTGCAGCAGCTTATCCGGCTCCTTCTCCAGTTACCCAGAGCGGGCGTCCCGCAGCTCCCACAGCTGGAATGCTGCTGACCTTTGGAGAGTCTTGCTGTGCTGCCCCAGCTCCAGCCCAAGCTTCAATTCCTCTGTGGTTGGCCAAGAGGACCTCGGGGGCACTGCTGCTCCTCTTCCTCCCTCGACTCTCTTCCAGCAAGCCCCCAAAAAGTCCTTGAACTAGTGTTGGAGTGCTGATCCTGCTGGGAGCTATGCTGCTGGCAGATGTTTGCTGTGATACCGGACACGACAGCTTTTATGACTTGTCAGCTGGAACCCAATCTTTTCGGGTCTTTAGGTTAAAATGGAAAAGCAAAGCTTGTACTCATGGCTGTGCCAGCAGCACAGCCTGCTGAGCCTCCCAGCAATCCCAGAACCCGCTGGAATGGGAACCTGGGTGTCCCTCACCATCACCCAGCCCAGTCCAGCAGTCCCAGAACCTCCTGGAGCAGGAAGCCGGGCTACTCAGCATCCCACTCTGATGAGGCTGCTTTTCCCTCCCCATGTCCTGGGACCTGTCCTGTGTCCCTGTGCTGACACATCCATGGGGTTGGGATGTTCCTGACCCCAACCCAGACTGCCTGGGATGGGCATCTTTCCTTTCAGCCCCATGAAGGAACAAACAAGCAAGGTCACACATACTTTCTTTATGATAACTGCAGGGAGATTCCCACCTCTTCCAGGCTGGGAAACCACCACAACTCTTTAGGATATGGCACATTACCAAGCATTACCAAATCCTGGAGAATTACAAGAAACCCCAGGTATGCTTCATTCCCACTGCTTAAGGAAGGAAAATTATGCCCCCCAGCAGCTAAGAGGGTTCCTTGCCTCCCCAGAGCTGCCTGGTGGAATTGTGCTGTCTCCTGTGTGGGAGCAGGCAAGGGTGGTTCAGAGAATCATAGAATAATTTAGGTCGGAAAAGACCTTTAAGGTCATCGAGTGCAGCTGTTAATTCAGCACTGCTGAGCCCAGGTTTAGGTTTAAATAAAACACTGCCAGATTTCAGGTCACCCTCGCCACCTGTCTTGGTGCTACCACAGCACCTGAGAAGGTCCCGTGAGCTGTATTTGCCAATGATCAAATCATTGACCAGTGTCACACCACGGACCTCTGGGGGAAGAGGCATGGCGTGGTGGGAGGGAGGCAGAGAAGCTGCTCCTCGGGATTCCTGAGTGGTGTCTCACCCTATAGACCAGCACGGGACACTGAGTAAATGCTGCCTGGCTGATGGATCCCACCCTACTCTCTCCCCCTCCATCTCCATTGCCCACAAGTCTCAAAGTTCAAGTGGTTCAGGATGGAGAAGAGTGTTCCAGACATGAAAGATATTTCTGGGCACGAGGGAAGAAGTGATTAATCTCAATTACATGGTTGGACACTGCATAATCTAGGGCAGCAGATTGGGTTACGAGTCCTCCTTCCCATGGCTCTTGGAGCAGGGCTCCAGCCTGAGGAGACTTTGGAAAGACATTTTGACTGCTGAAGTGCCAAACTTAACCCTGTTGTAATTTGGGCTGTGGTGAAACATGGATGTTGTTTTTTGCTTCCTGAGCCTCCCAGACAGCCCAAGGTTTGTGCAGCTGTCACCTCTTTCCCATTCACAGTGTGACAGTTCCCACCCCAGCTCATTTTTCCGAAGGTCGCTGCTCAGAGAAAAAAAAGGGAAAAAGAAACTAACAGAGACTGGTGCTTCCAAACTCCAGGAGCAGCTCAGTGGCCTGGGCAGAGGTGGGAGGGAACTACTGCCCACCCAGCTCCCAGGCTTCCTGCTGCTGGATCATGATTTTTCTCCTCCAGCCCAGACCCTGGATCCCGCTGGGCTCTGCAGAGCTCCCACTGCCCCTTCCCACAGCTCCAAGGCCGGAGCATCCCTCAGCCCTGGGGGCTCCTGGGTGTGCACCAAACCCTGCTGGGATGGATCAGGCCCAGATGAGCTGCAGCACCAGCAGGGTTTGAGCACTGGTCCCTGAGGAGAGCAGTGGCTGTGCAGCACTGAGGAACCTAGTGCAGAGCGAAGGGTTTCATCCAACAAAGCTCTCAGATCCTCCTGGTTACTTAACCTCCTTGCCTAGACCTGGTGTTCTGTAGGGACTGATAACAACCTAACCCCAAGTTGTGATGGGCTAAACATCCAGCGTGTTCTGAGGTTCACCCAGAGACATCCCACATCCCCCTGTGCTCTGCATCCTTTGTGGAGTCACACAGCACACGGCCCTCAGTGACATGAGACATTTCTGGGTAAGAAGTTAAAAATAAATATATTCCCAGAGGGAGCTGCAGAGGGATAGACTGAGGCAGGGTGTAATTACCTGAGCTGGAACAGAGCCAGGCTCTAACTTGTATTGCAAATTCTTCGCATTGCTTTAGATACCTGCTAACAAAGTGATTATAAAAACCATATTTATAGAAGATTAGGAGCTATGCAATAGATCCACATCCGTAATTAGCCATAATAGATCTGCATTGATTATTATTGATGTTAATCCTCTTCTAAATATGTGCACATTAATTAGCTGGCGTTTACCACAGACGCAATTATTTTAGGAACAGACACTGTTGGTGGGGGCACCAGACAACAGGGTGTTTATTCCGATTTTAGTGTTTATTTTTCTCTCTGCAGCAGCACCTACATCAGGTTATACAAGAACAAAGAGCATCTGAGTCCAAGGGCCTGGAGCATCCAGGCTCCCGTGCTGTGATAAGCACTTACAAGTGCCTGGGATGGATCTTGCCAAAATATTATTTTTGATGCATAAAATATTTCCTTGTTACTATGAAACACAGCACGGTGCCAGCCTCCAAGGGTGACACTGCTCCTTTTCCCGGCTGCCTGTGGGGGTGTTCAGCTCCAGCACTGTGCGTGCCTCATCCCAAGGCTCCTGGTGGCTGGACTGGGGTGGGAATTTCTTGTTGGGAATGAAATCTGGGTAGGCTGGTGGGGAAAGCCCTCAGGACACCTGAGTGGTACTTTCAGGAGCCTTGGAATTTGCTCATGGCTTTCCCAGCTGGAACACATGGGGTGTCCTAACCCAGTGTGTGAATGCAGCCTCTGGAATTCTTTCCTCACCATGATGATCCGACCCCATCAAGAGTTCAGGACCATCTGCACTCAAACAACAGCCCCCAAGAGCCACCAGGTACCAAGGGCTGCATGTAATGAGTTGTTTTTCTTTGGACACCCCAGAGCCTCCCAAAAATAACTCTGCTCAGCCAACAGGCAAGTGGAAAACACCTGTCCTATCTTCTTCCCTTTCTGTCTTTCATCTTCCTTTATTTCCTTCTTTCTGTCCTTTATTTCTCTCTCTGCCTTCAAGCAGGAAGATCAGGAGAGAGCTGCTGCACCCCCTCTTTGAATTCTGCTACTCCCACAGCCCCGTGTCCCTGTGTCCCACTGTCCCCTCTCTTCTTCATCACCATTCCCATGGAGATGCCTCCCACAAGGCAATGGTAGGGAAGATGATTCCACCACTGGCACTCCCACCAGGCCAGAGCATCTCCAGTGGTGAAGAGTTTTGGTCAGCTTTGGGTGAGAAGGGTCCATGAGCATCCCATCGCCCCAGAAAGGGCAGGAAGCAGTGCTGGGAGAACAGGAATGAGGAGCTGGAGGTGCTGGGTGAAGCTGCAGGACCATTGACACTCCAGCTGAGCATGGAGTGGGGTCACAGCTGCCACTGTGGGACGTGGTCCCTCTCCAGAGGAGGGAGGAGGAGCTGCCCTATCCCACCCACTGCTGCCAGGGCGATGCTGCATCCTAAAACCCCCATCGCTCCCAACCCAAGACAGCTGATGGCTAAAGCAGCTTCCCTTCAGTGCTTGCTTGTGCCCAGAACACAGAAATCATAACCCAGATCCTGTTTCCTACGTCACAACCCCCCTCCAAATCCAGCAATTAGCCTCCAGTTTGCTTTCCCCATTAATGGCAAATGGGGTCTCTCTGGGACACTCTGGCGAGACCCTGTTTCCTTCATCAGTCCAAAACCTTTCCCTCTTATTTATTTTTCACCCTTCCCCCAAATGTATTTCTCACCACAAAAATAACATTTTTCAGATTTTGCAATTATTTATTCCACATTTTTCTGTCACAGCTTTGCAGGAATCAACGTTTCTGGTGGGAGGAGGGAGGGAAGATGAGCAGCTCCAGCCTCTCGTTCCACAGCCCATGAGCCGGGGTCTTGTGCAGGGTCGGTGGTCCAGGAGGGGCCCCGTGACACCCACAGAGTTCAGACCAATTAGGGACTTCTGACTGAGGGAGAAAAGGGAAAAGAAAGAACCAGGAAGGCTGGGCTTGCCTTTTTCTCCTTTCGCCTCATTCCTTGTCTTCTTTTTTAATGGCAGGCCCCCGGGGGCTCGGTGGCATCCTTCAGAATGGAAATCCTTCCAAATGGAAATCCTCCCTGCCCCTCACGGCAGTGCCTGAATGTCACAGAGAGGATGAAAGGGAGCCAAAGGCGACCCTGCTCCCAATGGCATCGTGGGAGGGGGACCGAGCTAATGGGAGGATGGAGACATCAAGGAGGGGTGTTCAGGGGCAACCTGAGGGGTTTTCCTTCCTCTTCACTGGGAAGCAGCTGGAAGAAGGCAGAGAAGCAAATGAGAGATGCCAGAACTCTGACATTTTCAAGGACCTGTAGACAACATCACCCATGGATGCACAAGGCTTTGGAAAATCAGGAGAGAATGTTCCAGCCTGGACTGGGGCTCACATCACACCACACTGGAAAAATGCTGAATAATTTTGGTGGCCTTTAAATCTTTGCTTAAAAAAAAACCTTTGCAAGGTGAACAGCCCTCAGAGACCAGTGTCCCTTGAGACCTCATAGCTCAGTGCCCAAAGCAAATTAGGGACGATCCTGGACAAGGACAATCCATTCCCCAAAGCAAATTAGGGACGATCCTGGACAAGGACAATCCATTCCCTTTAGGAAATCTCAGATTTCCTGGGCTCGGGCCGCTCTGTGCCAGGAGGGTCTGCAGGCACATCCCATTATGGTAAAATCTGCTGTTCCTGGGTTTCAGCTGGAATAAACCCCAGGGAAAAAACTCCACTTCATACCCACTGAACAATGCTCCAGAAAATTGAAACAGCTCTCTGAAGAAACCTCCTTGTTTTTCTGCCTTCCTTGTGCTGCTCTGTCCAGGCTCCGGGGAGGAGGATGAGTTTCACCCCACAGCTCAGGCTGGTGTTGTGTTTGGGATCAGGTTCTTTGGGCTGATGGCCATCCTGTGCCACAGCCTCACAGGATGAGCACAGCTCTCCATGCTGCTCAGAAAAAGGAAAAATCCTACACAACAGGAATTCCTGGAAAATATAAGGGGCAACCCATCCCATCAGTACCTTTGGTGTGTGCAAAATTCTCCCCTGGAAGTGTTATTAGAATATCCCAGCTTAAAGGGCTTGGCAAATTACATGAGGTAATTCTGGGAGCAGACAGAGGCTTTTGTCCAAATCTCGACTCCAGCACAAATTCAAATCTGTTGGTCACGCCTCCCAGCCTGGCCAGGAGCGCAGGTGACAGCCATTGATGCAGGACTTGCCTGAGCCAAGCCCTGCTGGTGGTTGGAGCAGTGTGGGGAAGGGAGGGTTGTGGGATCTGGACTTGCTCCCAACACTGGGCTCCTCCAGCTAAAGCTGAGGGAAATTTGCTTGGAAAGAAAATGCCAGTTCATCAAAACTGGAATATTTCATTAAAATATTTTGGGTCTGGGAAGATGCTGCCAGCGGACTCCTAGCCACGTCTCACAACTGGATTACTTTTGCCCGGTGCCTGGAAATCCGATGGCCCTGCCCGGGGCTCCGGGGTGGCTCCCTGGCTGTCCCACACTGCTCTGACACCAGGGCCAGGGTCTGAGGGGTTGTCTGGCAGCTCCACACACAGAATTATAGATCACAGGATGCTTTGTCTTGGAAGGGATCTGAAAGCTCACAGATCTCTGGCAATTCAGAGCTGCCTGGATTTGCCATGTTTTCCGTGGGAGATGAGGACAGGGAGAAGTGCAGCTCCTTGGCACTGGAGAAGTGGAGCAATAGGGAGAGGCTTGATGTTGATTGAGAAGGAAGTGTTTGAGGTGGAGAATTTAAAAAATGAGTCCTTCCCCGTGGCCCTGCTGCTGTTACAGGGACTGCAGAGAGCGAGGAGGGGGTGAAGGGTTGTTCCTTCTTGAAAGACTTCTTGGTTTCACTGGATAATCCCAATTTACAAAACAGCTGAGTTTTAAAATGCTGCAATAATCCACTCATTAGCCCTTGCTGCGAGGCGGCGCCTCGGGGCATTCCCAGAGGAATGTGGGACGGGTGGCTCAGGAGATAATTGCAGCACACTTGAACCCCTCCAGAGGTGGCGGATCCACTAATTTTGGTGAATTCCTTTTTGTCCACAGCCAGCTGCCCTGCATGAGGACTGTGCCATGCCGTGCTGTGCCCGTGCCATGCCTGCAGCAGGAAAGAGCTCCAGGCAGGAATTCTGCCGGCGGAGTGCCAGCCCTTCCCGCTGGCACCGACGGCTCCACAAGGAATGGCAGGGATACGGGAGCCAGCAGAGTGCCTGAAGAGGCGTTTCTGGCATCAGCTGTAGAAGCAGAGAGCTGGGGCTGGGAGGAGCACAGAGCTCCGGGTGCAGCTCCCGGTTGGAAGGGGACAATAGAGAACTGGAGAAGCCAGATCTGGGCTGCTGCTGGGGTGCCAGGTTGAATCCCCTGAACAAATCCCAGGTCATGGAGCTGTGGCTGCCCCGTCCCTGGAAGTGGTCCAGGCCAGGCTGGACAGGGGTTTGAGCAGCCTGGGATAGTGGATGGTGTCCCTGCTCATGGCAGGGGGTGGAATGAGATGGGCTTTAAGGTCCCTTCCAACGCAAACCATCCCGAATAATTCCATGATTCAATTTATTGCGTTGGCCCTGAGCATTCACAGGATCACGCAAGGAAGGCTCTCTGAGCAAAGTCCTGATGCAGGGAACACTCTGGACTCAATTCCCATTGCTGGTGGTCACTGTCCATCCTCCCAGCACTGCCTTTCCTCATGCTGGTGGCTGACTGGATAATCAGGCAGATGATAAATATTTTGGGGCTCATTTAAGACAAATAATCCCAAGGATTGTTTGTTTTATAAACACAAGCCTTAGTGGGGTTTAACCAAAAGTACATTCTGAAAAACAGGTTTTTTGTTTTGTTTCTTTCTCTTTGCATAGCAACCTGTGAAACAGAGAAACACTCGTGTCCCTCATACATGAGTAGGGCTGGAGGTTTTCAAGTGAAAACTCATTTTCCAGACCAAGGATGCAGGAGGAGTGAAGAAGCTGCTGAGAAAAGACCAGAAGAGGTTTCTGACAGTTAGAAAAACGGAGTCAACACATCTGAGCCCTGAATGTTGTTCAAATTTTGGGGAAGAAGGCTGCTGTTACACAGGAAAAATATTACATAGCAAGAGGGATTCGAATAAATGACATTTCTTGGCCACTTACTGGGAGAATGATGTCTGGGAGGTGATGGCACTGGAGAGTGGATGGGAACACGCTGGAGCCGTGCCATTCTTCCCACAGTAAGCCTCCTCCACACACTCTGGTGCCCAGAGCCTCTGATTTTCCACCCTAAATTGTCACCACTGTCATTCTCTGTACCCAAGGTGGTCCCCACATGGTGAGAAGGTGACAGATGATGGCTCTGTGTCACCCAGGGTGAGGCAGTTCTGTCCATGCTTTGAAATCAAATCCTCGGGAACCAAAGTAGGAAAGCTGAGGGTTGTTCCCCATTCCTTTTCTCACCCAAATACGTCCAATCTCATCAGCATTGCCCTGCAGCTGCTTGAGAAATTTCCAAGAGTGCCTTGTTTTGGTTTGGGTTTTGTCAGAAAATGTGGAGCTGTCAAAGCCGAGGAGTTGTGTGGAAATGGAATGGTTTTGACGAGATTGTCATCAGGGGAAGTCTCTGAGCTCCAGGACGGACGGGCTGATCAAACCCAGACACATTAGGGGAGACAAACAACCCTGAGCCAGCTCAGCTAGGGGAGCCAGGCCTGGGGCTGCAGCAAGGCTGAGCCTGGGGCAAACCCCTCTCCTCCCCTCTGCAGAAATTTGGAACAGGTTGTCCAGAGGAGCTGTGCTTGTCCCACTCTTGGGAGTGTCCGAGGCCGGGCTGGACTGGCTTAGAGCAACCTGGGATAGTGAAAGATGTCCCTGCTCTGCGGATTTGAACCAGCTGAGCTTTAATTTTCCTTCCAACCCAACCATTCTGGAATCCCATGATTCCATTAACTCTTTAGGGGAATAGCCTGAAATCTATGTGCACCCCAAAGCTAAGCTCATGAGGGGGTCATGGAAGGCACACCCAAAGGAAGTGAAGATTCCTCTTGCTGATTACAAACAGTTCTGGCTGTCTCAACCCAGACAGACCTAAAAAGGGAAACTATCTTTCTCTCCTAGGAAGAAGTTAAAGCAGGGCCTGGAAGAGTTTTGCTGTCCTCTGTTTTCTCCTGGATCCATCTCCAGCCCATCAGGGACAGTAGAGTTTGCAGGGATGATGTGCCAAGGACATGGCATTGGGACACTGGGAGCTGCTGGCAGCAGAACATTGGCACTGCCAGGGCTCCACCACCCTTGCTCAGCTCTGCTGCTCCTCAGGAAATGGATGTGAAGTATTTTATAAACAGCAACATTTGCTTTTCAAAGCAGCACCTGTGTAAACAGCCCTGGAGCAAGCTTATCCACCGGGAGCCTCTGGCAAGCACCCAGAGCCCATCCCGGACCAGGGCCAGCATTTCCTGCAGCCCAGGCTCAGGAGGGGTGTCGGACCATTGTCCTGCTGTCCTGCTGTCCCGCTGTCCCTGTTCCCACATCCAGACATGGCATCTCTGCTCTTCCCCTGCCATCCCAGTGCCATCCTTCTTCTCCCTGGACAGGACAATTCCAGCATTACTCTCCAGTGGTGGTGACACCCACAAGCTGGAACACAGGGAGAACATCCATGGAGAGGTAGGTGATGCTTGAGCTCAGTACTTGTCCCAGGATCCCCCACTGCCAGACTGTGAGTGCCAGAGGATATTCCAGTGATCTGCCAGACCAGGACATTGGTGCTGGGAGAGACAGTCGGTGTCACATCCCCTCTGTCTGGGCCTGGCCAGCTGGAACCTGGGGTTAATGATCTCTACTTCAGAAAGTGCTTCAAGGTCCTGGGCTGAAAAAACGAGCTCAAATGCAAATGATCCTGCTCATGCCATGGGGAGGTTTATGGCTCCTAATAGCACATTAATTAGGGCACAGGATTGAAAGTGTGCTGTGATTAAGCAAATAATTACAGAGAGAGAGGAACGAATGGGGTGCAGGGTGCAGTGCAGGTTCCTGGGCTGCTCCCACTCCACACATTTAAGGTCTGTGTTTGCAGTTGCTCTCGGCTTTGCCAAACTGGAATGGTTGGAGATGAAATTTCCAGGGCCGGTGTCTGCCTGGAGCGAAATCACTCTGCGCGGTTTCAGCCAAAATGCTGAAATCTGCTCCCAGGAATGAAGCTTATGAAAAAATGTGTTGAATTCTGGCAAGTGTTTCTTTACAATGCTCTCGCTCTTCCCCAGGTCTCTTTACAGCAAGAGCTTCCAGACTGGGAGGATGCTTTTTTGCCTGGACATGCCCTTTGTGTCCTCCTGCCTGGAAAACATGGCTGGGCTTGGCCAAGTGCTGAGCCATGAGAAAGGACAGCTCATCAAAATTTTCTGTCTCTTTGCCATTAAAATCCTGATCAGGACAGGGCTGTGAAGCTGTAAAAGGAAGGGTGGGAGATGGATTTGGGATTCATGCATGCCGGGACCCCTCTGGGGTGCAGTCACCAGCTCAGGCCATGATGTCTGCTGCTGTCCTCAACCACGATTTTTGCTGGTGAACAGAACATCTTATGTGAGCCTTGTGCCTTAAAAATCCAAATCCAAGACTCTGGGAGCTGACTTCAAAAGTGCTGAACATCCCTGGCTCCAGAGACAGCCATCAGGAGCTGGGCTTGGAAAAACCAGGCTGTTAGAGAAAAGGCCACATGTAATCAGAAATATCCCCTGCCTCAAACTGGGCACCCAGAATTGCCAGTGCTTTTAATTCTGGAATAGCTGCGTGGCAGCACTCGGTCAGCCAGCAGCAGAGCTGGCAGGAACTCACATCCATGGGGGAATAATCCTACTCCAGGTAAGCAGAGGCTGTGGGAGGGCAGGAGCAGGACCCAGAGGAAAACCTGGGAGGAGAGACTGAGCAGCTCCAGCCCTGGTTTAGTTTGAGCTGTTGGCATTGCTAGAGTGTGATAAATGTCCTTCCATGAGCAGTGATGAGCCAAAGTGGGAATGGCAGCTGGGCAGAGCAATGAGAGACCCCTCCATCTGTGGGATCAGGAGGAATTTCACCATGGAAAGGGTCAAGCACTGGAAGGGGCTGCCTAGGAAGGTTTGGAGTCTTCATCCCTGGAAGCATGCAAGGAAGTTCTGAACGTAGTGTTCAGTGCTCTGGGCTGATGACAAGGTGGGGATGGGGCACAGAACGGACTTGATGATCTCAGAGAACTTTTCTAACCTCAGTGGTTCTGGGATTCTGAGATTCCATGATTCAGCATTGCTCCTGGGCCGTGCAGCTGGGCTCCTGCTGTCACAGGACACCTCAGCCCTTGCTTCTCAAGGTGTTGAATGGTCAGGAACTCCTGGGCACATCCCAGGATCTCCCATTCCCAGCCACTGGAGGTATTGTGGCTTTTGGAGACTCTCCGTGCCAGGGAGCTGTCAGCAGGCTCAGGATCTGTCTGCAGGAAAGATCTCTGAGGCAGCTGCCTACATTTTAACTCATCTTTATTTATCTCAGCCATATTTTGTTTTCAACCAGAAATTCCTGTTTTGGACAAAAAAGCAGCAGTTCCACCCCCTGTCTCTCCTGGCAGTCTGGTTTTCCCTCTCTCCAGGCAGCTCCAGCTTCCCTGCTGTGTGACATCCGAGCATGAACAGCCAGGGAATGTTTCATGTTTGTCACACAGGTGCTCTGTGGAGTGTCGCTGACACCGTTTGTGACACCCTGAGCTCACCATGGGCAGGACCTGTCTGGAACAAGGCCCAGAGTGGTTCCAAAGAGGGGAGAGAGACCAACATCCAGCCAGGAATTCACCTTGGAGAATGTGCAAGGGATGTCTGGTACCTTCTTCAACCCCTGAGGCTGCTCTTCTTACACCTGGAAAAAACAGACCTTGGGCTTTGGGAAGGGGAATATGACCCCATCCAGTCTCTGTTCCAATCAGCCTTCCCAGGGTGGTCAGCTGTAATTCCTACTGGAATAATTCCATCCCATCCCAGCAATGTTTTCCTTTTTTTCTTTTTTCTTTTTTTCTTTTTTTTTTTTTTTGTTGTTTTTTTGGTCTTTTTTTTTTAAAATGCTTATTTTAAAGGGCCAAAATAATAATTGCAACTCATTAAAACAGCACAAACCCCTCTGCTCTGGAATCAGGCTGGGAGAGCTGGAGGTGTTCACCTGGAGAAGGGAAGGGTCCAGGGAGAACTCAGAGCTCCTTCCAGTTCCTAAAGGGGCTCCAGGACAGCTGAAGAGAGTCTTGGGACAAGGGATGGAGGGACAGGAAAAGAAGGAATGGCTTCCCAGTGCCAGAAGGCAGGGATGGATGGGATATTGGGAAGGAATCCTTCCCTTAGGGAATTCACCCACCCTCATCCAGGGAAGCTGTGGCTGCCCCTGGATCCCTGGAAGTATCCAAGGCCAGGCTGGACAGGGTTTGGAGCAACCTGGGATAGGGGAAGGTGTCCCTGACCATGGCAGGGAGTAGGATTTAAGGTTCAAGGGGCTTTAAGGTAAAAGGTGTCAAAGCAACAATCTGCAAATTCCAACTTCTACCACCAATCCCCTCCAGGTATTCACAGGAATATCTGTGGAAAACAAAACAAAACAAACCCTCTTAAATGCCTTCAGGGCCCTAATCCAAAGCTCAAGAAAGTAATGGAGAGTCTTTCTTTTGATTTCAAATGAATTTGGTCAGCGCCAGCCAGAATTGGAGAGACTGATCATTAAATAATTTTTGAAGGATTCTCCCAGTGTCATCCATGCACAAATGGCTTCAGCATCTGCCTGGCTCAAGTCAGCAATCCTGGGGTTTTTTAAGCATTCAGGTCAGCCATTAAAATACCAATTGAGAATATTTTTGCAGGTTTTATTCTCATACCAAGCTGGCAGTCAAGCTGGCACTTCTCTTTTCATCTTCACTTCCCATCGCCTCAATATAGCGTGTCCATCAATTTGCTTTTATTTATTTTTTCCAAGCTATTTTAGACAATCTGCTGAAGAAATCTCACTCAGCAACGAGTGCTGACCTTGAGCCGCTCCCTTTCTCTCCCGCTCCTTTATTTAAGAATGTGCAATGAATTAAGACATCACTTTATCCCCGCGCTCCGTGCAGGCAGCAGCAGCTCTCCAGTGGAGCATGAATGGCAGAGCTGCGGGCAGCGCTGGCCTGGAAATGTGATCTTATGGAAACGAGGGGTGACCTGCTTCCAGACACAACAATGTGATGGGAAGAGTCCTGCCTCCCAAACGGGCCATGATGGATGTGGCCCCGAGGGGCCGCGGCTCGGCGCCTTCTGACAGTGCAGAGGGAGGATGTGGAGTGCAGAGGTCCCAGGAACAGGGATGGGGCCACAATCCTGTGGAGCTACAGGGGGCTGGCACCTAAGCAGGGCTGCTCTGCACCCAGGCACGTGGTCTGGGACACGGTAGTATTGTCCTGCCAGCGCTGGAGCTGCGTGCTTTTGGGCACAGCTGTCAGGGCCAGCCCAGCCAAGCAGCCTGGCACTACTTCCCCCTCCAGGTGCCCCATGACACCTTTCCCTGCTCCTCCCAAGGTGTTGGCAGGGTGTCCATAACCAGTGATTGCCTCAAAAAAGTCCCTGTCATGGAGCTGAAACCCCAGCAGAGAGGGATCTCCAGCCCAGAGAGTGACTGAGGCACGGCAGAGAGCGCAGTGGGACCCTGCCACTGCTGGTGTGGCCTACACCATGAACTCCCAGGAATTACCAGGAGCAGCTTAGGAATGAGCCTGGGTGGGAAGGAGCCACCCCAGCACTGCACTGCCAGCACCACATGTCACAGCCTGGTGCCAAGGGGACCTTGGTGTTTAATCACATTCGGAGTGCAGAGGAAGGGAAATTCCTCCAATCGTTTGCTTTTTTCCAACTTTTCTATATCCAAGTCTCAGAGGTAACGAGGAATTAGCACAAAACCCTACCAAACAATAACAACGCCATTCAGTGTGCTCCAAAACTCCTGGGAACTGGAGAGACAAAAAGAATCTATGGCACTGGGTTCGGAAAGGCTGGAGCAGTCAGAAACGCCAGCGTTTCTTCTCTCTCCTTCCAGAGCCCGGTGTGAGGGGCTGCAGGGCTGGGGGCTCCGAGCAGGGCAGGAGAGCCATGTGTCCCCAGGGACCCAGTCCACAGCTCCCCAAAGTCCCATCTCAGTCCCTTCCTGGTCCCTTCCCAGTCCCAGCCCCAGTCCCAGCCCCAGCCCAACCCTAGCCCAGATGTGATCAATAAAGCCCCGAGCTGCAGCCCCGGCTATCGGATTGCTTCGCTTTGATTTAAGGAGTTTCCCTGCCACCAGGGACTGAACACTTGGGATGTGTGCCTGGAAACGGGATCTGTGTTTAAGTCATTAGGCCAAATTCACTGCAGGTGGAGGCAGAGGCAGCCCCGGGCCGTGGCTGGGGTTGTGCCCACGCCGGGGCTGTGTTTGCTCTGTGCTGTGCTCCTGCACCCCACTCAGGGCCTGTGGAGGTCCTTCCCTGCTCCCAGACCAGGCAAGGTATCCTGGCTCTGCTCCAGTTGATGCCAGCCTTAGGAATTTCTTGGTGGAGTTCTGTGGGGTCCCCACACCGTCCATCCCATCCACCAGATTTTGCCTGTGCCTTCCACACTGGACTGGAATCCCACCCCACAGGGCCCAGGTGATGCTGCTCCCTCCATCTACCCCTTTTCCCTCCTTGCAATTCCAAGGAAACCTTGATGTCACTCAAATCAGGAGCAGCACCACTGCCCAAGGCTGGGAGAGGCTCAGTTCCACACACTCAGTGTATCCTCTGGTCACATCCCTGATGCCCCATGGAGCACCTACTCCCCTCGGGGCCCTGGGTATATCCAGCACCCCTGACCTCACATGTGGGGCTGGAACAGGCTTGGGGCTGTCAGCACAGCCCATCTTCTCCTCCCTGAACCCTCACAGCTCCTCATCCACCTCTGTCCCACACCACCATCCCATCTTCCGAGTGGCCTTGAGCCTTCAAAGAGAAGGAGAGAACAGGGGGAAAAATCCACAGAGATGACTTCTAAAAAATTTAAAGTAAAATATCTAGTCTTGGTTGCTGTTAAAATCGGAGCATTTCATTAAAAGGCTGCAGGGCTTTTAAAGACAAACTGTAAGCAGAGCCATGAATAATGCAGCTCCTATTCAGAACATGAAGATTTTAGCACATCCATAATACATGGGGTCAACCTGGGAAGAGGCTGCTAATGCATGGGAATGCAGGAGGCAGCAGCCTCAGCTGCTCCGTAAAAGAAACAAACGTGGGAGCTGGAGGAGCTCTCCCACTGGTCAAACGCTCTAGGGTATGGCCAGACTCTGAGGGACTTTTAAATCCTTTTTATTGGTGTCTTTCTCAACTAAAATAAACTCTGTAATCTCATTAAGAGCTTGGGGGCTGATGCAGGTGTGCTGGATGTGGCCGATGGAGCTCTGTAAATAACTGACAGCGGAGCTGGCTCCATGCTCAGGGTTGGAAGCTGGTGGGGCACAGACAGCTCGGGGTGTCCTGGAGTGCTCCACATGCTCGACACGCTCTGGGCTTTTCTGTGGGGCTCCCTGGAAAGGGAAAAGCTGGACAGGGCTCAGCTTGGGCAGACAACACCAGCCCTGCAGTGCTGGCTCATCACTGGGATGAGTTGGCAGAGCCTTTGTGGGTGCTTCAGCCTCTGGGTGGGATCAATGGAATCACAGAATCATTAAGGTTGGAAAAGCCCTCCAAGACCTTCGAATCCAGCCTGTGCTCAATCCCCACCTTGTCACCAGCCCAGAGCACTGAGTGCCACCTCCAGTTCTTCCTTGGACATCGCCAGGGATGGGAACCCCATCACATCCCTGGGCAGCCACTTCCAAGGCCTGACCACCCTTTCCTGGAAGAAATTCCTCTTGCTGCCCAAGCTGAATGTCCCCTGGTGTGTAGGACAGTGGGTTTTAAACCAGGCTTCCCCTGCTCCTCTGGGCTCTGCAGCGAGTGCTGGATGGGGCCATGGGCAAGCCTTGGATGTGTCTGAGCTGCAGGAACAGAACCAAGGGATAAACATCGCCCTCAGGAAAACACAATCGCTGCGGTGAGGAAAATTGATTCCTCAAACTGTTTTATTCACAGAATGTTTGGTGGCTTTACCAGAGCTCCCAAGTTATCTCCCTCCTCTGCTCTTTAGTGCCGCAGAGAGAGAGTTCTCCCAGTCCCTTATCTCCTTCACAGCCTTTCCTTTGGAGAGCAGAGATATCAACAGATCTGCCACGGCGTTGCGCCCCTCAAACATGGGCTGCTCTCAAAAAAGTGATCCTCTTCCACAGAAAAAGCTGTGTGGAAGTTCCTCGTGCCCATAAAATGAAACTAGAGGAAAAAAGGGGTCTCAGTGGCTTTTGTGGGATTGATGGGGAACAATCCATCCTCTGCATCAGGGCTGGGTAAATCTGGTTTAGCTGCAAACCTGAATTACTGTTTTCCTTTTTTTTTTCCCCAATGAAAGATTTAGTGGCAACCCCCCCGATGTTGGTTTGGTGCCTGTGCAATCTGTCAGCAAGGACAAGTTCCCCACACTTAATCCAATTACACAAAAATTCCCTCTCAGAATTATTTGGGGATGAAATAGGCAAAAAGAGTCACGGGGGACCCTTCATCCCCTGTTTTACATCAGTTCATGAGCTCCTCCTCCCGTCTGGTGGCGGGCTGGAAGTGTCACCTCAGCACAGCCCACACAGAGGGACCTGCTTGGGAAGTGCTAGTGCAGTGAGAGCTCAGGATGTTTTATGGAATTCTCACTCCCAGGCATGAGAACTCCCACTGAGAGCTGAGGTGAGTCTGGGCAAGAGCTGTGAGGAATCTTCAACTCCCAGGGCTTGGGGGACACATGGGACCGGGTGACTGGGGGTGGACAGACTGCAGCTGTGGCTCCACACTCTGGGAATCCTGGAATCTCAGACCAGTTTCTGTTCAAAGGGATTTCAAAGCTCATCCCATCCCACCCCCTGCCATGGGCAGGGACACCTTCCACTAGCCCAGGTTACTCCAAGCCCCATCCAACCTGGCCTTGGACCCTTCCAGGGATCCAGGGGCAGTCACAGCTTCTCTGGGTATGCTGTACCAGGGCCTCCCCACCCTGACAACCAGGAATTTCTTCCCAATATCCCATCTCTCCCTGCCCTATGTCCTGTCCTTCGATTCTTTATCCCTTTCCAGCTCTCCTGGAGCCTCTTTAAGCACTGGAAGGGGCTCTAAGGTTTCCCTGGAGCCTTTTCTTCAGGCTGAACACTCCCAGCTCTCCCAGCCTGGCTCCAATGCAGAGGGAATTCAGGTGGAAAATGAGCTGAACCCATGGACCTTACTTCCATGGATCCTCCTTTACTCCAGGGAGAGAAACCAGTGGGTGCTGATCCCAGCCCAACCAGTGCAGGGTCTTGCAGGTTTTGGATTTCTCTAACCTGAATCTCCCTTCTTTTCCCAAGAGATGGGGCTGGTCCCCATTCCCGGGAAGGCAATCGCTCTGTCTGACACCTCGGTGTGCTCGGAAGAATTTCCTGATGCTCAAATTTCCTCTTTCCCGCTGCCTTTCTCACACTTCACGTCTGCAGCTCTGCCTCCATCTGCTTCCCCTCCTTCCTTTCTCCCTCTCGGGCAGGTGGGGAAAAGAGAAAGTGCCTGTGGACAGAGAAAAAATTCACTGTGGCAGACTGGAGCTGATTCCATTCTTGGGGTAAACCTGGGAGAGGCTCCAGGGCTTTCCTGGGGGGGAATTTGGCCAGACAGAAGAGGAGGCATGGGGAAAACATTAGGAGGGTCACCCCACCAGCCACAAACAGGCTTCGTATTGTTGCCAAATGTTCATTAATCCAAAAATAGAATTTCAGAAATGTACAACTTTGCACAAGGAATTCAGACAATGCAGGAAATCCAGAGGTAGCCCCGTGACCTGGAGAAAGCCCTGGGGTACCCCCAGGAGCGGGAGTCTGGATCAGGCTGGCGGAGCAGCTTCAGGGAATGGAAACCCGGGACTGTTCATCTATCATCGCTCTGGGGAGAGCCGAGGGGCAAAAGGCAGGAATAAATATCCCACTGCCTGCAGATCCTGACATTTTGGGCAAGAACACCGTGGAGAGGCGGCCACTGCCACAGGCTCCGTGCTGGAGAGCTGAGGGGACAAAGGAGGGGACTGAGCTGCTTTGGGGTCTGCTGTTCCTGGGTGTCCCCTGGTCCTTTGGTGAGTGCAGGAAACCTGTCCCTTCTCTGGAGCCTGTAGTGCCACTTGCAGTGACCCCGAGATGTCCCCTGGGGCTTTGTGCGCTGCAGTCCCACCCTGTACCCGACCCTGCGCCCCTCGCAGGGGCTGCCCCGGGTCCCATCTCGCCGCAGTGCCGGCACAGGCACGGCAGGGCCGTGATGCAGCCGAGCTTCGTGCTCTGGAATGAGAAGGAAAGTTAATGTAATACTGCAGAGGAGACAGCCTGGGCTGCGGGAGACGCGGGAGCCACGGGATCAGCTCCATCCTGCGACCCACTGCTCTCCCCAAGGGAGCAAGTCCATCCCGGAGCCGGCTTTTCCCACATCTCCGGACACCCTCCGGGTGAACATCCTTGCACATCTTCCCCATTCCAGCTGCTCTAAAGGAAAAGCTTCTTGCGGTGAACCCGACGAGCTGAGGGTCAAAGCAGCGCCTCACCTCCCCCTGCGCCCCCGGGAGCATCACGGGAGTGCCCCAAATGAATGAGAAGGGAGCGAATGTGAAGTGATTTGGAGAATTAACTCCAAGAGACGCAAATATTGCTGTCCTCTATCTCCCGGTGGCTTTAATGCACTCTGCCTTTGGCCCTGTGTGAATGACAATGGAAAAACCATCCCGGAGTAATCTCAGCCACGAAAGGCACGGCGGCAGCGGGGGCTAGGGATGGATTGAAACACAGAAAACACCAAGAACACAGAACCAGCTCAAGGGCACCGATGGTACAAAAGGCGGGGCTGAATGCCCGTATTTCCATGGTTTTTTCTTTTTTTTCAATGGCCGGAAAAATTATGGTTGTTGCTTCCCCAGTAGGAACCATGCAGCTGGGAAGTTCTGCTTTAGAGGCTTGGCCACAGCTGATAAATGGATATTGTAGAAGTTGAAGGTGGGCAAATGCATCTATTAGCAATTTACGAGAGGAGCAAAATCCAGATTTGAAAAACAAACAAACAAACAAATCCAAAAAACCCCAAACCTGGCATGTTCCACATATTTCTGTATTTGCTTCTTTATTTTGTCTCCCTTGCCCCTAAAGGAAAAACAAATTTGGCTGAACTAAGACATTTCAATACTTCCTGCCAGAGAAACCTTTTGACTTTTAAATATAAAATGATTTTCATTTTACAATCACCTTCATCTAAACTTGAGGAAGGACCTGAAAATCCCCCTGCTTTGCTTAGAGCCCTGCAGCTGTGGGGCCACAGGCAGCAAGGGCAGCCCTGGCAGGCACCTCTCTCCTGGTGTCACTGAAAGCTCCATATAGTGACATTATTTTGGCAAGCTGAGCCCCAGGACCTCTGTGCAGAGTGGTTTTTCTGGCCTCCCCCTCCTCTGTCCCCACACCTGGCTCAGCTCGGGGCTCACAAACCAAGTCCAGGCTCAGGTGTCTGAATGAACAGTATGGAAATGCTCCCTCAGTGCTGCTGGGTGTTCCTTCCTGTTTTATAGGGAAAGCTCTCCCAAACAGAGAGGACCTGCCAAGCAGACTTTCCTTGTGCTGGCTGGCAAATAAATCCAGAGAGGTTTGGCTTTAGATATGGAGAACTTCCAGAGAGGAAGTGCTGAGAGAAGCCCCAGTGCAGGGTGGGGAGGGGAAGGCAGCTGATGGTGTGGTGGCATCTCTGTCCCTGTCCCTGCTGTGACCTGGCTCAGCCATCCAGAGGTGAGGATCCAGAGGTGAGGATCCAGAGGTGAGGATCATTCCTGCCAGCTCAGGTGCAATAAATACCCTCAGGGCTGGGGAGGAGCAATACCCTCCAGGAACCATTGCAGGGGTTGGGAGTGATCCTCCTCCCCATCATCCAGGAAAAGGTAAAGTGGGAATGCCAACGATCCCCATTATCTGGGGAAAGTGAACATGGAAATGAGCAAGGACTGCCGTTACCTGGGGAAAGTGAAAGCAGGAATAAAGCACAGATCCCCATTATCTGAGAATAGTGAACAAGGGAATGAACTGGCCATTCCTCCCTGAGAGCTCAGGTGCCCCCTCAGCTCTGTGTTCATCAGCATTTCCCCTGTGTTGGCAAGGACCTGGAAGCCATCCTGCACAGGAACTCCAGTCCTCCTTGGATTTGCCAGTAAAACACCTTTGGAGAGCATGAGCTGAGTCCTTTTCCAGTGACTACCAAGCACAGCCTTTGGCCACCAGAGGAAAGCATTGCCTGTCGCTTCCCAGCTCCCACCAGCAGACCCTGGACACCTCACTGGGTAGGAATGTGGAGGCAGGGTTGACTTTGGGCTCCCGTGGCTGCCAGATGAGGAAAGGAGGCTCCAGGGCTCTCAGCTGAGTGGCGCTGCAGAGGTGCAGGATTCTCAGGAAATGATGACTGTAAATCAGGGAAATGGATCTGGGAAAGCTGCTGAGCCCAGCTGGGTTTTCACATGGAGCATTATCAGATACTCTTAATGATTTGTGCCAATCTTCTCCCTGTTCCATCACTAATAACAGCAATAGCCAGTGGTTCTCTGGGATCATCTCCTGGTGGGAACACCAGGGGTGGGCAATGAGAGGGACAAGTTTATGAGACCTGGGGAGTGTCCTCAACCAGATGCTGCCCTGGAATGAAGTTATCAAGCTGGGCGTGTAAAAGTGCATCATTACACCCAATAATTCTAATTTCTTTCGGCTCTGGATGATTCTTGGTTGCTTCCTTGGATTCCCAGTGTAAGGCAAGGAGCTCTCCATGTCAGAGATTCCTCAGGATGAACAAACTCTTTATGCCTAATTTCAAACCCACTTGAACATTATGAGTTTGAAAGTTTGTCTAAAGGATTAAATATTACAGAGTTCCTGTTCCAGGAGAGACTGGGGAAAAGGGCACAGAGGAAAGTATGCTTCAGCTAAAATAATTCCATACATTTTACACCACACCCTCTGCTTGCTGAGCTCCAGCAGAAATCCTCCCCCCAGCATCTAGAAAATTCCCTCCATCATATTTTAATTTTATTTTAAATCAAATTTGCAGGGGAATGGCTTTAAGTCTTTGGGAAGGTTATTGTTCTAAAAATCAGCGATTCAGGCAAACTTCTAATAACATTTCAAGATAGTCACAAATCCTTTGGGTCCTTTCTGATCACTCTACCAAAGCCAACAGATTGGACGCACATCTGAGACTTTTAAATCTTTGTGGGCAACTGTTAACAAGCAGAACATCGGGAAATGGCATTCCATGGAGTTCTGCTGGCACGGCCCCGGCACGAGACGGGAGCTGAGCTGCAGATGAAGGGCTGGGGGCTGAGGCACCTGGCCTGGATCCAGCCCAGCAGTGCTGGGGGTGCTGAGCCTCTCAGGCAGACTCTCCTCTCCTGGCATGTCCTTTGGAGCAGGAGGGAAGGGATAACCTCCCAGAGACAATCCAGGACGTGATCATGCTGGACCCACCTGGCTTGTGAAGGGAGGTGAGTCAGGAATAAAGAGAAAAAGAATCCATTCTGTCCGCGGGAATAGAGATTGTGCTAACTGGAGGCAAATTCCCCTTTTAAATTAGATGGAAAAGTTCTTTCTGGATTGGAATGCAACTTCTTTGAGGATCAGAAGCAAAGGTGTTCCAAAACAGCCCAAGAGGTGCCAGAATAAGCCAGGAAATTCGCTGAATTTGTGAATTCACATGTGAAATACTGCCTGTGAGACTGCAGCATGTGGGACCGTGGTACACATTTGATCCCTGGGGAGAAGAGGACGATTATGGAGGGTGGAAAAGCCGGGAAAAACAAGTTCTTCCCCTTGATCTTTACTGGACAAGACAATGAGGGGAAACATTTCCATTTCAAAGGCATTGTGCATAGGAAATCAGAATGTGACCTTAGCGGGCAGGGCAGTCTCTGAGGAGGAAATCAGGGAGCAACTGGAGAAAGTGTAGTAAATCCCCCGGCCTGGATGGTATTTATCCAAGATTTCAGAGAGAAATCAAGTGTGAACTCCCGGGAAGGCAAAGACATGGATACTCAGCACAATCTGGATTGAGGGAAAAGAAACCACGATAACTCCTCAGAAGGATCAGAAGGCAAAGATGACACCAAAATCAAGTAACATGAGAGGCAGGCACAGATGTTTCCAAATTCTCCAGAAAGAGAAAAATTAAAGCACAGCTTGGGAAGAGTTTTCCATCACTCTGTGGTCAGCCGTGGATCACCAGTGGTGTTTGGATCTGACAATATCCTGCCGCTTGCAGGGATTATGCTCACACGCGGTGCTCCCGCAGCGCAATCCACAGGCGGCTCCTGTCCCGCCTCCCTCGGACAGGGACAGTCCCCAGGGCCCGGCCACGGGTCCCCTCGTTCAGGCTGCAGCCTCCAAACTACGGCACAGCTGCCAGGAAGCGTTTTCCCGACGTCAGGCACGAACTCTCTGACAACCGATACCACAAACCCCATAAACCGAGCCCTTCTCCGAGCCCTGCCAAAGCCCCCGCGGCGAGCTCGGCACCCCAGGCACACCCGCGGCAGGTGTCACCTTTTGCTGTCCCAGCCAGGTGGGACACGGGGCCCGGATCCATCAGCAACACCCCGATCCCGGAACGGCGGGATGGAAACGGGACCATTACATGCTCCAATTCCTGCGCGGTGACTCATGCGACAGCAGGGACCAGGTGACAAAGCCTGCACGGTTCCCACCCCGGGAAGGGCCCGCGAGGGAGGAAGAGCCGGTCCCACCCCGGGCGTCCCTGCCCCCTTCGCTGGTTGCCCGTAAAATCAGACACTGCAACATCCCAGCTGGGGGATCCGAGCCCACGCAGCGCCGCATTCTCCCACTTCTGCTGGTTCCCATCTAAAGGAATAAAGGCTCCTTGTGCCGGGGGACGGCCGCGTCCATTGAGGGCTGTAATGGGAGCTGACAGCTCCGGCGGGCAGCGGGCACCGGCGTGGGCAGGCGGAGAGCTCGGCTCGCGTCCCCCTGACAACGCCAGCCCCGGCTCATCGCGCTGCCTGCGAGAGGTTAAACACGAGCCACTTCCCTCCCTTCCATTCTCAGCTCTTTAAACGCCATTGTCTCCATTGTGCGGCGCGGGGAGCAAAGCCGAGCCGCGCTGAGGAGCCGGCAGGAACGAGGAACCCCGCAAGGGCTGCTGGAATCCCAAATGCCTCGGCAATGTCGGAGTCATTATCCCAGTACCGGAGGCAGCCACGCCCTGGGGAGCTGGATGCACGACAGGGACGGGAGTGTGGGGAAAGGGAGAGGGATGGGGGGTAACAGGCACATCCCTGCCCCGTGCTCCTCATTGGGGATCCCTCACTTTCCACAGGGAGGGAACACAAAGGCTGACAGGAGCTGCTCATCACCGAGTGGTGAAGGCCGGCAAGGACCAGTGGGACGCACGTGGAAGGAGAGGCTGCTGGAATCCTTGGTGCAGCCCCTAGGGAACCTAGGAGGGCCCTGTCTGGTGAGGGATCCAGAGCCCCTGTCCAGGTACAGAGTAGCGAAGCCCCCCAGGAACTGCGGTGAAGGAGGGGGATGCAGCAGTGCCATGGCAACAGCCCTCCTCTGCATCCCACAGATAATGGGCAAGCTCTGCTGGAGTGGTTTTGAGGGCTTTGAGTGCAACTTGGAATATGAAAAAAGGAGAAAGAGAAGCCTGAGAAGGCTGTGGGGTTTTGAGGACACATGGGAGAGCCATTTCCACAAATATTATCCTTTGGTATAGGAGAAAGTTCCATCCATCAGCTGCCTGGAACATCCCACAGACCTGTGTGGCCACCCCATGCATACTCCAGCTCACAGACATTCCCATCATGGTGGGCTTTTGGCTGGTTTTAATTTCAGTTTGGGAGGAAAGAAAAGAAAATAAGACACCATCATCCTCTCCCACTTCTGTATCTACTGAGGAGAGGAAAGGAGAGGAAAAGACAATAAATTCCAGCCCAGAACCAAATCCCTGGATGCAGCCCATACTCCAGCAGATGCCCAGGCACTGAGGAATGGCTGCACAGCACTTCCAGTCCCTGAGAACATTTCAGTGGGACAGACTGTCCATGTGGCACAGCTCCAGGCGCTGAGAACGTGGCCCACGCCACCAAGCACCCAGAACCTGCTTCTACCCTCCAAAGCTCCAAAGTTTGCTGGAATGTGTGGCTCAGGAGATGTCCTGCAGATGCTGTTGGAGTCTTTCTGCTTGTTTCTTTTCCTGGCAGCAACCATCACGGGGAGGGGACATCTGTGGTTCAACATGCATCTGGGGACCACAGATCCAACCCTGGCAAATACACACAAGTGGAAGAAATGCAGGAGATGAGAGAAGAGCACTTTCTTCTCAGCCTGTGCATTTTCCAGCTGCCAGGACCAGCCCAGCTGACTGCAGAGTTCTGGTGGCATTAACTGATGAAAATTCCAGGGGGAAGGTCATGACTTACCATCGGTGTGGATCCAGCACAGAGGTGAAGGTGTCCCAGGGAGGTGGCACTCCTCAGGCTCTGCTCCCAAGCAGATGAAGTCCAGACTTCCCAGGAAAACTGAGAGCACTCAGTCCTCCCCAGCGAGGCCATCACACCGAAGAATAAACTTCATCCCAACAGCTCATTCCTGCTTTGGCTCTGCTGCCAAAACAGCCCACAAGCAGGACTGGGGAAGGGGGAAGTGGTGGGACAGGGACAATTAGAGCCAACTGCGGTGGAGGGATTTTGAGTTGATCTCTTTTTTCCCCTTTTAATAGCACTGGATTATAAATATGGCAAAACCACATGTTATCAGACACAATGAAACAATTACCTTCAGCTTCCCCACCGTGGGGATGGGCCTTGGCGGGGGCCTGGCGCTCTCTGATGTGGACACCTGCTCTCGAGAAGTATGATGGGTGAGCAGCAACTCCACCAGGATGTGGGGCCCAAAACCACCCCAAAGTCAGAGCACATTTTAGTCACGACCAGTTGGGTGCTACCGAAGGATGGACCCATCCTGGCTGCTGAGTCATTTTAATCCCAGGCAGCAAACAATGCCCCGGGCTGGAGCTGCAGCACATGGTTTGGATTTCTCCAGAGGAGGCAGAGCCCTGGAAGGTTTAATGGATGTCCAAGCAGCTGGGGCTCACCTTGGCCTCTCCTGAGCAAGTTCTGCTGGACATATCACTGATTTTTCCGTCCCATTTGCTCTATGCAGTTGTGGTTTTGTGTTCATCAAACCCCACTCTGGGTCCCCCTGCCCTGTGTGCATGTTCCTCTCTCTTCCCTTCCGATGTCAGGAAGGTTTTCCTCGAGCAGGGCAGGCTTTCCCCCAGCCTGGGCTGTTATTTATGGGGCACCCCCGTGCAGAGCCCAGCAGGGAGGTGAGTGAGTTATGGTTCTGGGTGACATCATGGACTGGACTTCATAAAGGGGCTCAGCCGATGGTCTCTGAAGACAGCTGCAAAAAAAGGCAGCCCTGAAGGAGATGATGGAGTGGGTGAGACATAAATTTCTTAGGACAGGCAGTGAAAAAACGTTTACAGCCCTTCTTTCCTGAGTCTGGTTTCAATCAGAGCTGCAGCGGCTGCAGTGATGCCTCGCACCACGCTCGCTCAGACACACGCTCTATATGCTCAACCTGCCTTAGTTCTTGGATTTTATTCCCTTTTTTACTGGTTTGAAAATGCCCTGATGCAGGATGGCTTGCAGATCCTCAGGCAGCCAGCTCCCATGTCAAGCAGCCAGAGCCAAGGGCTGGATGCGTATCTGGCCTGCAGACAGGAATCGAGTAAGAATAATATTGATAAGGGTAATGAGGGGCTGGCTTTATAAACCCATCACATTGCAGTCACAGCCTATAACAAACGGGGTATTAACTCTGACATTCATTAAGGCACTTTGCCATTTCTTCCAGGCTTAATGGAAAATCTGTCTGCTTAGCAGGGCTTGCTGCAGTGGCCAGGGAATAGGGAGGTTACTGATTAGAACAGCCCCAAGTGCTTGGCTACCCCAAAGGGCATTTGAAGTTCATTCTTGAGCTTCTTGTTCCTAATTTTATTCCATCTCATATCTTGGGGCCACTGTTTTCTACATTTACTGGGTCTGTCCTCAAGCAGACAGATGACTTGTCCCCGTCCGAGTCCTCCGTGGCTGCCCAAACTGCTCCAGGAGACCTATGGGATGGAGCCTTCATATCTGAAATCACCTTGCCAGGCTGGAGAAAGCATTGTTCCTTGTGAACCCACACTTTTTTTTTTGCTACAGCTTTGTCCTGTGACTTCCTGCGTTCCTCCATCCCAGATATGGAGAAGATGCTATTTCTCTATTCTTGCAGCCCAATTTTATAGGTCTGGGGAGCCTGTGGAGCTGTTGATTAAACAAGTTCATTCAGCCCTTTTAGCAGGACTTTAAATTCCCTTAAGAGCTCAGGGAAAATGAAATACACAAACCCTCCCATGTGAGCAGCAAGTCTCGTGTTCCCCGAGTGCCCGGTTTCCTCTCAGCTGTGACAGTCACTGTAGCTATGCCTGATTTTTGGGTGAGGAGGCATCATTTTCACCCACATCCTCACAGTATTCCCGGGGATCTCCCAGGAATATCCGTACATGTGTGTGGGGGATGATGGGGAGCAGGGCTGTTGCTGAAGGCCACCTTGAGTGGGACCAGGTGATGCAGAGCCCTGGGATCTCCCCTGCCCTGAGCTGTGCCTGCTCTGGGCAGGACCCCGCTGGTCCCTGCACCATGGTTTAACATCCTTCCCATGATCCTGAGCTTTGCAAAGCTTGTGCTGCACCGACCCTGGAGCCAGGAGGGTGTGAGCATCTCTCCAGGTGAGCAGCACTTTTCCCAAGGTGGGCTCAGTGCTCTCCCAGGCTGTGCCTTTTGGTGTCGACACACCCCAGAGCTCTCCATCTTCCTGGAAAGAACCAACTTCCAGTCAGTTCAGTGAGTTAATCTCCATCTGCCTCTCCCGTAACCAGCCCGAATTTATCAACAATCTGCATTTTCCGTGGATGTGCGAGGCATTTAATAAAACCCAGAGCGAGGAGATGAAAGATTTATCCATTTGCCCCCAGAGATGTCCCTTGTGAGGGCAACGCGGGACTCGGGAGCGGAAACCTGGATTGTTTTTTATGGCAGCTGCATGAGGAGATACAGAACCTTTGAAGTGCTCCTGGTCCCGCTTCCTCCCGCCTGCCCCCGGTGCCACCGGCGCGGCACAGCCGAGTCCCCCCGCCTCGGCACGGCGGGGCCACGGCACAGCCATGACGGGCAGAGCGCGGCGGGGCTGGTGGGAAGGGCAGGAGGGCATGGGGAGGGGAAAGCGGGAAGAGCAAAAGGAGGAACAGGAGGCCGAGCTGGCCATGGGCAGAGCTGGTTCAGCCGGCTCCGCGCAGCCACGAAACTTGCGAACAAGCCCTTGTGAAGTTTTCGGCATGAAAATTTAACATGGAACCACAGCCTGCCCAGGAGGAGAGAGACGGAGAGGAAGAGCCACCTCTCCACTGTGCTGAGCCCCAGCACTGCTCTGGCTGGTGAGGGACACACAAGAATGGCACGGCCGGGGTGCGCGGCCACCAGGTCAGCTCCGCGCCCCTCGCATCCTCTCCGCCAAAGCTCAGCGAGCCCCGGCTGCCGCATACCGCAGCATCCCCAGCTGCCGGCGCCGATGCCGGCCAGGAGGAGCGACTCGGGAAGGGGAAGCAGTGATTCTGGAGGGGGAAGGAGAGGTGACATTTCCCAGCGGTCCCCTCGTGCCCATCTGCAGAAGGGCAGGGAGGCGCCGGGCAGGTGCCAGCCCAAATAAATACAAGGCGAGTGCTCCCCGCGGAACAATCGGGGCTCTGCCAGGGAGGGGGGCACTGCCGGTGCCGTGGTTTCTAATGAGCAATTTTAATTTCTTCCATAAACAGCTAATAAAGCTCATCTCTCTATCTTTCTCTCTAATGTACCATTTATTTCTTGCTCTGAAAGGCGAGCAAGGAAATTCCGGCAGGAGATGGGAGGGGGGGGTTGATGCTAAATGTCAGCGCTGCCTGATGAAGCCTAATTGTCCCTCGGAGCTGCTGCAGCAGCATGGGCACCCACAGGAAGAGCTCACGGGCACTGGTGGCAGAGAGCTGGCAGAGCCTGCCCTAGGATGCTGCTGGAGCCATGGGGCAGCAATTTTATCCATGGTGATTATTGGGAGCAGTCTCAGAATGGGCATTGCTTGTCACTCTGCAGAGAGACTGGGGACTCGTTTCTGGGCAGGAGCAGCAGAGGAACAATGGCCAGCCCTCGCCATCCCTGGAAGTGTTCAAAACTCATGGAGATGTAGCAATTGATGTGGTTTAGTGGGGAATCCTGGGGTGGTGCTGGGTTGATGGTTGGACCTGATAATCTTCAAGGTCTTTTTCAACCCATATGATTCCGTGATTCTCTCTGCCCTTTCAGCAAAGGATCTACCTGGATCTACCTGGGCTGTTTTCTCCTTTTCCATTTCAAGCCAACTCTGAGCTTTGCAAATACCATCAGAAGGCTTGGAAGTGTTGTTTGTCTTTGTGGATTGTGATTATTTTTAAAGTGACTGCAGGGTAATTGTCACTGTGCCAAGAGGCTGGTGACAATCTCCCAATTCCAAACTTGCCAGGTTGGGCAGGGAGAACGTGGAGCTGGTTACCCAGGAATAACCAAGGTGTTGCTCTGCTGTCTGTGATGGTGCAGGACAGAAGGAGGTTTCCAAAGCTGCTGTAGTTGTGGTTTTTGGACCAAAGCAGATCAGTTTCCCATGCAAGTCTCTGAACAGTAGGAATAGTTGAGATACAGGTGTCCTGTCAAGGAACCTGGGAGCCATGTGTGGAATCTGGGCCTGTGTGCACATGGGATGTTTGGAATATCAAAGTAAGTTCCTTTTTCATCTCTCAGTCTGCCTTGGGAGGGGATATGGGACAAATACTTGCACTGTTTTTTCTGGATTGCTAGTCCTTACCATGAGCAGGACAGGGAGGAAACACGTTGAGGAGGCACAGGAGGAGATGTGGAACTTTGGGCCCATCCAGAGTTTGACTTCCCAGAGGATACCATTGCAAATAAAATACAAACTCTGCAGGAATGTGGGGCTGGAGCTTCTGAGGCCCAAGGGAGTATTAGGGCTTAAAGGATTTGATATTTCTGAATCTTTCCCTTTCTTGTTGGTTGTTTATTCTCCAGGACAGAGCTCCCAATCTGGGAAGTGGCACTGATTGCCTGTGGCTGAACATCCTTCCCTGTGGTGAGATTCAGGCTGGATGGGTTAAATACAGACACCCATAGATATTCCTTGGGGAAAAACATGGCCATTCATAGGACCTGAGTTCCCTGAACAGCTGAATTCTTGTTCTGCACAAGGCTGTGGCCATTCCTTAAACCCATGGGACCTCCTCAAGCCTAATGCAAGAGATCTTAAAGGCATCACACAACTGTGGGTCAGGCCTGTGGCAGTTTTAAGCAGCCGTAAATTGTACAAAATGAAAAACTTCCACTCCCCAGTTGGAGCTGTTTCCCAGTGTGTGCAGAGGAGCTTTGGAATACTCAGGATGTGAATGATAAAGCTGAGAGAAGACTGTAAATAATTTTCTACTCCTGTTAACTCAGGATTTTCAAACAGTTCCTTCAGCTGCATTGGAGCATTTCTGTTCCTTTTGGGAACTTTGAAGCTGTTTCCCACTGGCTTGGATATTCTAAAATTTTTATCAATATTTTGTGCCTGGAACACACACATAGAGCTGGGTCACAGCCTTACACAGCCCATCCAACCCTGTGCTGTCCATGGACACAGCCCAGGTGGGACTAGGAAAATCCAGGGGTGGAAGAGCCCACCCTGACTGAACTGTTCCTCATGGAAACAGCATCCTGCCTGCAGACATCCCAGAGACTGAGGAGGGAGGAAAATTTGTCAGGTGAATTTGTCAAGCAGGGGTGATAATCATTCATTTAGCCTGTAATGACATGGCACTTACCATGTAATAACCTGGATATTGCATGGAAATTACCATGTAATCCAAGGCTTGGGAGCTGCCATGTTGTCAGGGGCTCCATGGTAATTTGTACCCTCTCATTTACAGCCCTGAAACTGCTTTTATTGTGGCAACAAAGCTGAGATTCACAGTTTGCCAAAAGGAGAATCTCCAGAGGGATGTTATGAATAATTAGGCAGCCACGGTGGTTTTGGATAACATCTTTACTGTAACTCCATTAACGAACAATTGATTGCTTTCCTAGCTCTGACTTGCCTCCAGTCCTTCCACCCAGAGCTCCTCTCCCCGCTGGAAAGCCGGCTCTGCAAAGGCGGATCCACAGCAGGAAAATTGCTCCAAGAGGATGAGCCTGGGAAGCAGCGTCCTGGAAGAGGCAGCAGCTCGAGCAGGCCAATGTTCACAGGAAAGCAGAAATGTCTGTGGAAGTGTCGGGTCACTCCTCAGCTGCTCCAATGCTGATTTCCATGGATTTTGGAGGAGATGTGGAGAAAGTAGCCCAAGGTTTGTCTGGCACTAAGGATACCCAAGTGCAAATGGCTCTGGCACAATCATCAACCATCAGCTGTGTTCAAAATGGATGCAACCTCCTCCAGACCAAAACCCACCTTCGAATCCCACCCTCAGGTCTCTCTGTCACCAAAAAGCTCTTTTAGAACTCACTGATCAGGGTCCAGACCCTTGTTGCCCTCAAATGCACATCCCCTACCTTGCCTTTGCCTTGTGACAAACTGTGTTTCTCTGAACCTCCACAGCACTCAGAACGGGTTATTTTTAGATGGAAAACCAGGAGGTCAGAAGGAATGTTTTGCAATTGAGGATGGGAGGAAGACATGGCCTGCTCTGCCCTTCTGCCCTCTCCCTCTTCCCTGCCCCTCATCCTCCTCCTGACCCTCTGGTAACCCCTCCCATGGAGCCTCCCCATCCTCCTCCCTGGGATGCTGGGCTTGCCAAGGGGCTGGACAGCAGCTCCCAGGCCTTGTGGAATCATGGGATAATTTAGGTTTGAAAAGACCTTTAAGTTCATTGATCCAATCTGTGCCTGCTCCCGGCCATGGGGTCTCTGCTCTGGACTCCTCAGTTCCTGCTCCTCTTCCTCACTCAGCTCTGCCCCTGCTCCTCACTCAGCTCTGCCCTGCTCCTCTTCCTCACTCAGCTCTGCCCCTGCTCCTCTTTCTCACTCAGCTGCACCCTGCTCCTCTTCCTCGCTCAGCTCTGCCCCTGCTCCTCACTCAGCTCTGCCCTGCTCCTCTTCCTCACTCAGCTGCGCCCTGCTCCTCTTCCTCGCTCAGCTCTGCCCCTGCTCCTCACTCAGCTGTGCCCTGATCCTCTTCCTCGCTCAGCTCTGCCACTCCCTTGGAAATTGATCTGTGGAGGGAGCAGCTCTGGTGTTGCTGTTTGCTGTAGAAACTTGGAAACTGGGCTGTGCCTGCGACGGGAGTGGGATGAATGTCTGGGGGAGGTTTGCAATTCCCAGTGGTTGAGATCCTCTGCTTGGAGAAGCCTAAACAAACTCTGTAACCTCAGGGGAAATTCTGCAGCGTTTAAGTTTTAAGTGTTTCCTCAAAAAAAATAACTGTTTGACCTAGAAAGCTCCCAGGGAGCATTCCTGGGGCTGGAGAAGCTCCAGGAGCCTGGACTGGAGATGGGATTTGGAACTGAAGTGTGAACACAGAGAACCACATCTTTGCTTTGAGCTCTGACTGGAAAGTGCTGCTCACCAGAGACTCACCTCTGGTTTACTTCCCACCAGGGCAAGTCAGGGAAAATCCACCTGGAATCACATCCCTTATTTGAGGACACAGGATTCTATAGGATTATGTCTATCTATGCCCCAGGGTTGGTGTAAGGATGGGGTGAGCTGGATTCAAAAGGGGAATGTTCATTCATCTCACTCCCAGGCCTGTCTCACCTGGGGATGGAAAAGGTGTCCCCAAACCCTTCTCTCAAGCCTTTTGAATGTCTCCCATATGTGCTTCAAATTATATTTTTTTTTCAGAAAAGAAAAAACCCGGAAATTGCTGACCCATTTAGAGCTCTCTAAAACTGCCACTTTTAGAGCCCCCAAAATAGCTTTAGTGAGTAGCAGATGTGCCAAAGTGGAGAAATAAACACAAGTGTGCTGCTTTTAACCTCCAAACTGCTTCTTGTGCATGGCTGCAGTGAAACCTCAAAGTGGGCTCCAGCCCAGAATCCAACCCTGCACCCACCATGGGTCCTCACCCCGGCGCTGGGGGATGTTTCCCACGAGGCTCCCAGCCAGGAGGAACCCAACTGCTCCTGTGGCCAAGGAGCACCAATAAAACATGGAATTAGAGAATGAGAGAATCTCCTGAGTTGAAGAGATGCCACTAGGATCATTGAGCCCAGAGACCCCAGCAATCCCACCCTGTGCCTGGGAGCAGTGTCCAAACCCTCCTGGAGCTCTGGCAGCCTTGGATCTGTCCCTATTCCCTGGGGAGCCTGGGCAGTGCCTGACACCTCCTTGGGGAAGAAATTTATTTGAAATCCACCTAAATCTCCCTGACACAGCTCCATCCATTCCCTGGTTCATCACGTCCCTGCTCACAGAGAGCAGAGATCAGAGCTGCCCATCAGCAGGAGCTGCAGCCCCTGCTGAGCTCTGCCCTCAGTCTCCTCCAGGGTGGACAATCAGAATTCCCTCAGCCACTCCCCATCCCCATGTCTTTTGTTTGGGCACTCTCCGACAGCTTCAGATCTTTCTGATATTGCAGTGCCCAAAACTGCCCCAGGGCTTGAGATGAGGCTGCCCCAGGGCAGAACAGAGGGGACAATCCCTCCTTCAGCCAGGTCTCCATGTCCATATCCCAACCTGGACGTGCCAAGAGCAGAGAATGGGATCAGCACTGGCACTTTATGCTGAGCATCAGGATGCAGGTGCAGGAGAAAACCTCAGGTTCCACAGGAAATGTGAGTGTAGGAAGCGCATTTGAGTCCTTCACTGGGATGGCCCCAGGAATTATAGCAGCTCCCTCAGCCCCATGGCTTTTCTAGCCAGAGCAGAGCCTGCTCCCAGCCTGGCTCCTTGTCTGGAAGCTCAGCAGCCAGCAATAATTGCATTTTGTCAAGTGGTTTTAGCAAAGCAATCCACATTTATTAACCATCTGGATTAGAGAAATGATCTTCCTGATTCCAACTGCCAGCCCAGCCAAGGACTTACCACAGAAAGGAATAATAGATCCCATTCCTCCCTCCCCACATCACCAAAGGACTGCTACCTGCACTTTATTTACTTGGGTCAATAAAGGAGCTGCTCACACAGGTCACTGCTGGGTCCTGACTGGGTCCAGACGCCTGAATTCCAGGTGACAGCCTCAGTCCTGGATCTCTCTAGTGCTGTTCCTCTCTCCTGTCCTCACAGAAGGAGGAAGGGACTGCAACATCAGAGTCAACATGGATTTCACAAAATCACCTCAAGCTAATGGGAAAAATTCATTAGAGGAAGGAAGGAGGGGGGAAACGCTCCTGCCTCTCGTACATCATCCCTGTCCTCCTCCCTCCCCTGTCACGTCCTCTGCCAGAGACAGGAACTTCCCTCCTCCCTTTGACTGCATTCATTTTCTGCAGGTTTTATCCTGTCAGCCCAACATGGGGACACAAAGAGCTCTGTGGGCACAGGGAGCCAGAATTCTCCATGTTTTAGCTGGAGACTTCTTCCAGCTTCACCGCTCCCTGGCAAAGGGAGTCCTGTGTCCCTCCCTACTGCTCCTATTGCTGCCACACCCAGAGCATTCCCCAGCCTGGAAAGATTCTGCAGCCTGTTCCCAAAGCCAATTTCCTGGGGATCTGGGGTGCTGACGGGTCCCATGCAAACACCTGGCTCCAGGAGAGCTCTCCAGGCACAACAGCCTGGGTTTGATTGCTCTGGGAGCTGGGTAACAGGGACCTGCTGTTCTCTCCATCCAAACCCACACTTATTCCCATCCCTGCGGTGTTTTCCCTTAATTGAGCTGCTGACTGCATTAACCTGGGAAGGGAGTATTGATTGAGCAGCCAGAGGAGCTGAGCTCAGCTCAGGGCTCAGCTTTTTACAGAGATGTGGTGGGAGCTTCCAAACGAGGACACACATAAGCTCATTGGGATTGGGATTTCCTTGGAGGGAGAAAAGCTCTTCCCTACTTTCTACCACACCTGGGATAAGACTGATCCCCTTTTAATGGAAATTCTAAGGGTTTGCCTCCCTCCATCCACCTGCGTTCACAGCATTCCCAGCTCCTCCCAGCTCTCCCAGCAGAGCCACAGCTGAGGGAAGAGAACTGGGGTTTCATCCCTTGCAGTTGCCCAGTCCCGGACACCTTGAGAGCTGGGCCATGTCTGGAGGAACAGCTATGGGACCTGGCAGCAGCCCCCTGTGCCAGCCCCACCAGAGGGAGCACAGAGCTCTCCCAGCCTCTGCAGCTCAGAATTCCACAGCAATTCAATTAAATTCCTCAAACTATGAAGTCCAGGTCATTGGAGGAGAGAAGAGATGTGAGAAGGGAAATTTAAAAATGAATGAAGTCTTCCAAAGTTAAAAACATCACTCCAGCACATGCAAGGACTCAAGCCAACAGGGATATTGCCAGAGAACCAGGATGGATTGGGCCTGAAGGGACCTTGCTTATCCAGCCCCACCCTCTGCCAAGGGCAGGGACACCTTCCCCTATCCCAGGCGGCTCCAAGCCCCATCCAACCTGGCCTTGGACATTCCAGGGATCCAGGTGCAGCCACAGCTTCTCTGGGCACCCTGTGCCAGAGCCTCTCCACCTTCACAGGGAAGAATTTCTTCCCAATATCCCATCTAAATCTGAAGCCATTCCTGCAAATAAAGTTATTCCAAATCAGGTGCACCTTGGAATGCTCCTAAAGCAGTGTCCAATAGATCGGGGTTTTGAAGGAGCAGCCCAGAATGGAAAATATTGATGTTCCCAGGTTCCCAGGAGCTCAGCTGCAGCGTCACTTCAGACACTTCAGTCACTGCAAACTTTTGGAAGTCACCTGAGGAGTCTTCTCCTTCCACAGCTGCTGAAAACTTAGGTTAGGAATTTTGTTCTGGCTTTCTTTGGGAAAGTGAAAATATTTCTCTTTTATCCTCTGCTTGGAGGGGAATAAGACAAGGCTGTTAGAGCTGGCAGTGGCACAACATTCCCAGCCAGCCAAAAACACCACTGTTCCAGTCTTCTTTCATCTCAGATTTGAGCAACAGTGTCAGTAGCTCCAAATTTCCAATGAAATAAAAATTCCAAACCCCTACTATAAACACTGGAAAGCCTTCTCTAAATATTTTACTTCAATCAGGCTAAAGTCACTCAGCTTTATCATTTCATGAACTCCATCCTGTTATGAGATCTCAATGATCTCATGGCTCAGTGACAACACCAGGACAGGGCTGAGGGACCTCAGGTGACACAGGGACAGGGATTCTGCTGGCACCTCTTGTGCTCCCTGATTTCTTCCATAGGTTTTGGTCTTTTTATTTTTTTGAGCTGTTCCACGGAGTTCTGGCTCCTCCAGGGAGGTGGGAAGGCACCTTTGGCTGGGAGGTGTGTGAAGTGAGAGCTCTGCAATCCCCCAGTTCCAGCCACCTTGGAAACATCTCACTCAGGAAACATCCCACTGGAAATGCTCTGATTCCTCTGGGAACAGCACTGTAGAAGTCTGAGCTAGTAATTTTGTGAGGAATGGAGTGGGCAGGGAGAGCAGATAATTGGGAATGTTTCCCAAGAGGTAGATCCTGAGGTGAGTGCAGAGTGCCTGCACTGTGCAGTCCAGGATGCAGCAGGAATGAGTCTAAAATCAGGCGGATTATCTGGAAAACAGCTTCATTTACATTTCAATTCCAGGTGAGAAAGGGAATTCAGCACCTTTCTCATTTCAGCCTGTCCGGGGCTCATCACACTCGGGAAATTCAAGTCTATCCATCACTCCGCCCCTGCCGGAGCAATTCCTCGCACTCAGCAGCACCTCACTCCAGGGAAATCCCGGTGGAATCCATGGGGTGGCTCAGAGAAGGTGTGCCCAGGCAGGGAGAGCAGCAGGGTCTTGTACCAATTCCCAGCTTTCTCAGTTACTTACAGGAACATCTCTGCAGCCCGAGGATCTCGGGGAGCTGCTGCTCTGGGTGTTCGTGTGTTTGAGCTGTTCCACAGCTCTGTTTACACCTCAGGATTCCTGCTCTCCATTTTCCTGTGTTATCACCAATCCTGTTTAATTGAGGCTTCCTTGGATTCGTGAGGATGAGCCAGGGGGTGCTGGCAGAGTCCAAGGGCAGGTGGGAATGTTGGTCAGGGCAGGAAGAGACTGAGGTGGAACCAGTTCCAGTGAAATTATTTGGTAACAGAAACAATTTAGATGTGAGGATACAGGATACACCCCCCCTCAAGGGTGTGTCAGTGTTCCTGATGCCCTTCATAACACTAAAACTGGGATAAAGGCATGGGAGAAAGTTGCATCCCAAGAATGTAGAGCCACATTTCCAACTGTCCTGAGGGACCTTGCAGGTTTCCATACTGGGATAACCAAGCTCCTTGGCAGAGAGCATCCAGCTGTGCATCTGCCAGATGTGCTCAGTGCTGCCATTCAAGGGCTGTGCCTGGAGAATCCCAGAGTCCCAGAATGGCTTAGGATGGAAGGAACCTTAAAGCTTATCCAGTGTCACCCCCTGCCCTGGGCAGGGACACCTTTCACTATCCCAGGGTGCTCCAAGGACTGTCCAACCTGGCCTGCTGTGGCTGCTGCATCCCTGGAAGCGCCCAAGGCCAAATGGAACCTGGGATAATGGAAAGTGTCTCTGGCCATGGCAGGTGTTGGAACAAGGTGGTCTGCAAGGTTTCTTCCCACCCAAATAGTACTGTGATTACCTTACTTATTATTATTATAATAATTATTATTATTGTTATGCTTCAAGTACAGGGCAAGAGGACAATGATGAGGAAAGGAAAAGGGAGCCTTGGCTGGGGGGTTTTTGCACCCAGGTTCAAGCAGCCCTGGGTGAAGCACCATCAGCAGTTGAGGAACCTTCCCACATCTGAGGGAAGATGAAGAAACACAGAGTGGCTTGAAACTGCAGGTAGTGAGCGATAAAAGCTGCTTATCGCAGGCTGGGAGAGGCAGAGCTGACCCTGCACTTCTGTCTGGGAGAGTGATGGGGGGAGCTGGCTCCAGGAGGGGCTGAGAGATGAAGACAAACACCTTTGTGGATGGGAGGGAAAAGGTGGGTGAGGGAAGGGAAAGCTGTGCTTGGCTGCAATCCCAGCCCAGGGCCAGAAAAATGAGCTTGGTAACAGCGCCTGATGGCTTTGAGCAGCCAGGGCTGGCTTTGAGCAGGCTGGGCTGCCATCAGTCATGGCTCAAGACAGGGATATGTCAAACCAAGCAACAAAGAGATAACAGCCTGGAAACTCGGCTGTGGATGGACAGGCAAGGTCACCCCTGGGAGCTGGGAGAACAGAAGGGCTCTGGGTGCACAGCTCGAGCCAGGGCTGAGGCAGATGATGCCCAGATGATGGGGGTGAGTGATGGAAAAAGCTGAGGCAGCACAAACCCCCTGCTCCTGGGAGGAGAAAGTCAAGGAGAGGTCACTGGCAAGAAGGAAAACTCAGGATCACAGACAAAATTTTGGTCATGAGAACATGGCAGTTCTTCATGGGAATGTGCCTGACCCTCTGATTTCCTCTGGCTTTCCTCTTCACACTCAGGACTCCAGTCTGGTTCTCGCTGCACTTCCCAGCCTCCTCCATCCCTGCATCCTCCTCATCCAGCTGTGCTCTGGGCTCCTCTCTTGGTACTACTTTTCCTCCCCTTAGATCCTTCCCTGTGCTGCCCACCCCTCAAGGAAGCTCCCTCCTTTCTTCTTCCCTGAAAACCATTACAGGCAGAGCTGTGAGGCAGAGCCAGCAGCTCAGGCTGCTTCCCACCAGGAAATTACCTGTCCTGGCAGGAGCCTGACCCCTTCAAAGTGCCTGAAGATCCCTGCTTGGTGTGAAACAGCCTGAGAAGACACAGAGCGAGAATCTGGCTCCTCTGAAGTGGGCAGTAAAAGCTGTTTGGACTTGAGCAGAGCCGGATGTTTACCTGGGAGAAAGATTTCTTCCTGGGAGTTTTGTTCAGCACTTGCTAACCCTGGAGCAAAGGGTAAACAATAAATACCAACCAAGGGGCTGGTTTAGCTCTTTCCTTTGGAGAAACATATCTGCTTGGCTTCCATGGGAGCTTTGCTGTGGGCACTGGGAAGACTGGACCTGGCAGGAGGAATTTGTTGTGCTGGTGGAAGGACAAGACATGGTCCTGGCTGCCCCCAACCCTTCCCTCGCTCTGACTGTCTCTAGCCTCCTGGGACAGCAGAAATTCCTGTGAACCACGGGCAGTCCATCCAAAGCTGTTGCTTGGCCTTTCCAGGAGATGATGAGATTGCATGAAATGCATGGGTCTGGGGTGAAAAAGTCCCCCCCGGACACCGCTTTGGCTCCCCTGGATCTTGGGGCTGCAGAGGAGCATCATCCATAGCCCACACCATCATCATCCCTGGATCCTTATTCCCTTGGTGGTGGGATGGACTGAAAAGGGGAATGCGGACCTGCTTGGACTCTCAGCCATTGTCCTGAGCTCTCTGAATTTCCTGAGAGGGAATTTCCTCCTTGAGAGTGAATTCAAAATCTAGCCTGTGAGCAGGGCATGGAGAGAGAATTCCTATCCCAATCTGAGCAGGGCATGGAGAAGGAATTCCCATCCCAGACTGTGAGCAGGACACACCTCACCACAGCTGCAGGGGAGGGAGCAGTGTGGAAGGGAAGCTGTTCCAATGACAGCGTGTCTGTTCCTCCTGCAGGACCTTTCCTGACCGAAATCCCACTTGGAAGTGAACTGGGAGCTCTGGATTTCCCAGCTCTGTAGCAGAACCATGTGGGCACAGAGCCCACAGCAGAGCTGCTCCCACTTCCGAAGAGCCCTTGGATGGCAGTGGTGAAGAGGGAGCGGAGCAGCTCTGTTAATTGAAATGTTTTTATTTATTTCCACTTCATTTTTGCTCAAAGCCGTGTTTACAGTGAAGTTTCAAAGCTGCTAAACCATGGAGCCTTCAACCCCCCTTGATGTGTAAAGAGCTGGCAAGAGCAAACACAGCCTTGTTATTGTTCCTTTGCTTCCCACCCTTCATCCCTGGGCTGCTCCCATTTGTTGTGTCTGATCTCCTGCTCAAGGGCTGTCTCCTGCTCCGTGTCACTACAAAGCCCAACACAGGGATCCCTTTCTATCTTCCACAAGTCCTTGAACGTTGCCATGGTAGAAATAATAAATAATAACTCAGAGAAGTTGTGTTTAGCTGGGTTGAACATGTGTTTGATTGTTTGCTTTCAAAAACAAAGCTGATTTTCCTGCCCCATGGAGGGAAATTTCTTTTTAATGACCCTGAAGCCTTTCCCTTCTATCTGCCCATCCATCCTCTCCCTGCTCCTCCAAATGCTCCGGGGAAATTTCCCAAGAGGCTTTTCCCCTCTCAAAGCTTTTCTCATCTCGGATCTCAGCTGTGAGCACCTCTCTCCTTTGCCAGCTGGGATTCTGTGAATCCCCTCTCAAAGCTCCTCCTGCTCTTGTGAGCTCTGCTTCCATCCCCAGCAGTGTCCACTCCCAGCTTTACGGGGTGGCACAGGGAATGCTGCTGTCCCCAGAGCTCATCCCTGAGCTGGGAATGAGTTCAGCCTCCAGCACGCTCCTGCTACCGGGAACGGGAGCCTGGCTCCTCCAGGCTGGGCAGGCTGTAATTCAGAATTTTATCCCACATTTCCTGACACATCCCACGGACACCACGGACATTTGTTCAGGGTTGTTTCAGCCCGGGCCAGGCTCTCCATGGAGTCAGTGTTTGGAAACGCGAGGACATCCAGCCAAATCCTTGGGTCCGGCATCCCTCTACCCTTCCCTGCCGTGGGATGTGACCCCCCTGCAGAGCCACCTCCCAGCTCTGCAGAAAGCCAAGGCTTTGAGAGAGGAGAAAGAGGGATCAGCTCCTCCATCCCCCATCACTCAGGGGCCAAGGGGTGCTGAGAGGCCCCAGCACCTTCCTCTGCCACCCCTGTGTGTCCCAAACTCTCTGGTACAGCCCAATTGCCCTGGATGCCGCTGCTGGAGCTGCTGGCATGTCGGAGAGGTATCGGGGGAGGCAGCGAATGGGGACAGGGATGAGGAGAACCCAGCTGGCTGCTGTTTCTCATAAGCCCCGAGTGAAAAACCCTCAGTTTTTCCTAAGTGGGAACATTTGCCTTTAATAAGCCTGACAGGGTTTTTCTTTCTCTTGCTCAGCTCTTTTGTTTTGTTTTGTTTTGTTTTGTTTTGTTTTGTTTTTCCAGGGAAGCAGGGAATAGAAAAAGGTTCTTTCCTAGTAAATTAAATATCAGACCCATCTCTGGGTGCTGGAATAATGGCCCTGCCCCAGTGTTGGCACCAGCAGCACTGAGCTCTGGCTGCTGCTCTGGACAGAATCCACTTGCCCACTCTTTGCGTGGGATGCCCCTATTCCTCCCTTCCTTCCTCCCAACCTTTCCAAGCATTTTGCCCTTCCTCAATCCCTCACGGACTGGGTCCCAGCATCCCCCAGCTGGCAGTGCCACAGCCAGGGCACCCCTGTGCCCCAGCCTGTCCCTGTGTCCCACCAAAAGGACTCTCTGAAGGGGAGTGGATTTAAAGACGTGGCAGAGCTGAGCCCAGCATGGTCCCACACGGATCATTTTCCTGGAGTCAAAGTGTTGGAGCCACTGCTCCTTGTGCTCTGCATTTGCCACATAAACTCCCTCATTTTGGTTTATACTTTGGGACATATTTGCTTTATATGTATTTATGTGGCTATTTTAGGGCACTTCTGCATTAGGTCTGACCACGGTGCTGCTGTTCAAGGAGCATGGGAATATTGTTCTGTATGGAATCATGGAATCCCAGGATGATTTGGGCTGGAAGGGACCTCAAACCCCATCCAGCCTCACCCCCTGCCATGGGCAGTGACACCTTCCACTATCCCAGGTTGCTCCAAGCCCCATCCAACCTGGCCTTGGACACTTCCAGGGATGGGGAAGCCACAGCTTCTGCAGGCACCCTGTGCCAGGGCATCCGCACCTTTTTTTGTTCCTCAAAATCCCACCCAAATTTCCCCTCTTTCAGTCTGAACCCATTACTCCTTGTCCTACCACTCCAGTTCCTGATAAAACTGGGAACAGACCCTCTAGATCTGACCAGAAAGATTTTTCATTTTGAAGGCAATACCAGTATTTGTTCCAGTTCTCCATAAACAACTAAGAGTTCCAGAAAAAAAAATCTATAAACTTTTTTCAACAAGAACCAAAATTTTGTTTCAATAAGAGAAAGTGATTTGGTCTTGCTACAGGCAAAGCTTAATTCCAGTGATATCAGAGCCTGCTAATGAGAACCAATCAAACAAAGGCACAGGAAATACAGTAAATACTAATTTCTGTCACATCAAACTGAGAGCGTGGATGGGAAAACAACTCCAGAGTGATTCCCAGGGCATGGCAGGGGGATGCCAAGGAGGATGAAGGTGTGGCAGCAAGGGGAGTGATCCATGCAGTGCCAGGATCCATCAGGATCAGCCAGCTCCAGGTCAGGGTATGGTTTGTTTCATGTCACGTTTGTTTGGAAATCTCCATCCCGGTTTTGTTCCCCATGCCCCTCTCAGTGTTCATCTGTGACCACCTTGCCTCCCAGGGCTTCTTCCAGAGTGTTTTCAGCCAGAGGTCTGATCCCGGAAGAATGTGAACCCCAGAGCGCAGCCAGGGATGGGCGGTCCCGGCTGTGGGCTCCAAGAGGAATTTCTTGGCATGCAGTGAATAAAAAGCTTCAATGCTGAGCACCCAGCCAGAGACTCGGGGTTAATGATGGAGCCTGACCTCCAAAGGACAGGGTACGAGGCATTTCCAAAACTGCACTAAATGGGACACACTGAAATATCGGCGCTATTTCCAGGAACTGATGGATTGATTCCAGACCAGGCGCAACTCTTGGCTTGCTCCAGCTTTTATTTGTTGATAACATTGATTTGTCCAAGACACTTCTCTGTTAGGTTTAGATCTGGTTTTGGATCAGGGAACAGACCAAAAGCCATGGAGGTGCCTCTGGTTATGGCATCCAGCTTTCCACTTTCCCTTCCCTGTCCCTGCAGGTCCCCATGTCCCTGCTGTTCCACAGAGCCAGGAGAAGTGTCTCACTTTCGTATGGAAGAGATCTAAACACAAATCAAGACACAACTTCTGACCTGCTGGTGTGGGATGACTCAGCTCTGAATTAAACATAAACTTGGCAAATCCCAGATGGAATCTTCCTCCCCTGGCTCAAGTGATGGGGTCCTTGTGGTGACCCTGTATCCTAGCTGGTCTCAACTTCCAGGCCCCCATGTCCCTGCAGCTGGATCCCCACAGCACTGCTCCCAGAGGAATGGGATTTTAGGTTAATTCCCAGAATTAAGTTAAGGGAAGGCTCAGATGCGCCTGTGTTTTCCTGTTGGACATTATTTTGTAGGTGCTCCCAATCCTTGTTTCCAACAGCAATTTTGGGGCTGGCAGTGGCTGCATGCACCCTCCCCACTCTTGAGGCACCACAGACAGTGCAGATCACTGAGTTTATCACCCAGGGAAAAACCTGGACCACATTCAGGAATCACAGAGGCCTTTCTAAGGAGCACCATCATTGTGGAGCCAACCGGGCCTGGAGGAGAGCTCTGCCCACAGAACTCAGCAGGAATTGCTCCTTCAGACTCCAACTATTCCGTGCCAGATCGAATTTGCAGTTGAGAATGGGAAGAGATGAAAGCTTGGCAGGCAGTGTGGTGACATTCCCTGTAAAACAAGACTTCTGGGAGTAAAGGATGCTATTTAGTGGTCATCCCTCTGCCTCCACGCATGGAGACCACACCAGCTCCTGGCAGCCTCTGGAGACATCCCTGGGCAGCAATGGGATCTCCAGTTCAGCCTTCCCCTAGTTCCAACTGGTGTTTGCCTTCCCATTGCCCTTCTCACTTAGCCCCATTTCCCAGAGTATTTGTGGAATGAGGAGAGTTGCTATCATGGTTTACATGCTCCAAGAGAGAGAATGAGAAAAGGGAGGGAGGAGGTCAGGAAGAGAGGAGGAAACAAAGACAGCATTGTTATCTCTCCAAAAAACTGCAGACACTGGGGCAGGGCAGAATGAGGGGCTGGGGCTGTGGTTTGCCTCTACATCTGTGTTTAACCTCGGGAAAGAGTCAACAGCCTGGAAAGAAAACACCATTCTCCAAGGCACAGCCTGCCCCAGCTCCCAAACCCTTGGCCTGATTTTCCAATTTGGGGCTCTTGGCTGGAGCCCAGCCTGGATCCTGGGATTCTGCTGGAGTCAGTGAGGGAAGAGTCCCAGCCCCAGCCAAAGGCATCATTCCCCTGTCCAGCAGGAGCAGCACATCAGCCTTATCAGCTCTTGTCTTATCAGTTCCCAGCAGATGCTACAAGAGGATTTGTCATCCCAACCAAGCCAAGCTGCCGCAAGCGCCAGGAATAGGGGAAGAGAGAAAGGATAAAAAAAGGAGTGGAACAATGCAGTGAAAAACCAGGAATTCTGCACTATCTAAATGGGAACGGGAGCTGGGAGTGCTGTGCCAACTTTCCAGGGTTGGGAGCACAATCTCTGCTGTGGCACCACCACTTCTGGTGGAGTTCTCCCGATGCTTCCCATCAGGAGGCTCCGCCGAGTGCTGCCAGCCTGGGATCAATTTGGCTGAAATTTCTCATGTTTGGTATCTCCCTGAGGCAGGAGCTGCAGGAACAATTCCCTCTGCATGGCACAGCCGTTCCTGGGAGCGCAGCGCACACAGACCCCCTGTTTTGCTGCTGGAAAACAGAAAAACAGCTCCATTTCCAATTATATTTAGTTTATCTCCCAGAGAAGTTCTTGCTCTCCCGTGATGTGGAACGGATCTGCAGTGTTTTCCAGGATGCAGCTCTGGTTGCAGAGATAGGTCTCCTGCTTCTTCCATAGAAATCTGCCCCAAATTTGACAGATTTGGAGTGCCTCTGTAAAAGATTCACCCTTCCCACGGAGCTCACTCTGACCATTCCCACCTCTCACAGTAGGTGTAGGAGGGGCCAGGAGTGGGATTTGGGGATGGACAGGGGACATAGAGTAGAGAGGGGATCACAGAGAAGAATCAACCCAGGACTGGGATTATCAAATTAGGGATATTTTAGGGATGAGAGCAGTGGTAGGAAGATCTGAGTCTTCGACCCCATCAGGGAAATGCTGCAGAGCCTTGGAGCAGAACCTAGGTGGGCAAGGCACCCCAAAATAGGACCCAGTTTGGGTGCTGGGGTGGTGGCAATCTGGGATGAACCCCCAGAGCACATCCCAGGAGCAAGGGGAGCACAGGATAACATCCCTTTAATCCTTTTGGGTGGAATCAGATGAATGGGAGTGCCTGAGCTCCTTTCCCTGTCTCTCACAACCCGGAGTAGGAGCTATATTTAACTTCCTCACTACCAACTACAGCGTGTCAGTGGCTTCTCCTTCCTCTCCAGTGATTAAGCTGAGCACAATCGCTCATCCAAGTGGAAGCAGGAAAATGTAGAGCCAGCACAAACGGTGCTGGGCCCAGCCCCCCCCAGCCGTGTCCTGCCTTTCCCTGGCTGCCGTTTCAGCTCTCCCAGGCTCCAGAGCCCCCCAATTGAGGCTGATGAGCTCAGAGCCTCCTGCTCAGCCACTCTGCCACGTGGCTCGTCCCTCCGCACTGTTGGGATGACAGGGACAGAGTCAGCTGGAGATGCTGGGAAGTGGGCAGAGCAGACCTCCGGAGCTGCTCTCCCCTCCTTTGGATGAGATATTCTGTCCTCACCGAGGAAATCCTCATCAACTCTGTTGTCATTGAAATCCTTATAGCGACACAAAAGGTTCTGATTTTGATGGATCAGAATTTTTCAACAACAAAAGAAGAAAATTCGTTGATTTGTTGAAAATTTCCCACTGTGTTGGGAGAGGTTTCTGTTGGAAACCCCCCAGGTCATAGCAGAATCCCACCCCCCTCACATTTCAGGGACCACAGCATCCATTAGAGGTCACCTAATAGCTTTACCCTAATTAATTTTTGGGGGACTGCCTCCCACCCTCAGCTCAGAGCTCCTGGGTGGCCAAGGGACAGCAACATCAGCATCTTCACTGAGGATCCAGCAACCACCTGGGGCTGACTGTGCCCCCTTCAGTTCCAGTCCAGGAAAGGGAGAGGTGGGTGAGGGAATGAATCTGAACACTCTGGGAAAATCAAAAGGGACAGAAGAGCCCTCCCATCACACTTCCCCCCTTTCCTGCCCCTTCTGCAGCTGGGGAAACCTCTGCCATTCCAGTGGGTGCAGGTTTTGGGAATGTGCAATTCCATCCCCAGGCCTCCCGCTCCTCGTGGCTGTGGCAGGTTTAAGGTTACAGCAGGCACAGGAAATCTTGGCCATTTTCTCCCTTCTTTCTGAAATGATTTTTTCAAGGCATTCCCAGTAAAGTTAAGGAATCCCTCCCCCAAATGAGGCTTTGATTACGGGCCACACTTTGGCCCAGATTGCTTTTCCTGGGGCACAAAGATGCCAATTCCATAAAAATAGTTTGTGTGAAACCTCAAGCTATTTCTGTGATAGTTTTATCCTCACACAACTGAAAGAAAAAGAATTTACCTTTTACCTTTAGTTTTTGGTGGTCACATGTGACTCCCATCCTGCCGGGGATTTATTTTCTTCTGCTGTGCTTCCACCACATCCCACTGGTCCAATGACCCTGAGCCATCCCTGCAGCATCTCATGGGCTCCCTCCAGCCCTCAGGATGGGGGTTCAAACCCTGGGACAGCCCCCATACCCACCTTCTCCATTCCTGTGAGGGATATCGCCCCTAATCTATTATTCCAACCAAGCTTCTGGGCTTTGAAGAGGTGGGAAATCCATCACCAACGGCTGCCACTGCCTCCTGCTTTGCAGTAACACCATTGCTTTGGAAAATCTCAATGAGAATCATGCAAGTTTTATTAAAAAAAGCAGAAAAAAACCATAACAAGCTTCCCCTTTCCCCTTTCCCAGCTGTGGAGCAGCAGGTGTGTGTCACTCGGCCAGCAGTGGAGATTTACAGCCTGCTCCAGGTTTTCTCGGCCAGACTTTGGTCATGGAAGTGTTTTCTGCTCCCAAACAAAGGAGCTGGAGTGAGGAGCCCCGAGGGACACAACAACCGGAGATGAAAACACAAACTCATCCTTCCTTAATGCCATTAAAACAAAACAATCCAGTGAGGCAGCAGGGCTGGCTGGACAAGGGAAGACTTGGAGCTCTCTGCTGCTTCTTCCCTTCCCACCTGGCCCCCTCCCTCCCTCCCTCCTGGCAGGAACAGGGGTGCAGGAGGGGATGGAGTGGTCACATCCTGCCCACCACTTTTGGAAGAGCCCAGCCGAGCCCTCTGGCCCCATCACCAGCCACTGCCAAGCACCATGACTCAATTCCCTGTGTTTCAGCAGTTTTCCTTAAAAATAGATCAAAGCTGCGGCCAAGGAAAAGCCACGGGAAGTGGCTTGGCCTGCCCTGGTCTTCACTCTCCACCCCACACCTCAGTGCAGGCTGAGGACCAGCAGTTATTCCTGTTGTTTTCCATGTTTTCCATGGGGTGACTGTGTCCTTCCTGCATACCCACTCATGCCCAGACCCGCCACCACAACAGGGATCCCTTTGCTGGGATCCCTGGCTTTTCTTTCCTAGTTTTGCTCTCCTGGCTTTGCTCTCACTCTGCCAGTTTTCAGGAGCATCTTTGATGCTTTGTTAGTGGAATCCTTCCACTGAGAGCAACTTGAAAGAAGGAGAGGAAAAGAGCCAAACCATTTGTTCCTCTGACACAGATCTCTGATTTCTGTGTGTGGCAGGAGGAGCATGTCCAGGACACGGGATCCCTTCCTGAAGAACTGGGAAGATCCTGAGGGGGAAGAGAGCAGAGGTCTAGAGGGACCTGCAGATGGATGCTGCATCTGCTGGGACACCTGGATGATCTGCAGCATCCTCAGGGATGCTTCCCAGCAGCCGCCAGGATCTGGAGCAATACCTGCAGCAGCCACGGAAATCTGCCTCTCCTGGCCCTCCCCAGGGGCGCTGCTTCCCACTGGAATCGTGATTTGTGCTGGAGTTGAAGCTTGCTTGGAGCAGCAGCCTTGAAACAGGGATTGCAGGAACATCCTGGCAGGATCAGGGGCTGGGTAAGGACACCAGTCCTCCAACCCTTTGGGGTGCGAGGTGATCCCTGCTGCCTGCACGTGCCTTCGGAAGGCAGAGCATTCTCACACGGAGCCGCAGGGCAAATCCAGAAGCATCAGGGTGAGAACGAGTTCGGGAAATCTCAGTTTACACGGCAGAACTGACGTAAGAGGGGATAATTAGGCTGGAGGTGCCTCTGCCAAAGGAAACACTGCAAGTCCCACTTGCCGGACTTGGAACTCACCAGGGTGAGACCGAGGGGGGGCACCGGGGATGTGGTGCCTTGGCAGGGACCCCTCGCCGGCGGCAGCTCCGTCCCGACGGCTCTGCCACACGAGGTGACACCAGGGCCTGACAGAGTGACGCACTCCCTGGATGCCAGCCCTGCTCCCGACTCAGCCTGGCACACGGCAGGGCCGGGTCCGGAGGGGGCCGTGGTGCACGCACAGCTGTGCACATCTGGAAGAGGCTCTGCCAGTGGGACTTCCCTGCCAAGAGCCAGCGGCTTGGGAAAAGCCCCAGTACCGGCTGCTCCGGCCCACGGCACAGGGAAGGGCTGGCTGGAGGCCCTGCAGAGGGGCTGGCACCGAGGGAGCCAGAGCAATGAGATACCACAGCCCCTTCCAGCAGCTGTGGGGTCAGCTCAGACCCCTCTGCCGGGCACCAGCCAGCTGATCCTAATAAAGAGAAATGACAGGGAAGTCCTCTGGCTCTGGTGAGCCCCACTGGCTCTCAGGAACTTTTCTCAGCCCTCCTCAGCAGCAGTCCCAGCTGCTGGGACTCCAGAGTGGAAGGAAGCACATGGCTGAGAGCTGGAGGAATCAACCAGGAGAGTTCCTGCCAATCCAGGAGCCAGAATTCCTGTTTTCCATATCAGCTGGGAATGAGCACCCTGACCCCACTCCTAACCTGGCCAACAACACCAGAAAAGCCACAAATGGAGCAGGGTGTCCCCAGGGTGTGACCTCAGAGAGGGTGTGGACTCCCCATCCCTGCAAGTGTCCAAGGCCAGGTTGGATGGAACCTGGAGCCACTTGGGATAGTGGAAGGTGTCACTGCCCATGGCAAGGGTGGGACTGGATGGGTTTTGAGGTCCCTCCCAACATAACTCATTCTGTGATTCCATGATTTTATGATGATATCTGGAGACTGTGGGAGAGGATCCAGAGCCACCAGCACAAAAGTTCTCTGCTCTCCTTTCTCCAAGCCAGCCCCATCCCTGAACAAGCAGAGCTTTGTCCAAGTGTTTACCGCAGGCGGGAGATGAAACCAAAGGAAACAAAGCAGCTCAAAGGCTCAAAGGCTCCTGCTGAGCCCTTCCCGGGCCGCCCTCACTCGGCAGTTGCCGTGTCCCACATGAAAAATGGCGGAGTCCAAATAAATAAATAAAAGTCAATAAATCTCCTGCAGCAGAGCTGGTGAGTGATGAGGGAATAGAAAAACCTGTTCAAACACGGCGGCCTGTTCCCGGCACAAAATCCAACATCACGTTCCGGAGCTGAGAGGGGACACTCTGGAGGGAGGAAAAGAAATAAATACACATTTCCCAACAACTGCCACAGCTTCCAGAAAGTATCAGCTGGTGCTAGTAGGGTTTGTGCTCAGGGGGGCCGAGGAGGGGGAGCCAGGCAGGCAGCAAGAAATGCTCAGGAACTCTTGGATTAGAGGGATGAGAGGGTTCCCATCAAAGCTGCTGGGAAGGTAAATCAGGTAGCATGGCAGGAGAGCCTCTGTGAGCTTCCATCAGAGAATCGTGTAATGGTTGTGGTTGGCAGAGACCTTTAAACACCATGCCACCCCATCCCATCCCATCCCATCCCATCCCATCCCATCCTCCTGCCACTGTCCCAGGTTGTTCCAAGCCTGGTCCAGCCTGGCCTTGAGTCCTTTGCCTCCTGTGGACCACAAGTTATGGGAGTACTTGGTGACCCCTGTGCTGTGCGTGGAGCTGTTTCCACAGACCAGCAGAGTCACCAGGAATATCAGGACACTCCTCTGTCCCTCTGGACTCAGAACACAGAAGGAACCATGCTTTCCAAGCTGGAATGGCAGCTGACAGCTGGTCCAGCATGGATTGCTAAGCAGGCACAGGACGACATGGAATTGATGATGGAACTATCTTGCTACCAAGGGTTACCCAGACAGAAACTTCATGCCCCAAATTCCCACAGGGGAATGTCCCACAGATCCCACCTCCGTTACCACCCCTAATGTGGAGCAGGAGGAGCACAGGGAGGATGGGATGGATGGACCTGAGAACCTGAGGCTGCTCTGCTGCTGAGCCTGGGATCTGGAAGCTGCTTTTTGCCCAGGGTGATATTATTCCTCCCCAGCCCTGGATATGGATGACAGTGGGAATTGTGGTGTCTGGAAGCAGGAGGGGAAGCAGCTCCCAGCAGAAGGAAGCGGTTACAGCATTAAGGCTCTAATGAGACAGCACTGGGCTGGCCTGGCTTGTACAGGAGGCTGGGCTCAGGAATCCAATGGTCCCCTCGGCCTTGCAATTTGTGAAACTGTTCCATTCTGGGAGATACTTGGCTCTGGCTCTAAATCATCCTCTGCAATCCAACAGCAAAGAGCTGGGAAAAACAAAGCCTTTTGGAAGGGCCCCAAGAAGCTGTTGGAGTGGTTTGTGATAACATCGCCAGCCCCCAGCCCGCTCGCTCTCAGTGAGGTTTGATTCCAGGCTGGCTCCCTGCAAGTAGGGACTTCACCCCAGGGATCTGGGATCCGAGGGGAATTCAGCAAGCCCCCCTCCTGTGATTCTGGATGCGTGGATTTAGGCACAGGCGCTTTCCTCGCCTGAATCCAGCCCCGTTTCCCTGACAGTCGGAGGAGCAGAGTCCAAGCCTCAGTCCCCAGCCAGCCAAGAGCATTGTTTTAGGAGGATTGGCTGTTGGATGCAGCTCTTGGATGCGTCTCCCCCACTGACTGGAGAACAAAACCCCCTGGAAGCACCCAGGGCAATGTGCGCTGGCTGGAAGGGCCCAAGACCTCGGAAGTGGCTCTTGATCAGCTCTGCTGGGCTCAGTACGCCTTGTTGGGATGCCAAGACAAACAAATAAATCATATTCCAAGGCATCTGCCCACAGTAGTGCTGAAGTCAGGGAAACATGAAAGCGGGAGCTGGGAGCTGGGGCAGGATTCCTGTTGGAATCAGCAGCCTGGCTCGGGGCGTTCATTTGATTTTACTGCTGCTGCTGCCGCTGCTCAGACCAGAGGGATTATTGATTTTATAGCCTTGCCTTGGCCTGTTCTCCCGATAGGAATTTGGGAGATTTTTACACCATTCCCTGGCATGGTGGGGTGATCTGCAGCCCTGCAGGGGAGCTCCCACCCCGCCAGGGAGGGGCACAACCTCCCATCCCTGTCTCCCAAACACCTTCCCTCCAGTTCCATTCAAAAACTCCTTGTGGGGGTTGATCCAGCAATCCCAGGAAGACATATGAGAGATATTTAAAAGCATCTTGGAGCAGGATTGGAGGACGAACACAAACTGCAGAGTTGAGCTTCTCTGGGGGCTGCTATTTTTACCCCAGGTAGGATTTAATGAGGACACTCCAAGCGTCTTTTGCCTGCAGGATGAAAACGTTTAAGTCTCTATAAACCCTGTAAGTGGCAATTTGCCACCACCAGCTCTGCACGAGGAGTGTGGTTTGGTGTTAATGAGAGGGATCCCCAGAAGCTTGTGGGTCTCTGATACTCAGACTGGTCCCACTCAGCTCCCACTGGTCCCAGCTGGTGGGGACAGGGGAACCCAGCCTTGGGGCGCTGCCAGAGTTTGGGAAGGACCTGGTGGGGGGTGTGGGGCTCGAGCAGGCAGCTGTGGCAGCACAGAGAAATCCAGCACGTCAGCTCCAGCCCCAGACTCTGGGTTTGCCAGAGGTTTTGTGCAAAGGACTGGAGGAAATGAGCTCGGAGCAATCAGCTCGGTCATTCCTCAGCCTCGGAGAGGCCAAAAGCACCTCGTTGGGAACTGATCTCAGCTGTTTGTTTGCCAGGACTCTGACCAAAAAAAGCTCTGTCTGAATTAAAAGAAAAAAAAAACACCAGGAATTTCCTTCCCCTGATGGTTTGGATTGTTTCTTAATGTTGTTTTAATGTGGAGCTGTTTGGTGTTTATTTGGAGCTAGAGGTGGTGGAAAAATCAGCTGTGGATGGAGCTAGGCATCTGCTGGGGATGATGGATCCTCAGGAGGTGGGAAAGGTGAATTACCTGAGCTTGGTTTCCCCACAGTTATTCACAGGTGTGGAATATTTGGGAGGAAGAGATCTTATGGGTTTTTTTTCCTACTGTGCCCTCCTGGAGCATCCCAGCCTCCTCAGGAATACACAGGGACAAGCAAGTCTCTTGCCTTCCCCTTCAAATTTTCAGGCAAATTATTACTCATGCAAGAATCTGACTGAGTTTGGGACCTGTGACTGGTTTAATAAATCCCCAGGGATTGTCTGGCTCTTCACAAAGAGCGAGGAACAGGATCCATAAATCAAGGCAAAACAATCTCAGCACTTTGGGTCAGGAAAATATTGAGAAATCTGTGGGTTTTTCTCTAATCCTCCCATGGCAGGGGCCGTGGAAGTGCACTTTTTGGGGGGGTTTTGGCATCCTTCTGGCTTTAAGACCAAATTAGTTTTCCAGCTGACATCCCGCCAGGCTCAGCAGTGTTCTGGGCATCCGAGGTCCAGCTCAGCGCTGCGGGAAGCAGGAAAACTCCCCAGGGATGCAATAAGCCTGGCACTTGTCCCAGCTGGAGAGGAGCTTGCCCACAGGCTGGAGCTTCTGGGCTTCCACTAATCCGTGTGTTCTGTGCAGCCTCCCAGACCCCCTCTGGAGTGTCCCAGAGCCAGGCAGGGATGTGGCTTTGGCTGGATGCTTCTCCCTGCTGGCATTTGGGGCTTACACCTGACCACCAGGACACGTCCCTGCAGCTTCAAGTGAGGGGTTGGATCTTGGAGCTTTCCCTCACTGCTGCATCCTTGCTTTTCAGACACACAAGGATTTGTGTGGGGGATTTTTGGAACAATCCGAGCGTGGAACTCTCTGGGGTTGAGGGCAGCCACGATCCTGTGGTGGCTCCTCAGGCCTGTGGTTATCACAGGCTGCCCTTGGCAAGCGTAGAGAAGGTCATGGCAGAGCCTGCCCAGCCCTGGATGGGTGGTCTGGACTCAGCAGCCCAGCCCTGGACCTCCCACCTGCCAGGAACATCTGCCAGCCAGAGGAGCCAGGTCCTGGCAGCTGCCGGGGGACAGTACCACCAGGAATACAGCTTTTGAGCACGGCAAGGAGGGATGGGACAGCCCAGAGCATGGCTGGAAAGGGGAGAGAAGGGACAGGAAGGGGCAGGAAACCCCTCTGGGCTCTCGGGTTCCTCCTGCAAAGCCAAAGGGCTGAGGGGTCCTTCACAGCCAGGAAGGAACCGAGGATGCAGAGCCAGGGGATGTCTCCAGCACACCTCTCCCACCCATTTCCCACCCTCTGGCACCCTCAGGATGGGCCCAAGAGAGAGGGACACAACTGGGCACCTTCTCCTGGGACACCACCATCCTAATCCCAGTGTATGGCTGCCTTTTCCTAGGCCACCCTACTCCCAGGACCTGGCCACTCTTCTCATGGGACATGGCAACTCTTCTCCTGAGCTGGGACTGCAACTTCTCTCCAGGGTTGTTCTTCTGGGCCAGATTTCTCCTTAAGAAAGTTTCCAACCCAGGAGCAGGACTCTGGTGCAGGCTCTGACCCTGTCCCCATCCCCGAGTTCCCTCCCTGAGCCCTTTGGTCTCCTTGTGCACGAATCCATTGTTGACTTCAGCTGGAGTTGGCTGCAGTATGGCATCAATAAACTGAAACATTTATTGCACCGTTTAAATCTAATGCAGATTATGGCAAGCCAGCCCCGTTTAATGCCTGAGCTAGGAAGTAGCTCCATGAATCCCTGCTTCACAGGCTGGATGCTTGTCCCAACCCCTGGAACTCCATCCCAACCTTTGGTCCAAGTGTCTGATCCCCACCTCCTCCATCACCGTGGTCGCTGTCACTTCTGGCCTCTCTCTGTCCATATCCTGTGCCCTGGGATGAGTGGCCAAATATCCCCATCTCCAGCCATTCCCTCTGTGGAAAGAAGGATATTTCCTTAATCCCCGTGACATCCAAACCCTGCTGGAGAGCATAGGTGGGGGAGGAAGGTCACTCCTTATCTCGGGATCTGCCCTGCAATCCCTGCCTCATTGGCCATGTCTGCCCCAACCAGGAAATCTGATTTGTGATAATGGAGTGTTCCTTTAAGTAACATTTGCTTAAAAGACATCGGTGAAGTTTAAAGTAGGGGCCGGGCAGCAGGGAAGCTTTAATTCCACATTTTGCAATTATTTTGCCAGCTACTGTTGTTTAACCCTTGGGAGACTGAAGCCCAGCTCCTCTCTGGACTGTGGTGGTCCCCATGGCAGGGCTGGGATCAGCCAGGGGGGCTCCAAACAGAGTTTCCAGCTCCTTCTGCCCTGATGTTGGATTAAAAAAACCCACCTGGGAAGACCAAGGAAGTATCTCAGGTCCAGATCCAGCATTTTTCCAAGAGCGCTGAGGTAAATCATGTGCACAGCACAGACCCAGCCGCCTTTTAATGAACTCAGTGAGGTATAAATGGCAAATGCCTCGTTTGCTCCTGATTTACACAGCGGGTCGGGAAGGCACATCCCTGGCATTTGGAAAAAAAGGGCAAAGTAGGCGTAGGGAGCTTTGTGAGGCTGGAGCAGAGCCCACCCCGATCCCGCTCGGGGGAGGCCCGGCATGGATGGGGGCCAGGAGGAAAATGAGTTGGGAGCGATTGGGTTTCTCGCAGACACCCAGTCCCGCTGCCCCCGCTCCGCAGCTCCCGATCTGATTAGTCTTCCCAGGATTGTCTGCCCGTTCCCGCATGCCAGGAATCGCTAACAGGGACCGGCTGGAGCGAGGGGGAGCCCTGGGTCCCCGCCCTCCCTTCGCCATGGTATTACTATCAGAAATATCAGACGTTTCGCCTCAAATTAAAGTCAGGTTAAATCTCTCAAATGCAAAAATCCCACACGGTTCCAGATGGGAAGCTGTTCCTCGCCTTCCCAGCGACCCAAAAAACTGAGGACCCTTTCAGCCCCGCGCACCCCGAGCCGGGGAGGGGCTGAACCTGAGAACTTTGAAGTTGTAATTGGGCTGGGCTAATGCAAAGCATGAGCGGCTGCCATAGGGGAGAGGAGCGGATTCCTGCTCTGCCCGGTGGGAAATCCATGGGAATGATCCTCCCCAAAGAAGAACCATGTGTGGGGGAGCACACGGGTGACGCCACCAGCTCCCACATGGAGGCACACGGATGAATCCCTCCAAAGCTCCCATTCCGAGGAGCCCCAGAGCTCAGCTGGTACTCGGGCCACCAAGGTACTCACAGCGACTGGAGGGGAAGGAGCAAGAGCTTTAAACACGAGGGGGAGGAGCTGATTTAGGAGGGGATCTTTACATGTTCTTTTTTTGTTGTCCAAACATAGATATCCCTAGGGAACAAGGGAGGAAAAGGTGGATTTTGGCGGGATGCTCCCAGGAAACTCAGCAAGTTCAGCCTCTCACTGCTCCCTGCTCAGGCCTAGTCCTTAAAGTTCAGATCTTGTTCTAAGTCTATCCCAAATCAGATGGAGTTGTGGAGGTGGGGTTTGCCCTGTCCATATTGCTATAAGACCAGCAATCCCGCAGCCAGTGGGATTGTCACCCAGCCCAAAATCCTCATGGGAAGGTTTGGATGCCCATGGCCAGGGGATCCATGACCATCCCAGCACAGCAGGCCTTTTTAGCTTGTCTCTGTCTTGTTTCTCCAGCCCCTTCATCTTCCTGTGGCATTCCTGACCTTGCCCTTTGACTGCTCCATGCTCTCCAGCTCTGCATCCACACCTGACCAGGGCTAAACTGTTCCTGTGTCCCACTGCTCTTGGGCTGGGATTCTGACTTCCTTCTCCTGCCCTTCTGTCTTGATTGAGCCCTGGTCTATCTCTCCTCAGGTTAATCAGTGGATTAACTGCAGCTCTCCCTCCCTCTCTCCTAAATCCTTATCCTTCATCACATATCTAGGAAACAAAACAGACCAGGTATTTTTCCATGGAGGCAGCCAAACTCTACTCTCCTCTCAGCCAGCCTCTCCCACCTTCCTCAGGGCCTTTCTGACTCCAGGGACACCTCTACCTCCCCTCTGCCCTGCCTGCTTTAGGGATTCTGGCAAGGATGTCCTCCTGGGGACACCTGCAGAGACATCCTAGGGCATGGAAAAGTCAGGACAGGACCCAGACTTCCAAGATGTCACCTGGGTGACAAGGGGAGCCTCATTTTGCCTCAACTGCCTATTCCCTGACTGCCTTGCCTCCTCTTCCTCTGGGACTCCGGGCCATTCCTTATCCCTGAGCTCCTCCTGCCCAGTGAGCACTGCACACTTCTGACATCCTATCCCTGTGGATTCCCTGTCCCTGAGCTGCCCCTGCCCCGGGAGCACTGCACACTCTTGATATCCCACCCCTGTGGGTTCCCTGAGCTCCTCTTGCCCAGGGAGCACTGCACATTCCTGACATTCCCGCTTCCACCCTGTCCTCCCAAAGAGCCATCACTGTCCTGTTATCCCTTCATTCCTTCCCATTGGTCTCCCTTGGTTCTGGGGCAGCTCATTCCCCACTGAATATCCCCTTCCTCAGGCTCCACCACTCAGCTTTGCCCCAGAAATGACCCTGGGATCCAGAATCTCTCAGGCTGGCGGGATCAGTCAGAGCCATCCATCTTCCAGCATAAGAGAGGGAGGAGCAGATGAGCTGGGATGCACCTGAAGGTTTAAGACCCATCATATTTTCTGCTTTAATCAGCAGCTCCTAGCGCTGACTGAACGTGAGATAAACTCTGTCAGCCCTTCTGCAGGTGAGAAACTGGAGTCTTGGAATAAAAAATGGAGCCAGGGTAGAAATGTGTCAGGATCCCAGGAAATACCATTTCCTTGGACAGCGGTGCTAAATGGAGGGAGCAAATGCTTCTCATTGACTCCATCCAAATGCCCTTGGTGCTGAAGAGATGTTCCAAAGGGTTGGGGACCAGTCAGATGGATGGATGGATGGATGGATGGAGTTTTTATATTGGAAGGGAGAGGAGTCCATTCAATAGCATGGACTGGGAAGCTCCCAGTTCTGGGACTCTGCTCCCAGTTCTTCCATGGAATCCTGCAGGTCCTACACTGCTGGAAACTTCCCTGGAGGCAGAAGAGGTGGCAGTGATGCTCTGGGGACTTCAGTCCCCTTTGCCTCCTCTGAGCATCCCCCTGGACTGTGCTGGTCCTACCCCTCCCTCTACCTGGAGAGTTCCTGTTCCTCCTGCCTCGGGATTAGGACCACACAGATGCAGAGGGCACTGGAGCAGCAAATCCCTTTAGAAGGGGAATATCATCCCAGGAAACCTCCTTGGGAGGTCAAGGCACTGGAGATCCAGGGGGAACCTTACACTCAGGAGTGGGGTGAGGACTGAGGCTTCCCTACCCCACCTGGGCAAGGGGAGCCTCGGTGCAGCCCAGGAGGAGGAGAGCTGCATCCCCTCCCAGTGGCAGGGGAGGCAGGGGCTGGCCCCTCTCCCAGTGGGAAGCTGTAGGTGCCAGGCACAGGGGTGGGATCTCACAGCAGCTCCTGGGGCTGCAGTGGTGGGAGGCAGCAGTGAGGGACATTTGGGCTGGCAGCCAGAGCTGCATCAGCACCCGAAAACTGCGGCCTCTGGGGCCCTGTGGGTTTGGAAGCTTTTCCTCTGATGTGGGGCAGCCCCAGAGCCCACTCCCACCACACAGAGCATCCCAGCTGTGGAGGGGAGTGGGCGAGGGGGGATCCAAGCCAGGCTGGGCCAGGGAGAGGGGGCGTCATGTGAAAAAGTGATTCCGGCAGCTCACGGCTCTGACCCAACTTTTCAGCTCAACCTCTCCTGCCAAGGCAGCAATTCTAGAGCTGCAGCTCCTGATAAAACCTAAAACCATTGCCCATAAATTGTATTAAATAAACAGCAGCTGCAGATCAAGGTATATCCATCAAGGGCTTCCTCTTTTTTTTTTATGAATGGCTGAGGACTCAGAGATGCCGTTTGCCAATAGTCTGTCAGCGGAGCCTGCATTTAAAATCAATTTGGTAATTACAACTCTGACTCGGAGCCACAAATCAAAAAGGAAACTTCAGCCCTTCAGGATGTTTTGGCCCATTAGGGAGCTGGTAATTACGCACCCCAGCCGGGCATTAATTTAAGGCCCCGGTGGAAAAGCGCTGGTGTGAATTTGAGACAGGAAACTGGCTGTGAGGAATTTCCAAGGTTGGCGTTGTGCTGTCAGTCTGTTTACAGCCACCTCCCTGGACATGCTGGAAATCTGAGGGAACACTTGCTGAACCCGCCGTCGCCGTTGTGTCAGTTTATTTTTCTTGGGGAAAGGGGCTGCTCTTCTGTCGGCGAGGGATAAATGAGGAAAATATCTGGACGCTGTGTTTACACAGGATCTGCAGTGTTTGCACGGGGCTGCTCCAGGGCACGGGGACGCCGGGGTGATGGGCGGGGGATGTGCACAGGGACGGGTCCCGGTGTGCCGATGGAGAAGGCTCTGACAGCAGAGCCACGGGAATGATTTTCAGCGACTGTGACTGCAAAGCACCCCTGTCACCTCCCATGGGACATGTGAGGAAGAGCTGGGGCTGAGCTTTAGTCCCTGCAGGGCATCCCCGGCCACTCCCCATTTCCCAGGAGGAGTGGAGCCAGGGGAGCAAGAGGGTCCCCCAGCCAGTCCAGCCCAGCTCAGCTCAGCAGAGCTGGGTCTGGCTGTTCCTGTGGAACTGGACAAGGTTCAGGAGCTGCAAATGTTATTAATGGTAATAAACTGCTCTGATTCCTTGAAATATCCCATTACTGTTGTCTCCGGGTTCTCCTGGAGGCTGCTCCCGCAGCCGCTCGTGTCTGGGCGCTCCAACGGATCAGGTCTCCATCAGGAGAGCTACAGAGAGAGTTAAGCCCCTGGGAGCAGCAGGAGGATAAGGCTGGATTTGGGATCCTGGGGAAGGAGAAGCCCCTGGCAATCCCGGCCCTGCCCAGGCTCCATCCCTTGGGATGAACTGGGACTCTCCTGTGACCTGTGCTGAGTGAAAGACCCCAGCACCCTGTGAAAAGCTCAAAAATATGACAATTAATGGACACCACAGGGTCAGAACGGCTCTGGTGTCCTGCTCCTTGGCTGACATCCCTCAATCCCTCTCCACAGAATGTGAGGAAGTAGAGCCAGGTCCAGCCACTCTGAGGGCTTCACTGGGAACATCAGAGCTACTAGGTGGATAAAAACCCAAATAGTAGGATTTTCTCATTCTAGACTGACATTTTTTAAATTTCAAGTCTCTAAGCATCCAGCAGAGCAGTGCCACAGGTCTCTGCAGCTCCATGTCCCTTTGGAAAACACTCTGGAGCAGAAGACATCTATTTTCTACCAGGAATATGTCAGTGCTTGGTATTTCTTGAGACTGTCCCCACATTCCCCAGACACAACCAAAATGCCTTGGAAATACCTATTGGAAGCAGAGGCTCGGATTTATTCCGGGTCTTGTGCTGAATGGCAATTCCTGCATTTCCTTTGAATCCATCCAGTGACAGTGGCAGATGGAAAGAGGCTGAGCCAGGAGCAAGGGAAGGGAAAGGGAGGGAATTCTGCCTTCTCTCCTTTCCATGTGTCCTCAGCCCCCTACAGGAGGAGACAGAGGGGTCCTGGGCTGGGAGAGGCTAGAGAGGGACAGGGCTTGGAGGGCAGCACTGGAGATGGAAGCAGGGAATGGGGCTGGGGATGCGGGGGATGGGGATAAGGAGGCAAAGAATGGGAAGGTTTGGGATGGGAAAGCAGGGAATGGGGATGGGACTTCAGGGAATGAGAATGGGGCTGCAGGGGATGGGGATTGGAAAGCAGGGAATGGGAATGGGACTTCAGGGAATTAGAATAGGGCTGCAGGGGATGGGGATGGGAAAGCAGGGAATGAGGCTGCCAGTTCAGAGGATGGGGATGCAGGGGTTTGGGATGTAGGGGATGGAGATTCAGGAAATTCAGGGAAGGGGGATGGGAATGTAGGAGATGGGGATGCAGGGAATGGGGACAGGGAAACTGGGGACTTGGACTGTCTCCCATTCCCTGGAACCAGGCTGAGCTCCCTGGGGGAAGGGTGTGGAGGGTCGATGCTGGGGGTGGGGGCCAAGAAGAGGAAGAAGCCATTAAACTGTTCCCTGCGCAGCTCCTGCCACCCTGGCAGGCACAGGCCCAGTGTGCAGAACAAAACTTCACATTTGCAAATCAATAAAAATAAACGTGGAGCGAGGATGCAGGAATATTTTACCATAAATCTCCATAAAACCTCGGCAGTGCCGAATGTGCTGGCAGCTCCGGAGGCTCTGCTCGTCTCTGAGCAGGTGCTGGGGATGGTGGGTGCTGCCACGCAGATCCCACCAGGCCAGAGAGGGGATGGGAATGGGGGGAGCTTCCCAAACTGCATCTCAGCTCCAAAAGAGGCACCACAAGTGGGTGGCTCTTGGCTCTTATCACCTGAATCCCAAATTTTTTTCACGGTACAAAATGTGGTGCCATAAATGAAGGAATGACCTAGGAAAACACTCTGGTCTCTTCCAGGACATTTCCAGCTGGGCATTCTCCTCCTTGCCAGGCTCAGCATCTTCCCTGCATGGGACAGTGGTCCCTGAATGCCAGAAAGAGATGTTACGCCAGAAATTGAGTTTTTCTTTGCTGGGATTTCCCATTTTTCTTGGTTTCAGTTTCATTTTTAAACCCTCATTAGGACCAGAAACCTCCTTGAAATAGTTTGGAAAATAAAATGCTCAGCAATTGTTTCTGTTTCTTGCCTTGAAAAGGGTGAGACACTAACAGAGAACACTTGGACAGCTGAACCCAAAGCTTCAATTTCCAACCTAAATAGCTCTGGAACTGTCCTGTTAAAATACCAGCTTGTCTCGGTTTGTAAGACAGGTATCTGTCAAGGAAGGCAGGAACCTTCCTTGAAATGAAGACAAAAGAAAAATGTAAACCTCCCACCCTTTCCCTCCGAATTATTATATTTCGAAAATACGGAGCTCTCAGGCAGAGATATGGGAATAGGAATAACAGTTCTTTACTAATATATATGGTAAGGTAAACCAACAACAATAACTGCAGTATTAACAACAGAACAGAACAGGGACCCCGTCT
>VWYI01004801.1:522707-534336 GCA_013399455.1 Anthoscopus minutus | reverse complement strand
TTTTGTCTTTTCAAGCACCGAAGATGTACCAACCGTCAAGGCTTTTCTCTCAGCTAAATGGGAAAAATTCCACTGTCTAAGAAACGAAAAAAAAGGGCACGTAACCCCCAACACAGCTATCAGGATATTCCTAGAGAACATTCCTGTATCCACCTCTCTGCCAAACACCAATTCTGTTGCTGATGTCACCTGTCCTAACTCCCAGTTCACTGCTGGGAAACTGAGGCATGGCACCATTGGCTCCTCCTGTGGTGCCAGATCCCACCCCTGGGATGAAGGCCAGGCAAGGATACTGGGATGTGGGCAGGGATACTGGGATCTATGCTGGAGGAGAAGGAATGGCCTTGAGATGGGACATTCCCTGGGGCTATGGGGGACACTCACTCACTGCTCTCCCTCCTGTGCTCCAACTAATTGCCCTTCCTCTCCCTCTTCTTCCTTAATCAGCACATCTGGCAGGGATCTGCTCTGGAACTGCAGTTAGGGAATTTTACAGCAAAACTGCCCCTAGACAGGTACCCTCCAATGTCACAGCAGAGATGTCCCCAAGGTGGCATCTTCACCAGCATTCCCTGGACATCCCACAGAGAACGGAGATACCCTGGGTGACTCAGGCTGGGGCTAGGGAGAGCTTGGCCCTTCCCACATCTCCAGAAACTCAGTTCCCACCTCTCTCCCAGCTGAGAGACACAACCCCCCTGAAAAAAGCTGCAAACAAAACTCTGAACCTTTTAATCAGGCTCTTTCCTCACTGCTCCTCCGCTTTTCAGCTGGAAATGACCCAAGAGGGAATTAAAACATTTTGTTTCATTTTGAGCAAAGCGTTTGTTTGATCTGAAGGAACATGGGCTTGGGGAGACGGAGAAGGGGTCACTCCAGCAGCCAGAAAACAGGTCCTGGCAGCTCCAATCAACTCAGTTCTGTCCCTGGGTTTTCTGCCAGGGTTGGGAAGCAGCGGGAGAGTTGGAGAGGGGGGGATGCCTGCCTGGAGCATCCCAGGAAGGGGTGAGGAGTTGCTCTGCTCCAGGATGGATGCACAGCTCTGTTTCCAGCTGCACCCTCTGCCCAGTTTGGGGGTGGTTTCTGGGCTCGGTGGGATTTGTCCTCAGGTAAGAAGGACCCAACCAGGATCTTCCAGCACTGGGTCAGGTCACTTCACATGCAGTGTCCCTCTGTGTGCCCCTTGGCTCTCCTGCCAGGCTGGAGCTGTGCTTGGCTAACCCAGGGACAGGAAGGACCCCAAAGCCACAGGTTGCAGTGAGCTCAGTCGCTTTCCCTTTTCCCACATCTCTGTGCCCTCTGAGCAGGGCCATCCTGCAGCCCTGATGGGCTGGGAGGGTGCTGGGGTCCCTGTGGGGGCTGGGGGCTGGGATGGGAGCAGCCACAGCCCTCCCTCCTCTCCTGCTGGGCCCAGGGCCAGGCATTTGTGAGTGATGGGCAGCAGAGCCTTTATCAGCCCAACTTTGTCCTCTCTTCCGGTCCAGGAATTGCTCATGAGCTATTTGTGAAGTTTTTGACTTTAATTGTTATCCTAAATTATTCATCAAATCATTTCAATAGCCAGCTCTTGGGCCAGATTCCATTTTCTAGGAGCTGTTTCCGGGCCTGCATCTGGCAGGGAGCTAATGGCCGAGCAGCCATGGAAAGGGAACGCAAACAGGGATGTGAAACACAGGGAAACAACTGCCTGAAACACTGGGGGAGCTGTCAGGCTGAGCTGCTCCTTGCTGAGGCAGTGCCCAGCCCACATGGTCACCCTGCTCAGCACCTCCCAGCACCTCCCAGCCCCACCACTGCAGCCAATGGATCAAAGCAGAACCCCCCTTCTGGGGCTGGAACCAGGTGAGCTCCAAGGTCCCCCACCCACCCAGACCATTCCATGATTCTGCTGGAGCCCACCCGAGGTCCCACAGGCACAAACTCAGGCTGTGGCTGCAACAGAGCTAAGGTGAGACTGGGGAGGAGGCCAAGGACTGACCTTGTCTGCTCCCGGGATAATTTATCTCCCAAAGCCAGCTCAGGTTTCCTGGCTTCAGCACTGCTCTTGAAAATTTATGGGTTGAGAAAGTTCTTGGAGCCCAAATCCCTCGCCCTGTCACCTCTTCAACCTCGTGGTTATCAAGACACGAGTTCCTCTTCCCACCCTTTGTTTCAGCTCTTGGAGTGCAGAGCTCGGTCATGGCGATGCCCAGGCCATGTGAAGGTGGGATAAATCCTCCCTGTCCCCTCCTTGTCCCCATTCTTCTCTTTTTGTCCCTGTTTTCCTTCCTCTGGTGTGACATCCTTCTCTTTGCCACCTCCGCATGTTCTCTGCCACTATCCTGCTCTCGGTTTCACTCCCTTGTCTTGGCAAAATGGGCATCTTTGAGCCTGGGAGTTGCCACAGCGACAGGAAAATTGCGGTGATATTGGGATGGGTGCTGGATTGATGCCCTGCACATCACCCAACAACACCTGGGATGTTCCAAGGCTCTCGGAGCAGGAAATGGCCATGGGGAATGTCAAGCTCAGGGAGGGCATCCCCCACCACAGGAGAGGAGTTCCTTCCTCTTCCATTTGTTATTGTTTTCACTGAGAAAAAAATACATCCAGCTTTCTTTCCAAAGAATTTCACTCTCTCACAGATTTTCAGTCACCTGTGGAGTAAGAAGCAATTTAGTGGGATCAGCAGGGAGCCTTCCAGACTTGAGCAGCAGGAAACAGAGGAGGGCAGCAAGGTCCCTGCTGGAAGAGGAAGTGGTTTCAGGACTTGGATGAGGATGGCAGGGAATGCCCAACCCCAGAGCATGAGGGGAGCCCAGGTAAGGGGGTAGGAGACAGTCAAGTGCCAGGGGTTTGGGAAGAAGGCTTATAAAAATGCTGGAAGTAATGAAATGAGAGAAGAATGACCAGGAGAACAGAGCAGTTTATTCCAGGAGGAGCGCCATGGCTGTGGAGAAAAGAGAGGAGGAAATTTGAGAGTTCAATAAAACCATGGACAATCGAGATGAGGTGAATTGGAAGAAAATATTCCCATTGTTTTGGAACACAGCCCCCCTCCAGGACATCCCATAAAGTGACGCAGCAGCAGATTTCTATCAAATCAGAGGAAGTCTTTTATCGCAGGGCCCAGATGCCAAGGACAAGGCCCCAGAACAACAGCAGGAGAAGGGCTCCTGCAAACAGCAATCCTGATAAACCCCCTGGCTCAGGAAATTCCTGCATCTGGCAGCTTCCAGAGGTTGGAAGGGCTCACAGGGGAGGTGGATGCCTGGGCACATCCCATTCCTGGTGCTGAGCCCTGGAAAACATAGCTGGCTGCTCCTAAGGAGACACCTCTGGCCCAGGTGTGTGAGGCCAGTGAACCACCAGAAAAAAAAAAGGAAGGACAAACAAAATCCAACCCCAAATACCAACAGCTTTGCCAAACCATGGAAGAGCTGCTCAGCAACTCCAGAAGACCAAGCACACTCACCCTGGGACACGTCCCTGCTGCTCAGCCAGGGATGGAAGGGGGGGAAAGATTCAGCCTGAAGTCTCTCCTTTCCCAGAGAAGGGGAAGGAAACAAGACCCAAGACGGTGAGTCTGGAAAGGGAAAGACACATCTGCCGTGGATGGTTTTGCTTCAGCTGGGCTCACGGCAGCCTCTTGCAGAGGACACGCCAGGCAGTTCTCAGCAGTTATTAAAATCAGATAAAAATCCCTCCTGTTAATTCTGCTGGCAGAAATCTCCGTATCGATGCATGGAGCTGGCCCTGCTTGTTTATTTATTTACTCCCAGTGTGGGCCTTGGCTGCACAGAGATGGAAGTTGGGGTATGCCAGGGGAGGGGAAGCTTTTGGGGGGAAGAGGCAGCTTGGAATGCAGAGCAGGGAGTTGGGAGCATCCCGGTGACACGCAGCTGGACCATCCCTCTCACCATGTTCAGGCTTCATCTAGGGACTGCTTTGTTCTTTGTGTGGTCCCGATGGAATTTATGCTTGGGAGAACACAGAACACTTCACCACTGCCAGGTCGGTTTCCCAGCCCAGTTTGTCCTCAAATGCCACCTCCCTCTTGCACCTCTCCCTGCACCCATCTGGAGCCACAGCCACACATCCCAGAGGGATGCACAGAGCCAGCCACACTCAGCTCCTTCCCACGCAGTTTCAGAGTTGCTCTGCTGGAGTTTCCCGAGCTTTATTTAGCTCTGCTAGGCTCCTTTTGTGGAGTTGAGTAATTGCTGTTTGTTTATCGTGGATTGGGTGTCGATAGCTGGGTCACACCCCGAGTGCTCCCTCTCCAGAGGAGCCGTCTGATCCATTCAATTAAAATTTCTCCTGATGCTTTCATCGTTTCAGGAATTTCTCCTTCCAAGGGAGGTTTCCTGTACCTTTAGGAGCACAGATCTTCGAGGGAGGTGGATGGGGCTCAGGCCATGCTACCAAAATCAGCAAAACTCAGTCCTGCACCCCTGATCATGCCGGCCCTTGAGGATGTGACCTTGGGGTATTGAGTAGTGGTGCTGGGTCCATGGCTGGACTTGATGATTTCAGATCTCTTTATATGATTGCAGGATTCGATGATTCTGCACAGTCCCATCCAGTCCAGCCTAGAAATCCCTGGATCTCCTCAAAGGATGGACTCAATGATGTTTGAGGTCTTTTTCAGCCAAAATGATTCTGTAATAATCTATAATATTCTTACTCTGGAGGAATTCAAGCAAACCCTGCTGGTGATAGGAAAAGCACAGAGTGCTCCAGCAGAGCCAAGACTCGGAGATGGGAAAAGCCCTTTCCCCAAGGCAGCTCACCTGACACCACCCTGACATTGCCTGCTCCACAACCCGAGCCAACAATAACTCTATCGGATAAACTTCAGCTCCTAATGGCTAAAGCAGAATCCAAGCTGAGCTTGGGAAGTGGCAAAATGAGAGATGAGTCCATCAGGGACCAAGTTTGCAAAAAAGAGAAGGAAAACTCATTCTGCAGCCATTCAGTGGAGGGAGCAGCTGTCCCTGCGCTCTGGGGAAGCCAAGCACCAGCTCCACTCGCTGGCACATCCCGCTTGCTCCAGTCACTCATTCCAGCCTTTCCCACTGACAAGGCTGTGGAACAGATTGCTGTCACCAGCTCGGAGCTGAATGGGGTGGGAGGGGGAGAGCCATGTGGGGAGCAGGTTGGAAAAGAAAAAGCCATCAAAAAAAATCCATGTAAACCAAAAGAAAAGTGCCTCTCCCTCAGCCAGGTCCCTGCGGATGGGCTCTGAGTGTGGATGGGCTCTGGGTGCCAGCATGCGGAGGGGCACGGTCAGGATGGGGAGCAGATGGGGGCAGAGCAGAGGCTCTGGCACGGCCAGTGGGTGCCTGGGCAGAGCTTCCCAGCACCAGCCTGGATGAGCAGCAGCCAGAGCTTTGGCAGCCCAGGGTCGAGTCGCTGTGACACCTCTCCTTGGGCCCACACTGAGGGACTAGATCCCAGTGGAGCAGCAGCAGGACAAGGCAGGAACCACCTGTATCCAAGTGAGCAGCATGGAGAAAACCATGCCCAAGACCACGTCCATGTTGGTCACGTCCACCACAGCCACCACCACCATGACCACTGCTGCCTTGGGCCTTTGGGTTTTCTGTTCTGCATTGGTGTGTGGCTTTTGTTCAGCGTTACTAAGATCTTTTCACAGGGTGATGAAGACAAAACAATCATATTCCATTTGGGGACTCAAGGACATTTTTTCCAAACTTCAGGCTCAAAGTATAAGCAACATAGAAGGAAGAGGGTGGGCAAGCGAGACTCCTGTATGCAAATGGACTGAAACATATGAAAATGTGAGATCTCAGGACTGGATCCTCCTTTGCCTCCATCTTTGAGCCCTTCAGGCAGAGCCCTGAGTGTAGCACTGGTACTGCCAGGGTGTGGCCTTTGAAGGCCTCAACAAATATCCTTTATTCCTCTTAACTCCATCTGGCCTCTGTTCCAGCTGCTCAAGGTATCGCCACCATGACCACCATGACTGCCACCACGCCGTGCAGAGCCCAGATGCACTGAGATACAGATTCTACCAGCTGGGAACTTAATCAGGTCCATTAATTAAGCTCATTCTGCCACCTCCTCATCAGGCCCACATGGGGAATGTTGGAGGGACTGTGGGTCAGGACCCTGTCCCTCAGCTTCCCTGGGTGCTGCAGAACATCCCTGATCCCAGCAGTGTCCCTGGCAGCTCGGAACAGGGGGCTCTGGTGAAGAACCCTTCCCAAACCTCTGGGAAAGGATGTTCCGTGCACATCCCAGTCCCTGCAGCTCATCCACATGGTTCTTTTATCCATTTATCACAGGAAAACCAGGCCTGACCTTGACTCCCCCTGCACTGCCCAGTTCCTACACGACAGCCTGGATTTTGTTTATGCTCAGATCACTTGGTTCCTTTTTCTCTTTAAAATCTGGGCCATTTATTTCAAATAAACCCAGTGATTTAACATGGGAACAAAATCCCAGCCCCTGTGGCATCGAGTTTCAAAACATTGGGGTTATTTGAACATTTCTGTCACTTCCAGCAGGGTAGGAACTGCTGGAATTTAACTCACACTCACTAATGGGTTTATTTCTTTCTTTGTGGGATTCTAGGTAAATTTGGTATTAGGGAAATAAAACTTGTCAAACTTGATTTGACACACTCCAATCCCAAAATTCCTCTGGAATTGGCTGGATGGGCACATATCACCTCCACAGGGAGACTCTGGCCAGAATCCCAGATTCTGGTGGCAACACCTCTGCTCCCAGCTAGCACAGCTCAGAATTCCTGGGATGAGGGTGCTGGGATGAACAACCCCACGGCACAGCTGGCAGCCCAAAACCCTTGTTCCAGGGAAGCTGTGATTTTTTTTGTCTCCTGTGGCACCTTCCCTTGGAGGTGGCTTTACTGCAACGCTGTGTCCAGGTTTGGGATTGCTGGAAAGGTCAACAGGATCAGTGGTGATTAGCTGGAAAGGACCTACAGAGCACATTGTTTGCTCTGGATTAACGATCTGGCTGCTGAGCCAAGACTCCCTTGAACCACTTGAGTAAAGAGAGAACAAACACCCAGCGCTGGGATTAGAGCTGGAATCCCGACACCTGCCGGAATCCCAACACCTGCAGGAAGGCAGCAGTGCCAGGCTGGCCTGTGGTGCTGCGGCTGAGATCCATCTGCCAGCAAGAAAAGAGGGAAGAGAGAGAAAAGGGGAGTTGGGCACAGGAAGGAAAAATGGGAACACGACCTAACAAAACCGTGCTGCCAGAGGGGAGGCAGCAATGGGAGTGGGAATTCTGACATTCCTCTGGAGGACAGGAGCACCTCCTGGGGGTTATTTTAATGCAGATTGAGCTGTTCCTCAGTCTGAGGAACAGCTTGAATGGCTTCATGCTGCACCAGGGGAGGTTTAGATTGGATTTAGGAACCTTTTCTCCACATAAACATTGCAAAGCTTTGGACGAGACTGCCCAGGTCAGTGGTAGGATCGCCAGCCCTGGGAGTGTTCAAAAACTCAGTGGATATGGCACTGGAGGACATGGGTTAGTGATGGCGTTGTGGGGCTGGGGTCATGGTTGAACTTCATGATCTCAAAGGTTTTCCAACAGGAGTGATTCCATGAATCTATAAATCCACTTTCCCAGGCATGTGGCTGACACTCATCCCCTGCACTGAACATGGAGCACAGTGGGATTTGGGATGGACAAGGACATCCCAAGGATCCTGCAGGGCTGAGTTCTCAGGACAGTTTCAGCTTCATTCCTTAAATTTGATGGCTGTGCAGGGGCTAGCTGGCTGGGTTTGAACAATTCCCAGGCAGCCCCATCCTCCTGGAGCTCATGGATAGGGGATCAATAATTCATCCTGAGCACAGGGTGAAGATTCTCCCAAAACCACCAGTGGCGTTTCAGCTGTCACCCAAACATCACCTGTGGCATCTTCCCACATCTCCTTTCAGATTTCCTTTAAAAGCTTCATTTAGATGGAAAACAATATTTTCAGCAGATTAATTAAGTCCTAATTGCTGATTAGAAACATATTTACTGAGGTCTAACAACTATGGAGCAAGTGATGTCTTACTACTCCCTCCTTCCCGGGATTCAGACCAGCAGAGAGGCTGTTCCAGTGAGGAACTGGTGTGTGGATGATGTGCAGGCAGCAGGCACGGAGGAGCCGCTCTCCCAAATGGGAGCAGACAGCTCGTTATGTTAATGAGATGCCGGCTGATGATGAGGAACACATTGATAAGGTTTGGGACTGATAGGGATCTCCTGTGCTCAGTAGCTGTGAAACCTCAATCAATGTGTTTCTCATCAGCAGCCGGCATCCCCTGCACATAAATAACGTTCCCGATGTGGAGAAGAGCTGCACTTCCCAGCAGTTAATAAGGAATCCCAGCTCCCCACCTCCCATCCCGTCCCCGCCGCAGCGGAAACGCCGGGATGGGGCTTTGCCGCTCTCCTGCCTCCCACATCGGCTCTGCAGGGCCCCCACGGGAACCTGGGCCTGCTCCGGTGGCATCCAGAGAAGAGCTCTGGGCCACCTGGGTTCCGTGAGTTCAGTGTTCCATGAATGCCAATATTCCATGAGCCCTCACCTCGTTGTTTTGAAGTCTGAGAGCCTGAAGGCTCTCAGGACAGTCTCGCTGGAGGATGTCCCTCTGCCCTGACTTCCAGCAATGCCTGTCTAAGGTTTTCTGAGCTGGAGGAGGCAGGGATGTGCCCAGTGCCTGGGTGGCTGAGGAATGGGGAGCTGGTGGCTTGTTCACCTGTTCTCTGTTCTCAGTCACTCGGTGTCCTCAGCCTGGCCAGGCACTGATTTCTCCTGGAAATCCCTCACATTCCCTTGCCAGTTATCCAGATTTCAAAGCTTCCCATCTGCCTTATTTACCATCAGTCTCCCATCTATCCTACCAGCTGTTTCCTCTTCATGGGGGTTTGTGCTCAGCTCTGACAATCATTAAAAAAAATTTAAAAATATATATATGTAAATAGATGGACATTTGACCAAAATGATTGCCTTAAGAAAGAGCAGCTTTTTGGCTGATTCATAAATTTTGATTGAAGAATTTCCTGGTTTCATTCTCACTCCTCCACCTGGATCTTCCTCCGCAGCCTCGAGGCCATCAGCCCTTCCCCAGCAACAAAGATTCCCCTTCGTTAGCAAGAAACCTCATTTAGCCTCATCAAATGCTGCTTCAGCACAGCAGTTAAATCTTTAGGCAATCCTACATCTCTGCAAGAATTTCATTCCCAAAAATAAAAGAGTTCAGAGGAAAAATCCCTCCCTGGGAGAAACTCTCTGCTCAGGGTGATGGGTGCTTGAAGGGACAGGGAGAGGGGACAAGGGGGAGGCTGATGCCAAAGGCAGGCAGAGGAGGAGCAGGTGAGGATGAAGTCAGGGAGAAAGACGAGACCAAAAAGGCCCATTTTTCTGGGGGATAAAAGGAAATCCAGAGGGCTGAGAGCAGAGCAAGTGACACAGGGTGCTCAGCCCACACCTCGTGAATGCCACAGAGGGGCAGGCAGGGAATTGCTTTATTATTATTTTTCCTTTCAGCGTTCTTCCCTCCTTTTATCTTTGATTGTGAACCAAGATGATTTTAATTAAAAAGCCTTCCAATTAGTGCTGCCCTGGAGTTTTCATTTCCTGGGCTTTGGTAATTTGCCAGCCCAGGTTTGGGAGGTTTTGTGTTCCTTCTGGGGAAATAAATAACAACAAGCAGGATGAGTCGGGAAGAGGAGCAGGATGAGCTGGGAAGGGTGGCAGTGCAGGGGGGACCTTTATTTCTGGTTGGAGAGAGGGGAGGTGCAGGGGGGCTGCATGGGAGGGTCTCTGGCCTCTCGGGCTGAGGTCACAGCCACACCTGGCACCTGCCACCCTCGCTGGCCTTTGCAGGCACAAAAAGGGGCAGAGGCTTCCCAATGACCCCATCAGAACACACTCCATTGTCCGATGATTTCCCACCGCCTGCTCAGGAGAGAGAAGCAGCAGGAATTGCCCAGGTTTTGGGGCTCCAGCCTTTCCCTGGAACATCAGTCATCCCCTCTTTGCTGACTAATGACCCCTGGGCAGCAGAGGGGTGAGTTCTCCTCTTCCCCAGGATGAAGTAGAGGAATCATCCAGGATTTTGGGGCTCTTGCCTGTCCCCTGGTCCAACCACCATCCCCTCTTTGCCGACCAGGGACCGCTGAGCGAGAGCAGAGTTCTCCTCTTCCCCGGAGCCGCAGAGGGAAAGAGCCCAGCCTGAGCTCCTGGGACACACAGGCCGGAGGGGACGTGGGACCCACGGACCCCGCGGGCACATCCCTATCTCTCACACACACACGCCCACAGCTGCACGCGGACAAAAGCCCTAGGAAAAGAAAAGGAAAATAAAAAAATCTTGTGGAAAGCCTTTATAATCCTCAATCCCATCTATTGTTAATGGGATCGTGAGTAGGCAGTGTTTGGAGAATTCATATGTGATAAATATTTATACCCCGTGTTTTTGGCCTGTTATCTGCGGAGTGCGCCTGTTTGATCTGGTGTCGGGCTTTCTTTAGGTCATTTACATCCCCTTTCGGCCGCAGCGCTTGTCCGATAGCAGCTATCACATAATTAAGTTTCTTTTGCTTATCCCTAATCCTGTCAAACCACCTACTTATCTCTAATTTCCTGTCCATTACCCTCCTTGGGGGAGCTTAGATCTCTAACGCAGGACAGGGACGGCTCCGAGGGCATCGCCGGCGCCCCCAGCCCGGTCTGGCAGCTCCCAAACGAGCTGTGACGAACCGTGCTGGGGATATTCTCGTGCTGGGGACAAGCCACAAAGCGGGAGAGCTCGGGGCTGTGCCGGGCAGGGATCTTGGGATCGCTTACAAACAAAAGGCTGCAGCAAAGCCATGGGATTTCGAAATCCTTCCTTAATTTTATGTCCGTCCTGCCGGGCCTGGGATGGGGCACACCCCGGCATTAACGGGACCGCTCTTCCCGGGGGCTGTCCCGGTTGGAAATCCAAGCTGCTGGACTGCGCTCCGTAAACGCCTGTAGGACATGGGTCAGGGGACATGAGCTGACACAGCAGAGCCAGGCAGGGCTCCTAAGAAGGATTAAATCTGATCTGAGTGAGCGAGATCCCAGCAAGGAGACGCGCGTGAAGAATTTATGTTCTGTGCCCATCAGGATGACAAAACCCGGCAGGTCCCAGCCTGCTGAAAATGGCCAAACCCACCCGCCTTTTGTCGCTCGGAAATCTGCTGAACAGCTTCCATGGAGACTCCAGGAGGGCGCAGCTCCTCCATGGCCTCGGCGCTGAGGAGTCACCGTCCCACGGGAGCGACACTTGGCAAGGCTGAGATCGAGCCCTTCCCCTGGCCCTGCCTAAAATCCACCGCTTCCTGCCGGGCTTTTTCCCAGCTATTTATAGAGCACGGCTGACAAGGTGCCCCTGCGAGGAGCTTTCCCCTGGGAAAGAGCTGCCTCCGTGTCTTGCCAAGGCACTGGTGGGACAAACACTGCCCCAGTTCTCCCAGTGCCACAGCCCAGCCCTGCCCGGCTGTGCGAGGAGTCCCTGGTGCTGCTCATCCTGTACTGCCCACCCCAGACCATCCTGCATTGCCCACCCTGCACTGCCCACCCTGCACTGCCCATCCTGCACTGCCCACCCCAGACCATCCTGCACTG
>VWYI01004801.1:482964-522319 GCA_013399455.1 Anthoscopus minutus | reverse complement strand
TGCACTGCCCACCCCAGCCCACCCCAGCCCTCGCACCCTTCCATACCAGCCTCTGGGACTGCTCCCAGTCCAAACCCCGAGGCAGCGGCATGGGCAGGGCAGCTCCCGCCAGATTTTACCAGGATTTTCGGTGTTGAGATGTTGATTTATGTGTCCGAACCTTCCCAAACCTGGTGAGAATCATCCCCACCCTGTGGCGGGGACAGAAGTCACCCAGCACGTTGAGGGCAGCCACGTCCCTGTCTGGTCATCCCCGAGAGGGATCCAGGGTGCTCAGTTTTAGGAATGGCACTCCTTTCCCCTGTTCTCTCCTCCCCACACACCCGGCAGCCCCATCTCCCTCCTCTGGCAAAGGCATCCTGGGAGCTGGCCAAAAGTGGGAGTGTCCACGGCCAGGTTAGAAAGGTCTTGGAGCAACCTGGGATAGTGGAAATTGTCCCTGCTCATGACGGGGGTGGAAGTGGGATAAGCTTTAAGGCCCCTTCCAATCCAAAGCCTTCCAGGAATAAAAGCAGATTTCTCACCATGAGCAGCAGCTCCCCTCAACACCTTCAGGGTCTCTGCCCTTCCTCAGGCACAAGGACGGTCCCCGAGGCAGGGATGGCACATCTTGCTTGTCCCACCCTGTCCAGATCCAAAGGAATTGCTCCCAGGGACACTTCCAACATCCCCATGAAGCCAGGAGCAGGTCTGTCAGGATCTCTGGGAGGGGTGCAGCCCCCTTGGCTCCAGTCCCAGCTGCATCAGTCAGGGGCTGAATTTGGCCTCATGGGAGGAACTCCAGGGGTGTCTGGATGCAGACTGAGATTAGGAGGGATTTGTGCGGGGGCTTTACCTGGCCACTGCTCCCTAGAGCTGTCACTCCTTTCAGCAGCACTAAAATTCAATTAGTTAAAACAACAACAACAACAACAACCATGGCTCCAGACAAGTTTGTGCCTCACACATTTGATCCCTTTTATTGCTCAGCCCTGCTCTGAACTCCACCAGCAACATCCGAGCTGACTCTCACCAGTTCCCTGGTTTATTCTACCAGGATTAAGTCAACCCCACAGTCTCCAGCTGTTTTGTGGTTGGGCCTGGATACATCTTTATATTCCAGCTCCATTATTAAGTGGAAAGTGGCCAAATTGACAGAGCTGCTTCAGGGACGACAAGGCCATTGAGGTCAGTGATGGTCCTGCCAGCTGGAGGGACACTGGGGACTCATGATTTGCTTGCAAAGCTCTGGCCTGTTGTCTTAGCCTCACTTGATGTCCCTGAGGGGGCTCCTGTGAAAGGCCTGAATCCAGCAGGAATGTTTGACTTCTTGGCAGAGAGATGTAACAATCTGTCCTGGAGAATTGCAGGAAGATTTTGTGTTCAGCCGGGGTTGTCCATCACATCCCTTCATCACCTGATGTGAAGCTGCTCTTTGGCTTTCCCTGGTGGGATCTCCCCTGGACGCTGGTGGCCTCCCGCAGCCGGATGGGGGCTGAACAGGGAGCCACATCCTTCAGCTGGTGGGAATCACCCTGCTGGGAGCAGGGAATTGGTGCAGCCACACAAGGAACCCAGCTCTGCCCTCCCGGGTCACCAGAGGTGTGATGGCACCGGCTGGCTTGGGGGTGGTGATATGATGTGATGTGATAAGGTGTGATAAGATGTGATGTTATAGTCACCCATCAGCCATGCTGGCGTGTCCAGCCAGGGATGCTCCAGGAGCGTGACCCCATGGGACAGCCAGGGCCTGCCTGGAACAGGGTTTTCCCAAGCCAAATGGGATAAGTCATGAGGAGAATTCCGTAAATAAGCATGGGTTTGCTCCTAGATTAACACACCCTTTATGTTGGTGATGAAGAGCAGCAGAAGGGTCATGCAAAGAAATGGATGAAAGCTCCATCCATCAGCTCCTTGAAAGACTGTGTGATTTATGGAACTCTCCTGCACATCAGGGGCTGTGTGGGGCTCAGGCTGTCCCCAGGAACCAGCAGCACTCAGGCTTGTTGTCCACATGAGTGAGGGGTAACAAAGCCACCCCTTGCTGCTGGCACAAGCTGGAGAGTGGGAGAAGATTCCCAGCCTGGCATTGCCTGTGGGGCAGCACCTGGACTCCCCTAGCAGCCTGAGGAGCTGCCCAAAATTGGGAATCCCAGAAGGTTGGGCTGGAAGATCATCTCATTCCACCCCTTTGCCATGGGCAGAGACACCTCCCACTGTCTCAGGCTGCTCCAAGCCCCATCCAGCCTGGCCTTGGACACTTCCAGGGATCCAGAGACAGCCACAGCTTCTCTGGGCACCCTGTGCTATGGCCTCCCCATCCTCACATGGAACAATTCCTTCCCAATATCCCATTCAACCCTGCCCTCTGGTAGGGGGAAGTCATTCGCTGTGTCCTGTTACTCCTTGTCCCAAGTCTCACTTCAGCTCTCCTGGAGCCCCTTTAGGCACTGGAGGAGGCTCTGAGGTCTTCCTGGAGCCTTCTGTTCTCCAGGCTGAACACTCCCAATCCCCCCACATCTCATCCAAGTGCAATTTCTCTTCCCTGTGTGACACATCCTGGTGTCTCCTGCCCTCTCCCAGAGCTGCTGCTCTCCCAGTGCAGGGTGAGGGCAGCTCCGATGGCTTTTCCCGGCAGCAGCCAGGGCTGGAGCGCCTTTACCTCAGGGATTCTGCAAAGCTGCTTCTCCTGCAGTTAAATAACGCCACTTCCATGTGTGACTCATACTTTTCCCCCTGCTTTGGTCTTCCAGTTTTCCTAATTACTGCAAGCTCTGTGACTGGGAGCGTGGAATGTTCCAGCACTGTGTGTGTGTGATTCACCTAACGGGGAGTGCTCCCAGCCTAAAGGGACTTGGAGCTTTTCTGGCATCACCCTGTGACCTGGAAAGCAGCCAGAAAATCTCACCAAGGTCATTTCTTCCTTTTCCTTCCTCCTTGGGCTCCTTTCTTTCCCTCAGCCCCTCTGCTCCCTCCCCACTCTCCTCCCAACAAGGCTCAGCAGCACCTTTTTATTACTCATCAACATTTTTGCTATAAAACCTCCCTGAAATCCCAACCCTGCTGCAGCTCCAGCCCTGCCAGAGTGTGGTCCCTGGGAACCACCCCCATCCAGAGCCACTGGCATGGCAGGGGCTTCAGCTGGGGCACAGCAACATTCCCTGGAACACACTGACCTTCCCTGGAACACACCAACCTCCTGTGAGACACACCAATCTTTCCTGGGACATGGTCAGATATTCCTGTGTGATTTAGGAACTTCATTTCCAAAGAGAAGATTGGAAACTTCTGTGAAAGTTGTGTGTGTCCATCCATCCATCCATACATCCATGCAAGTCCATCCAGCCACAGATCCCACTTCCAGAGGGAAGGGGGCACCCCAGGGTGGGATTCTGTCCCCATTTGCCCCCTTATTCCTGTGCCTGGCCCAGGCAGTGGTGGCACGGGTGGAAATGGAGAGGGAAGGAACTGGTGCAGGGGCAGCCAGAGGCTGCATGGAAATAATCTGGCACCCCATGAATTTTTCTGGAAGCAGGAGCAGCAGCACTGGGGCTGTTTTTAGCTGTAACAGGTTAGTGTCAGGCCCAACAGCCACAGGGGAGGGAGCAGGGAGAGCAGGACGCAGCCTTGGCAAAGCCGGGTGCCAGTCCCGTGTGTCCCATGGGAATGTCCCTTCTCTCCCAGTGTCCCCTCTGAGCGCAGGGCAGGGTGCTCCAATCCCTTCTCTGTGTTCACACAAGTGCCCAGAGCACCCAGGCAGCCCAGAGGGAGGAGACACCAGTCGGTGTCACCTTCCCACTGACAGTGTCATACTGGCACTCACAGTGTCACCCTCTCACTCACGGTGTCACACTGGCGCTCTCACGGTGGCAGCAGTCCCCTGTCCTGCAGAGTGACCAGACAGGGGTGAGGAGGCACTATCCATCAGAACCCTCACTCCAGAGGTGGCACAGGCACCAACCCCACCCCAGAAACCCCTTCAGATTCCAGTGCTGGCTCTTGCATTCCCAGCCCTCTCCTGCCTTTCCCTCACCTTGCACACAGGCGCTGCTCTCGAGGTGCTCCAGCACCTGCTCCTTGTCCCTGATGAAACTCAGGGTCTGTTGGCCTGGTGGCCCTGGCAGGACATTGAGAAGCAGGATGGGCCATGCCAGAGGTCACAGAAGGTGGGACACCCCTGTGACTTTATGGAGGCTGCACAGCCTGGTTTGAAGCTCTTCCATTTCAATCCAGGTGTCCTGGGCCAGGTTGTGGGTGAGGTCACAGCCCTCAGACCTTCCCTCCCAAAGAAGCCAGGAAGCATCATCCCCTCCCTGTGTCCTGAGGGGCTGAGGTGACAATTTTGCAGCCTGCAGGGCTGAGGTGACAATTCTGCTGTGTTTAGCACAGGGACATGCTCAGCCAAGCAGTGAGTGCTGAGAGTAGGGAAGTGCACACAGTGTGAGCACAGAGGATGCTTTGGACCATGTCCCTGAGCAGCATTTTCCTGAATTCCTCATCCATGAGATCACAGATCAAGGCAGAGCTGGAAGCAGTGGCCAGATCCCTCTTTCACAGCCCTCAAACAAATTCCCTAAAAGCTTCCCCTGTGTGTGCGCAGATTAAATCGTTAATGAATATTTTTGCTAAGCATCAGAAATCTGGCTGGCGCTGGAGCTCGGCTCAGCCAAGACCTTGGAGATTTGGCTGCAAGGATTCAGCAGCAACCAGCAATGGAGCCAGGGGCCTCCAGAGCTGTGGAGACACTGCATTGTCCTGCCACTGCTCCGGGGTTGCTGGGTGGTTGTCCCTCTGCTGTCCTGGCAGGAGTGTGCCAGGGAGGGGTCACAGCCAGGGCTGGGGGCCTCCAGGGAAAATGGGAGAACCTGCAGGGATGCTTGGCACAAGGACAGGCATCAGACAGGCTCCCACACAGAGAAAGGAAGGATCTAGGTCACACCTGGCAGGAGATCCCAAGGTTGGGCTGTGATGTGCAACTGGGACATATCTGTGGTGCTCCGTGTCTGCCTGTGCCACACAGCTACTCCAGAGCCACCAGAGTGTGGCACTCCTCAGGTGACGCTGCCCCACCTCGGACACAGCCCTTGCTCCTCCCCATCTGCTGCTCTGTCCCGTGTCCCGAGCAGCCACTCCAGCAGCTCCACGGATGCTCCAGGTTGGCAGGATGGGCTGGAATGTCGGGATGGCACAGACTGGAATGTTGGGATGGCACAGACTGGGCTGTGGGAATGGCAGGCACAGGTTGGGTTGTCTGGAAAAGAAGAGGCTTGCAAAGAAGGGAAGGAAAAGAGAATAAAACAACCTTGGTAGGACAGGGAGTTGCACCAGATCACATTTTCCAGGCACGATCTCAGGCAGCTTCACGGATGTTAATTAAGACTTCTGCCCTTCCCGGGGGATGCACTGAGGTACTACAAATAATGGTATTACCAGGAGCATCAGTACAGATAAATTAATTAGGGGCAATATTTGAGAGAAAGAAAGCTGTTGGGATATGGAGCAGGAGGGGGAGAATGAACCTGTTCGCTCACACCACGGTACAGTTCAGCCAGGCCACTGTAGACTTCCATGGACTTATCCTGATTTATCCTGCCTCAGAACCAAATCCTGCCTTACCCAAAGCCAAGCACCCACTCCATGGAAAAGCTGGAGGTAAAACCGAGCTTCTGTAGCTGCAGGGAGGGGAGGGTACCACAAACCCACAGCCCTGGGAACAGGGATACAGACCCTACAGACTCCCCTGAGCCTGAAGGATCGCTGCTGGGTCTGGGCAGTAGCTCTGCTGGAGGTTCCAGGCTGGTGCTTTATGAACTGAGTGGTTTCAGCCTCTGCAGGGGGAGGATGTGGCCACACTGACCATGAACAGTCCAGCAGTGGTCGCTTTCATGGCTATTTTGGGAGAGAACTGTGTCCAAAAAAGAGCCACCAAGGACAGCGGGGAGAAAAGCACAGCCCTGAGCTGTGCTGCAGTTGAAGGTCAGATACGATCTGCTCTGATTTCCTGCGATTCTCTCCGTGTGGATCCTGGGCCAACAGCAGCAGCCGGAGCACTGAACAATGGCCGGAGCGCCTGTGCCGCCAGCCCCGAGCCCTATCAGATCCTGCGGGGACACTGGGGCCTGGCTGGGCTCCTGCCACTCCCAGATAGGGCCCTGCATTGTCTGCATTGTCTGCAGAGTTTATTTCCATCCACTTTTGACAGCCGAGGGCCTCGGGACGTTGGGTGAGGCAGCTCCTCTTTTGTTGGACTTCCATGTCCCTTCCTGCTCTTCCTTCTAAACAAAGCCATTATCAGTGCCCTGATCTCACTGGGGGACAGGGTGAGGGACACTGTGGGACTGCCTGCAGAGCCCTTCCCAGCCCCCTCAGCCCCTCCATCCATCACATGATGCCAGGATAAGGCCTCTGTCCATCACCTGGGAGCCATGACAGGCCCCCTCCGTCCATCACCAGGACACAGTGACAGGAACCCCCTGTCCATCACCTGGACACAGTGACAGGAACTCTCTGTCCATCACCTGGGTACAGTGACAGGAACCCCCTGTCCATTACCTGGACACAGTGACAGGAACCCCCTGTCCATCACCTGGGTACAGTGACAGGAACTCTCTGTCCATCACCTGGGTACAGTGACAGGAACCCCCTGTCCATCACCTGGACACAATGACAGAAACTCTCTGTCCATCACCTGGGTACAGTGACAGGAACCCCCTGTCCATTACCTGGGCACAGCGATGGGCCCCTCCATCCATCCTCGGGCCACTGCGACAGGTGGAGGCCATTTGGCTGAATTCTCGGAGCACTTTCTGCCTTCTCCAGAAAGATCAAAAAGAACAAAACTATTCCAGCATAACAAAGTCCTGGCTATGACTGGACAGACAACAGACCCCATGGTCTGCACAGATCTGGGAGGCGGGGAAGGAGGAAAGGAATATGGATCTCTAGCCACCAAAGCAAGGCTGGAATGCTCTGGCTGGGGGCACCTGGAGGACACTGAGCAGAGGAAAATTTTATGGGAGCCCTGAGTCACCTCTCCAGCAGGTTGGCTCCTCCAGGCAGGAGCAGCATCGCTGGAGGGATGTGAGAACAGCCTTGGACAGAGCCCAAGGACAGAGCCTTTCCAGACCCCTGATCCAGCATCAGAGCATGAGCTAAATACCACTCGGAGCAGGGACGCTTTCAGGAATGTGCTCCTGCGCAGGGAATTGGTGCCGGCAACTCCCGGGAGCGAGGTGCTCGTTATGCAGAACAGGCACCCGGACCCGGCTGGAGAGCACAGACCATCCCACTTTTCCATCCTAACCCCCTCAGATGCTCTGGCTCATCTGGAGCTGCTGTTTTGTTCATCAGTCCCATTCCAGTGCATTCCCAGATCTCAGCCCGCACTAATTACAGCTGGAGAGGCAGGGATGGGAGCGTGGAGCGGCCACCTGGATGCTGAGAGTCAGGGAATGCTCCCTGCCAAGGCTCCACATGTGCTTTTGTACTCATTGTTTGACTGGGCTGGTTTTTCCCAAGGAGTTGAGCAGATGGATGGGAGCACTCCCTGGATGTGCCCACGATCACATGGAGCCCTAAAATTCCACTCGAGATGGGAGCTCTTGGGAGAAGCCAAGGCGGAAGGGTCTTGCTCTGCCATCAAGGAATGGGGAGGGAACTGGGATGCAGAACAGCCAAGTGGGAGACTGGTGGTTTCTGCCTGATGCAAGCCACACAGTCCAGGAAAACCAAAGGTATTCCCTGTTGGAATAAATCCTGATGGCTCTGGAGAGAAGCTGCAGCAGCATCCTGGGAATTCACTTTGCATAGGAGTCTCTTGTGCTCCCACGTAACATCATCAGTGAGGCACAGGATGGGCTTTAGCACCTCCAGAGCTTCTGGATGTGGTTCATCACAGCCTCAGTGTTCCTTCCTGTCCTCCTCCTGCAGGAGCATCCCTGGATTTGCTGAGCTGCTGGAATGCCGATCTCCCCCAGGTGCAGTGATGCCCGAGTAACCTTGGCAGCCCCCTGAGCCTCAGCCCACTCTCACAGGGGAGCTTGGCCTCCCCTCTGGAGTCCCCACAGGGTTCTGTGAGGGACCCCAGTGTCCCCTCCTCCTGGGAGGTGACATTCCAAGTCACAGGGCTCTTCTCTCCATGCTAGTGGTGGGTAGGAAGGGGTTGTGTCACCAGCTCCCCCAGATGCAGGTGAAGAGAAGGAGAAGAGGCCCATGACACCCAAAAAAAGTCACCCCAAGGGTGACCCCCGCCTCCTCTGAAAAAGCCATCACAGGGCAGTGCCCATCCCTCACATGATCCTGTGGTGCCAGTGGTGCTCCAAGGGCCCAGGAAGAGGGGATGGGAGCTGTAGGAGAAGGAGAAATTTGGGCTGAGAGCAGCTGGAGCAGAACAGCCACCTCAGAGGGGATCAATGTCTGCTTTAATGCAGGAAATTCCTGCCTCACAAACCTCTCCTCAGTTCAGGTGGGCACCAGGATGATGAGATGGTTCTGGAGGTTCATGGCAAGTTGCTGGATACAGGCAGCACTCCCAGGTTACATTTGTGAGAGCTCTGGAAAATACTTTAACAGGCTGGAATGAAAAGGCTCATTTTCCTCGGAATGAGGGAATCCTGGAAATATCAACACTCCCTTATCACTGTGGTGGCTGCAGAAGCAGGGGCACCTCATCATGTGCAGCTCTCCAGAGAGAGGACAGCCCATTTTCCCACATTCTGTGTCAGTGGAGCCAGCTCCCATCATCCCACATGGATTAAACAGGTGGAGAGGGAAGCCAAGGAGCAGATACAGCACCAAGCTCAGGGAGGGGCAGGTGCTCAGAAACAAGTGGGTGTGTGAAATATCTCCCACTGTCCCTGGTTTTCTGCCCATCCCATTCCTGGTTTCTCTGGGAAAATGCTTCAGCCCACCCAGAGTGCAGAGGCAGCACCGGGGCAGCTGGAGGGATCCCATCCAAGCTGGAGGATTTGCTGACAGTGGGTAGGAACCAAGCCTCTGTTTTTTCCAAGCTGCTTGGAAAAATCTCACTCTGGCTTAGGCCTGGCTCTGCAGCTCAGCTCAGCTCAGCTGATCCAGGCTGGGCACCTTTACTTTGCTCTCCTTTGGGAGGACAGGTCCAAGAGCCAATCCCTTTTCCCACCTCAGACAGGGATAGCAACCTTTGTTCTGCTCCAGGCAGAGCCAGGAATCCCAGAAATCCCAGGGGAAGGGAGACCTTTCACAGTTATCCAGACTAATCTTCAAAGATCTGTGCAATAGCTGGGATGAGCTGCCTGAGCTCTCCCAAAAAAGTCTCCGTGCCAAGCTGCATGGCCCAGAAAAAATACCTCAGTAAATGATCCCAAATTCCCCAGTACATCCCAGTTCCAGCTACTTCCCAGTTCCAATCACTTCCCACTTCTCCTGTCAAGAGCTGCTCAGCAGCCCTCTGCACACATTATCCTACATGAACTCAGCCTCCAAACTCCAAACTTCACTACACAGGACTACTGGAAATTCTCGGGATCATCTGGGTTGCTTAGCTCTGTAGTCCAAAGAAAAGACTGTGAAATTCCCTTCGGAAAGGATGCATGCAGTGGGAGAACCCCATGGGGCATCAAATGAGCTCGGAAGAGCCCTAGGCACAACCTGCTTGCCTGTGAGGTTGGATCTCACTCATGCCCTAAGGTGTCCTGGTGCCCCAGGAGCCTCCCTAGAGAGCACAGCTCACCTCCCACACATCTCCCAGTCATCCGGGAAAAGACACGGACAAGCTGGGATGAAAGAAGTTTTAGAAAAGTGCCTTGGAAAAAGGTAGGGAAAGGCAGAATGCTTGGGAAGGGGCTAAAGGAGCCAGCACTCCTCGTGCCCCAGGGGGACCGAAGAACGGGACCTGGTGAGCTGCTCCAGCTGCAATTCCTCCTTGTAGATGAAAAAAACAGGAAAAAAAGCAAATGCCCGGAATGCGGGATGCAGCCCCAGAGCTGTTTGCAAACAGGATGCTTTTAAAGCCTCGCAGGAGGCTGTGTTGGGGCTTTAATCCCCGGCAGTTCATTTGTACCTCCTAACGTTTTACTGCTGCCCCATTACCTCAGGGTCGGAGCGGGGCTGGAGCGGGGCTGGGAGAAACTCAGGAAGTTAGGAATTTCGGGGAGACGGAGTGGAAGAGTTCTGTAGATCCTTTCTGTCACCAGCGCAGCTTTGGGGAGAACACTCAGAGGCTTTAACGCTTCTTCAAACTCGTGCAGCCCCTCAGGACAAGAAAACTGGGTGGAGATGTGGAGCAGAAGCTCTTTGCAGACCTCATCTCATTCCTGCCTTCAGCAAGGACAAAAATGCCAAAAGATGACCTGAATATGGAAAAAAAAAAAAATAGGTGAGATGGACTTTCTTCGGCTGCCCAAACGTTTGGGGTTTGCATCTGAGCGTCTCGGGGGCTTAGGGAAGTTCACCCTTTCCCACGTCCAGATTCCCAGCCCCTGCTGCAGGGTTCCTGCGCAGTAACGGAGCCGCAGTCACACTCAGACAAACCTCTGGCACAGTCAAGGAGTAATGAGCGGTTTAAATGTCATTAGGAAAGAAATTCCCCTGGGAAGTGTGTCGGGACTGTCACGTGAGTCCCACTCATGGCTCATTGACCCCGACGGGGTGAAGGACATCCCTGCTGAGGGCACAGCGGAGGAGGGAAACTCCCTTGGAAATGCAAATTTTTGTCTTTTGTTGGAGTAATTGGTGCTATCAGAGCGGGTGGAGTGTGAAGAGCAGCCGGGCAGGAGGATCAGCAACAGTTATTCCAAACAAAACCTTTGGGAAGCCTCATGTCCCAGAGGGGATGAGCCCTCATCCCAGCTGAGGACACGGGCAGGCTATCCTTTCAAACACGGGTCAAATTCAAATTATTGGGAATTTCCATAATATTTATTAATTTCCCTAAATTCATCAGACTCTGCTTATCCCCATTCCTGCACCTCAAGGGTGAGGATTAGCACTGAGAGATCATCCTGGAGAGAGGACAACCAGGCTGCTGGGAAAATGGGAATGGGCTTTGGGTACAGGAATAAACACTGTTTTACAGAAAAGTGGGAAGAGGGTGTGAGAAGGATGTATGGAAGAATTCAGAGAGAATAGAGAACGGAAGAGGAATGGGTAAATGTGGGAATGGAGAGAAGGACGGAGAGGAGGAAAGAACCAGAGGTGGAAGTGATGAGGACCAGGCTGAGCCTCTCGCAGGGAGCAGCTCCCCCAGCCCAGCAGCCCTGCTCAGCCATTCCTTCCCCCTTGTCGAGAAGCTGGAATGCCTTTTCCCACCAGCACCATTTTGTTCTGCCCTGGTTTTCCCTCGCCTGCTTTGTTCTTTCCCCTTTCAAGCTCCTGCTGAGGGGAAGTGTTAATTCTTCCCAGGTGCCTGTGTCTCGCCATCCTGCCGTTCCCTGCTCTCCCACTCGATGTTCTCCAGGCAGGCTCTGCTCCATCTCCCCCGGGGAGCACCCTGGGGGCCCTGAAAACAGGCAGCTCTTCCCAAACCTGAGAAAATCAGACCTGAGGCTGCAGCCTCAGCTTTGCTGCCATTCCTTGGCATGGATAGTCTGTATTCAGAACTGAGGGGACACCAGCCACCAGCGGTGACACACAGACTCCCTGCCCACCATCCCAAAGTGCTCAGAAAATCCCACTGGGGTAAGGGACAGGATGGGGAAGGGAACCTGACCCCCCAGGGTTTCCTGCCCTGAGGCTGTTGGGAAGGGAAGCCAAATAAAAGAGCGCTTACCCAGCTCAGAGCCAGGCAGGAGCTGCCAGCACCTTGGAGCTGAATGTGTTTGCAATTCCTCGGCCTCCTGCCTTGCTCCTACAAACTGCCAGGATCCAAAGGTGAAATCCCTGCAGCTGCTTCTGCTGTGGCCGCAGCTCCATGCAGACATTCCTGGTTCTCGGCACATAAAACAGCTCCATGTTCCAGGGCAGCAGTGCCACAGCAGGGACGCTTTATGATGTGTGAGCCTGACTCAGGTCTGGGATGGGGAGAGGGAGCAGAGCCTCCTTCCAAAGCAGGTGAGCCCTTGGCTTTATTCCTCTCTCCAGCAGACACCATCAAAGGAGAGGACAGCTCCCGGCTCCTCCTGCAATCGCAGATGGAAATTCATATCAGGTCAGGTGCAGTGCAGGAGAGAAAAGCCCCACTTCAGCAGATTCAGATTCATCTGGCTGCCAGGACCTTCCCATCCCATCCAAACCCTGTCCTATGCACACCCCTAAAGCACCACTCATTCCAGCCTGAGCCACCCACTCCTCCTCTAAGGGCCCATTCCCAGCAAAAAGAGGATCATAGGAATGCTGGAGAGTGAAGGGCTGGCTGCTCCATGGCAGCACTGCCCAGCCAGCACCGGCCCCAGGCTGGAAGAGCCACCAGCTCCAGGGGAAGTGCCAGCAGGAGCTTTCCCTGGAATGAAAGCAGATCCGTCTCCCACACACCAGAACTCCCAGGGACATTGTGGATTTCCATGCTTTAGGGGTTTCAGTGGGTTTTGAAAGCCTGACCTCACTTTGAGAACATGTATGAAAGTCCAGCCACAGCTGCTCAGAGCAGCATCCAGGAATTCTGCAGCTGGTGCCTCCCAGGCTGGCTCTGGCACAGCCTCTCCCCCTGCCCCAGGCTCCTGGCAGCCCCCATGGACCCTGGCTGACCATGGCCAGTGTCATTTATTAATGCATTCATTAATTTATAGCAGTAGCACCTGCAGGGAGGTCCCCAGACAGCTGGATACTCCCAGCCAAGTCAGCCCACTCAGCTCCTAGTGGTCCAGAGCATGGAGCTTCCAGAGGCTTTTCCCTCTGGAAACACTTTCCAATCTCTCTTGCACTGATGAATGGCATGGAAGAGACAGGTTAGAATCTCCAGGATGGAAACAAGGTGGAAAAGGGAGAGAGACAGAGGAACTGCCCCTGGTCCAGAGGGTTAGGCATGACAGGTCTGGTGGTAAATATTGGGATATAGAGGAATATATATCCTATATAGGGGAATATATCTATAAAAATATCCCAAAGTGGCTCCCCCTGCTCCTCTTGCCCAGAGCTTTGTCACCAGCTGCTGCCTCCCATTCCCAAGGCATCCAAAGAGGTGGTGAAGATAAGAGCTGTGAGGAGAAACCCCCGGGACAATCCTGAGGAAATCAGGTTCCTGGAAGCCAGGCTTCCTTCCCAACCCTCTTTTCCATTTCCTCCCCCTCCTCTGAAATGATCCTGGAGAATTCTTTCTCCCCCTGTTCAGTGCCCAGTCTCTAATTGGGAATGCAGCTCCGGAGCCCATGGAGGTGTTATTTTCGGCACAGGGAATGGAGATATCTCCCAGCAGCTGTCAATCCTGCTGACCTGAGCTTCTGTGCAGCCGGCTTTTTTTCCCCCTCTCTTTCCCTTCCGATGTTTTTTCCCACTCCCTTTATTCCTGCAGCCAAGTTACTGTTTCATTGCTCTCCACTGGGACTCTGACAAGCGCCGAGCTCCTCGCAGATGACACAGAATAATTGAGATGTCCTTCTGCTGACCTTCAGTGCCTGCCAGCACTCGCATCCCTGCTGGGGACGAGGTGACAGCCAAGTGGCACCAAGTGCTCTGTGCCCATGCTAAGGAGGGACACTCCTGTCCTTGGGGGAAGGGAAAAGAGGGAAAATACCCCCCAGGAATGAAGCAGGGGGCAGGGAATGCAAAGCTGGCAGGAAGGACAGCACCAGGAGCAGCCCCAGTGCCAGGCACAAGCATGGCCACATGTATGTCCCCATCCTCCTGTCACATGTGTGTCCCCATCCTCCTGTCACATGTGTGTCCCCATCCACCTGTCACATGTGTGTCCCCATCCACCTGTCACATGTGTGTCCCCATCCACCTGTCACGTGTCCATATCCTCCTGTCACACATGTCCCCATCCACTTGTCACACGTGTTCCCATCCACCTGTCACATGTGCGTCCATAACCACCTGTCACACATGTCCCCAGCCACCTGTCACATGTGTGTCCCCATCCACTTGTCACACATGTCCCCAGCCACCTGTCACACACGTGTCCCCATCCCCAGGATGTCTGCACAGCACAAACACAGCCAGGGAGACCCCGCAGCCCATGGGAAGCAGCACAAGGACCCCGTTGGAGCAGGTGCTGAAGGGGATGGAGACAGAGGAGCAGGGGATCATACAACCATGGAACCCCAGAATCTCTGGAGGGGACCCATCAGGATCATCAACCCAACTCCTGCACAAGCAACAATCCCACCCTGTGCCTGGAGCATCATCCAAATCCTCCTGGAGCTCTGGCAGCCCTGGGGCTGTGCCCATTCCCTGGGGAGCCTGGGCAGTGCCCAATACCTTCTGGGGGAGGAACCTTGCCTGATATCCCCCTAAATCTCCCTGATACACTTCCAGCCATTCCCTGGGTCCTGTCCCTGCCCACAGAGAGCAGAGATTGATGCTGCCCCTCTGCTGCAGGGATGCTCCATGGATACTCCATGGGGAAGATGGAGGATTCCTAGAGGGTGGGAGACAAACTCTCCTCCCAGATTGTGCCTTGCCTGGATTTCTGAGGCTGGAGACCACTGGGATGGGAACATGCAGCCCCTGTGCCATCCTGGGAAGATCCTGGTGCCTCCTACCCAGGGCAGGCCCCACTCCTGGTGTTAAAAATTACCTCAAACCAAGGATGGAGGAATCTTTTCTTCCACATCCACTGTATTTGGATGGGAATCTCCCAGAAACTCAGTATCAGATACTTCCTTCAGTTCCATGGGAGCTGCAGAAGATGAATCCAAGTATAGGCATAGCCCTGACCATTCCCAGCCTGGGAGCTTCTCCAGAGGAAGGAAGAAGGGATAGAGGCTGGTTTAGATTATGGAAACATAGAAAGGAGAAGGTGCTGTAAGCAAAGAGGATTGGTGGTTGTTGTTATCAGTGCACCCAGAGATAAGCCAGGAGTGGGGACAGGGATTCCAAACAAATGCAAGGGGAGTCAGTCACTCCTGGAGAAGTTTATGGTGGGAATAAACACAGAGGGCAAGGGCAGGAGATAAGGCTGTATTGGGAGCAGGGAACGGCGGTGGGGCAGGTCCACCCCATCCCCACCACGGAGCCATGGATGGGTTCCCCACCACAGGCTTTGTCCCAGGATCCTGCTAGAGGGAAAAGGGAGGAAGGAATTGTGTCCATGAGCCTGAACTCCACATCCAGCCCTGAGGAGAGTTTGGGTTGCCTCTTTAAATCTCCGCTCAAGCCCTGGCAGATTTCTTAGTGTCCCTTCAAAACAAAAACAAATTCACTGCAGAAAATACTACAATGAAAGGTTTTGACTTTTCCGGGGATTCTTTTTCCCTTAATTTTTTTTTCCAGTCTCCCCTATTCATTATGATTTGGCACTAAGTCCCTGCTAGTTGTGCTTGTCCCCACTGCAATTTGTGGGAAATAACGCATTGTCCCCCCTTGCTACCCAGCCTGGCCATGCCAACTTCCATTGTGCTGACAATTAATTCCAGGTGGCTTTTCCTCCTTTTTTTCCCTCAGCATATGAAAATGCCTGTAGGAAATAAATCTTGGTGACTGGGATGGAGAAACCACCTCTCAGAGCTGTGTTAGCCAGTGGAGCCAAGAGCATTCCCAGGAGTGCTGAGGAGCAGGACAGATTGATGGGAACCTTCCAAAATCCATTAGCTCCAAAACAAACTGGGAGACTGACAAGTCCTGCTCAGGACTGGGAAAGTCAGATGCTGGAATCTGGAACTGGAGCACAAATGGAAATCTGCTCCCCTGCCTAATCCTGGGGAGCAGGCACGGGAATCCCCAGCAGGGACACCCCAAGCTGGGAACAGTCACAAGTCATTTTAAAAGCAGTGTCACTCCATAACTCCTTGATCCTAAATGCAGGTGCTGGACCTGTGCTGATCCCAAAAACTCGAGGGACAAGGAACTCTTTGACCCAGCAATTCCTGGCTCGGGCTCTGCAAAAGCGACTTTTAATTCCATTTGTGCTCTGGGGCTGGCCCTGAGATATTCCAAGGAATATCTGTAATGGTTTAAAGGCATTACAAGGTGCTGGAAGTTAAAATGGGAAATGTCTTAATTTTGGCTGGGGACCTTAAAAATACAAGGAAGGGCTTATGTGGGACTCAAGTGTGGAATGGGAAACCTGCTGCCTAAAAAACAGCCAAAAATGGGCTCAGCAGAGGTTGAACAGAATGGCTTTTACTGGGAAAAGATCTTTTCTTCGTCATTCCAGAGGGAAATGTCAATGCCACCATGGAAATATATACAGGAATTTATAGCAAGTGATTGTTTGGCAAATTGTATCAATGGTCAGGATAATGGCTCCAAAATGCCATTGGAAAAAGGGATGGGAAAGGCACCTGCGTGGTGGGAAACTCTGAGATCCAGCCTGTTCTCCTGAAATAACGAGGAGAGAAAAGATCCTTCACTTCAGGGACTGATGGGTGTCAGGAAGGGCAGATTTTCCCCATGGAAGTGGTGGTTGGGCATTGGAAGGGGCTGCCCAGGCAAATTAGGACTCCTCATCCCTGGAGGTGCCCAAGGGACACCTGGAGGTGGCACTCAGTGCTCTGGGCTGGTGACAAGGTGGGGATCAGGCACAGGCTGGACTGAATGACCATGGAGGGCTTTTCCAGCCTCAGTGGTTCTGGGATTCTGGGATTTTACTGCCCTGAGCATCTTGAGAGTCCTTCTGCGTGGTTTCTTCTGCTACCCCACCTCCTGCAGAAAGAGAGGACACATCCACAGGGATAGAGGAGTTCATGGAGAGCCCTAATCACACTCCTGATGTTCCCAGTCTGGCCATGCAGCAAGAAATGATGATTATCCTGAGCTGACATTTATCCGGAATTTTCTGGCTCACAAGCAGTAAATCAGCCATTGCCGAGAGCATGACCCATCCTGAGAGGAGAGCTGGGAATCTGCTGGTGACTGAGGGAGAAAGAGAAGAAAATGGTCAAATTCCACCCCTTTTTGGGGAGTGTAACAGCATCAGCTGGGACCTGGGGTCACTCCAACATGACTCCAACAGCTCCTCCAGGCTCCCTGGGTCGCAGGAGGTGGGAGCAGGAATCCCTCCCCATGCTGAGTCTTTATCAGCACTTAATTAAAACCTGACAAGAAGATTAACACACAGAGGGCAGTTTTAATTAACTTAAAATCGAGTTCCATTTCCCGATTGGTCGCAGGGCACAGCCACCTGCAGGTCCCACTGCAAAACCAGACTGAAATGGGGAGGTGGGAAGGGGAGAGGGAGGATCTAAACCTTTCCAAAACCTCTCCAGAACCTCCTGCTGCTCTGCCCTGACCATGCTCATCCTCCTCTCCCCCAGATTCCTAGGCAGATATCCAGCTGCCAATGGCCACTGCTCCCTCTGGCCCCACTGGAGCAACTTAAAGATGATTTTTTTTCCTTATTTGTTTGCGTTTCATTTATCAAAACTCTGTTCCTGAGGACTCACAAAGCCAAAACCAGTTCTGCCCTTTTTCCCTGGGAAAAGGCTGGGACAGTGTCCAGGAGTGGGGTCTTGGATAGCTGGGGCTTGATGCTGGAAGTACCCATTGTCCATCTATCCATCCGTCATCCATCTTTCTCATGCTGCTGTTCAGGGATGGAGAAATGGAAGGTGTCCATCAAAACCATCCCTGTCCCACTTCTCCTGCCTGTTCCAGAGCTAAGAGCTGGAGCAGGATGCTTCTCCCTAGGAGAGGCACATGGAAAGGGGTGAGACCAGCTCTGACATAAAACAGGTAAAGGGAAGGCAGGGAGAGAAAAACCAAGGGAACTGAGAATGTTGTCCTTCCCTCCTAGCTTCCACTGCTTTCACTTAACTGCCATGGAATGATGGGCCCCCAATTTGGGAGATGTCAAGAGCCTGGACCACCCCCTGCCAGAGCTGCACCTTCAACTGCCTCACCTCTGGATGATGACAGGGAGGCACCAGCTAAAAACACCTCTGAGTGTCCTTTAGCTCCAGATTCCTGCTGCATGGGGCAGCTTGGGAAGCTCTGGATCACTGGGAATCCCTACACACTCAGCGCAGGGGCACAGGGACACCTGGGGACACAGGAACTGCCCAATCCTCCTGCCAGGAAGAGCCTCCACGCACCAGCCCAGGGTTATTGTGAACTTTCTCCTCCCATTGTTTGTGGCGTGTCCCTCCATGCCTCTTCCTGCTGATTTCCTGACAGCCTTGGGAGGAACAATGCAGCCACTGAGTATTTTTTCCTCTGGATTTTTACAGTCAAGGAGGGACGAAGAATGAGGGTGCTCCAGCTGAGGACCTGCTCCTGCTCCAGCTCCAGCTCCCAGCACAGCTCTGAACACTCACAGAGCTGCCAGGTTCATCCACAGGGTTCATCCAGGTCTACAGATTCCAGTGGGAAGAGCAAGGCTTGTTTAGATTTCATCCATTTCTTTGGAGTATATTCCTTATGAGCTGAGGATGCAGTAGCTCAGCTCCAGTGGGATAGTCTCATCCATGCTGCAGAGCTTTCCAAGGGCAGGCTCTGCTGGACAAACCCTTTGTCACCCTGTACCTTTATTTTTTGACTGCCTTTATATTTTGTGATGCTCTGAATTCAGTTGGATGTGATTTAACAACCTGCTGTAGTCCAGTTTTCCAGGGAGAGGTTTGGTTGGGGAAGAAAAAGGAAATGTCCTCCCAGCATCCTCACAGATGAGGAGAGTTGGACATCAGGAGCTGGACTGGATGAGCCTTGTGAGTCCCTTCCAGCTCAGGATATTCTGTGATAAAAAAGATGGGCCTGGATGGAGGAGCAGGGGGAGGGAAGGAGCTTTCCATGAGGCAGCTGATTCCTCCACCCCCTCCACGAGGCAGCTCCTCCATCCCTTCCAGAGCAGGGACTGAGGGAGCAGTGGCACCACTCCCAAAACTCCCTTCCCAGCTGTTTTCCTTCCTGGCAGGCAGCAAGGGGAAGTCAGGCAGCACCAGCCATCCTCCCCTTGACCTCTCTGCTGAAATCCCCAACAGAGGAGGAAAACTCCCCATCCAGTGCTGTGTTTTGGGGCATAACCAGCCCCTTTTCCCTCCTCCTCCACTTGAGCACTCACTGGCACAAGGCTGTTACTGACACCAGCCCTTGTCACCTCTACCCTATGCCCTAAATCCTTTCATCATCCTTGGGAACCTCCCATCCCCAGCCCATTGCCACAAGGAGTGGACGCAGGGGAGGCCATGGGAAATGGACAAGCATTTAAAATGTTTAATGGACAGAAACAGCCCATCCCGAGCAGGGGTCCCAACCTCTCAGAATATTTCAGAGGGAAAAGAGCCAGTCTCTCCTCCCCCACCTTGTTCCAATCTGGTGTAGGGTTTAAAGGAGGCTCCCCATAGCGAGGAGCTTCAAAGCCTCTGCAGCCCCTCCCTCTGAGTGTCCTCCTGCTTCAGTCCCACCCTCCACATTTCAGGGCCTTTCATCCTTCCTCTTCTTCGTCCTCATCATTAGGAGGTCCCTTCCCCCTCCCACCCACTCCCTTGCTGGAGACTGCCTTTGGTCAGGAGCCCAATGGGAACCAGCTGTCAGGCGGAGCTGGGATATCCTGAAGAAAACAGCTTGGAAATGCCTCCCCCCTGCTTCCCCCTCCATGGCAAAGACAAAACTCCTGCTGCAGAATAGCCCTGCAGATGGAAAAGGCATCCTGCAGGCCACCCTGCCCCTGACCCGCATGGGTCCCCTGCTGATAGGGTAGCAGGAGCTCCTGACTCCCTTTGGAATCACCAGCCCATCCTGTTTGTCCTCCTGCTGCCAGCGGGACCCTCCTGACCCCGCAGCAGGAGCGCAGGGCCCTCGTGCGGGAGCATTCCGTGTTAATCCTCCTTTCTGGATTCCTTGCACCTCGCTCCAGCATTGTTCCTCCGAGATGTTCCTGCCCCTGCCGGCCTGGGGGTGGTTGTTGTTGTTTAAACAGCAGCAGCCACACAAGCTGCTGCCTGTCCTGCCTTTCCAGGGTGGTCTGTAATTGCTTCCTGTCCTCTCCAGCAACTGCCTTCATTTGTTTGAGTCTCTGCCTAATCTCAGGACTGGGGGAGTTGGGAATGAGAGAACCTTGGTCCAGGCTCAGGGGTGTTTCCCTGAGCTGGGATGAGCTGAGACAGTTTTGGAGCTCCTGGTAAAATCACAGTCCCACAGCCAGGAGAAAAGACTGAACTTAAAATATCCCAGGCAAGCCAAAGCCTGGCCTCAGCAAAGCTGGAGCCCTGGTTTTGGGCTGTGGTGAGACCATGGGTTCTGTGGTCCTTGGATGCAGTGGCTGGAGCCCAGGTGTGTCCTGGTAGGAGCAAGACTGGAAAAAGCAGTGGGGGAATGGGGGGAGAAATGAAATGTTATTCCTCAGACTTGAGAGCTCCACTGTTCTTGGATGTTATGTCCTGGGCTGTGCTTGGCGTGGATTTTATCCAAGGCGGTTTGCACACATCCCGCTGATTTCTCAGCGTGCTGATTGCCTGTCTCTGTGCTGGCCTCTGAGCTCCCATTATCCTGGAGCAGGAAAAGGGATGCTGGGGGCCAGCCCTGAGCAAAGCTGAGTTGTTCAACAGGCTCCAGACCAAACACTCCAATTTTGTGCTTTCCCCCTTGCTCCAAAAAGGCCAACTTTGGCTTTTTGTTGAAATGGGACATGCTGTGGATAATGACCACTTCCAACAGCCGTTTCCTCATGGATAAACTAAAGCATTTAACTAAAGCATTTAAAGGCAAATGCTTCAGAGGGTGTTTCCAGAAATAAGAACTGGAAGAAATAATCTTCCAGGGTTAATCTGCATGGTTTGTCTGGAGAAGGAAACTGGAGGGCTTTTTCCTGGGGTCTGGTTTGTGACTGAGGCAAGAGGACAGGGATGAGTGGAACAAGGTCAGGAATAACCTGCCTTCCAACCCACATCCAACCCTGGCATGTCCCCAGGCTATGCCACCTCCCCCTCTGCTCCAGCTGCGCCAGCTGGATCTCAGTGTCACATGGCACCAATCTGTGACAAGTGTCCTTGTTGTCCACAGGGTCACTGCTCTGTGCTGGGGGACCCCCAGGGCAGACGGCCTGAAGTTAAAGCAGCCATGAAACTGAAGACAGAGCAGGCCCATTCCCACCCTGAACTCCAGTAAACACTTCCCTGAATGGCTTTTCAAGCTGTTCCTGATGCAGGAGCCTCTCACACACACATCACACATCTCTGTGCCTGCTCCGGATGTGCAGGACATGGCACAGCACGGATTGGGAATCTCTGAGCCTCCTGGTTCATTGGGACTGCCCAAACAGGACGCACTAGCTCCTATTTTCTCTGGGTCTGCACACCCTTTGAATGAATGTATGGACACTCCAGGAGGGGTTAGGTGTTTAAAGCCCCTGGCTGCACCCAGCCCATGGCAGAGGCTCTTCCAAAGGCTTCCAGCACATCCCACAGGTGCTGTTCCAGACACTTCAAACACATCCCGTGGGTGCACCTGCCTCGGGGATGCATTGGGAATGGACTTTCCAGAGCCAGGAGCAATTCCCTGGGCCAGCCTGGCTGAGCTTTACCTTGGGCTGGATGCAGCTTGGAGGCACCTGTTTTACCCCTTCTGAGGTGTCCAGGGTGCGATGCCCACTCCGCTGCAGCATCTGCAACACAGCCTGAATTCCTCCTCTGCTTCCAGCTCTAGGGTCCCACTCCAGCAGCTTGAGTCCTGCAGGCTCTCTCCCCTTTCCCGCCCTCCTCATGCTTCCAGCAGCACCTGCTCCTGCAGAGCTCCAGGTCTGTCCTTTCACAGAGAACACTGACCAGCAAGGATGACACAGGCTGTTCCCAATTATGCACTGTTAGAATCTGAAATAAAAGCCTCTCTGAGTCCCTCAGAGAGAGAGAAGAATTAAAACATATTAAACCACATGGACATGAAGTAAGGGTGTAAGTTTTATTTTTAAATAAGTAGAAATATAGCTTCAGTGCTTTAAGAAACTGTGCTAACTGGAGAAAACCCCTAAAGCCTAGTTTAAAGTTCAGTAGAGTTACTCTTCACAGAATCAACTTAATCCTAGATATAATGAAAACATAGCTTGCATTTCTAGATAGAACAGATAGGATTGTTCACGTAAACAGATAACACGTAGAATTTAGGTTAAAATTATACTGCTTTTGTGCACTAGGAATTAAGCTTAGATTGGTTTAGAAAGAATTCTTTAGAATCATGTTTTTATCTGATTGGATTATTTATGAATATATTCCCCTGTACTGGAGTGAAAGCAGCACCACCATCATCATCACACCTGAAGAAGAACTACTGCAACTGCTTCTGCTGTGGTCCAGACCCACGAGACTTTACACCAAGAAGCTGCTGCTCAGAATTCAGGACTTTGCTCCGAAAGCTTTTAGCACAAATTTTAGTGCTCTGAACTCTTTGCCTTCGAGACTGATGCATTCATACAAAAAACATCTTTATAGTAACCAACAACTGCCCTTGTCTCCTTGAGACCTGGAGAACCCCATGAACCACTCGACAATGCACAACCGAGAAAGAAAGCAGGAGCCTCTGCTGGGTGTCTCTACCATGAGATCCTGGAATGTAACACATTCCCAGCTCCATCCCAGCTCTGCTTCTGCTCAGTTTCCTGCTTTCTGGCATCAGGTAGCACCAATATCCCTTCCCTTTCCTCTTATCCACTCCTTCCCCGATTGCATTCTGCCTTTAACTCTGTTTTCTCTCCTGGCCTTTCCTGCTTCCCTCACAATCCTGGCTGTCAAGAGCTATCTGTTCCCAGAAAAACAACTCCCTGCTGGGATGTGCAAAGCAGGGAGGAGCTGGGCTTGGAGGAGAGCTCTCCAGCAGTTTAGTGCAGTTGGGCCACTGGGGACAATGGAAATGACCATGGGAATTCCTGCTCTTCTTGTCTGGATCACCTGGGTCTGACCTCAGCTCCGTGTTCCAGGTGGAGCTCAGCGCTCAGTGCCAGCCCTTCCCCTCACAGATGTCCCCATCCACTGTGGCATGATCAGGACAATGCCCTGCAGGGACAAAGGAAGGGGAGGCTGCAGCCCTGGATTGAGGGAAAAGGACAGAACATTCCTGACAGACAAGGGCCATTCTGCTTTTCCTCTCGCCGTGGTTCTCTGGCTGCCAGGGGTGCTGAGGACTGGCTTGGAGCGTTATCCCAAAGGGCTCCAGCCCTTGCTGGTCAAGGAATTAATGTGGACTTCTGAGCCAACAAAGAGCCAGAATCTGATGGGTACCAGAAAGGATGGGAGAGAGAAAAACAATCCTGGTTCTGATTACCTGGCTTCAAACTCATGGCAATAACCCCAAATTTGGGAAGCAATTAGAAGGGAAGAAGAAGAGCAAGTAGGAAAGGGGGAATGAAAGAGTCGCCTGACGGTCTCAAGGCAGCCTTTCAAGGATCAGCATCTGGAAGAAAGCCAACATATCAGCTCTAATCTTTGGCTTTTTGTTGGACTTAACAAGGACTTTAAAATGAATCCAGTCACAACTGACGGGCCCCATATGGATCCTGGTTTGAAATCTCCTTTCCAGCTCGGACTCAAATAGGCTGGGACCACAGAGAGCTGGACAGGAGATTTCAAAGGGAAAACCAAAGGCAGGAGCACAGATGTGACCTCCCACCCGTGCGTGGTGCCCACTCTCACCCAGGGCTGGGCACAAGGCCACAGGGCTCCATGTCAGCACAGTCACCACTCACAAGTGGCTTTGTGGCTCCACGGTGACATTTCCACTTGATGCCACTCAGCTTCCTAGCCTCGCTGTGGCTTCAATTCCATCTGCATCTGGAGTTTGCCTTCATTTGCTGCCTTTTCTTTCAAACCTGGATAAAATAAGTGCACAGCTATTTGCCTTCACATGTACAAAATAATTAAAACCCCATCCTAGCCTGCTCGCGCTCCTGGAGCATCGCATCTCCCTAAGCTGTACCAGGATGTGAGAACAAAAGCATCTGACCTGTAGCCATGGCAACCCTCAAATTCAGCACCTTTGCCTTTTGTACCAAGTTGCCCCTCCCTGTTCTGTGCACACACACACACCACAGGTCTGTGCACACTCCTGTTTCCTACACACTCACACGTATGTGTAACTCACACTAGAGAGAGGTGTAAAAATGCTGTTCTTGGTTCTTCCAAGTGCTCCCGCCTTTGCCTCACAAGCCAAGTGAATTCCCACTCCTCCCTCGGTGACATTTGCCTCTCTCCTCAGGTGCAGGCAGGGTTAACTAAAAATCCACTGCTGGCCACAAGGTAGCACTTGGTTCAAGGGAGAAAAGCAAGTGTTGAGAGCCGAGGGAAGCAGGAGTGCAGTGAGGGATTATTGGATAACACTTGGCATGTCAGGGCTGGGACAGCTGCCCTCTGCCTTTTCCCAGCCACTGCCACGATCCAAAGGGGCAGCCACCTCCTGAATCCATCCATCAGCACGAGAGGAGAGGCACCACATCCCTGAGAAAAGGAGCACCAACAAACATCCAAATTGGTGATTGTGATTGTTCCAAAGGGAAGTGTTGGGTCATGGTTTTAGCACCTGGCTCCTGCTGTCATCACACCTGGAGCTTCTGTTTGCTCAGGGCTTGTCCTGTGCCAGCCATGAGAACAGCTGTGGATTTGGGCTCAGTGTGCCTTGGAAGGGGTCAGCTCTGGGTGTGGAGGGTGGCACAGAGAGCACAGAGAGGGAGAGAGGAAGGGAAAATCCCTGCAGAAGGCAGCAGCCCCAGGGTTTCCCCCAGTTTGAGGTTCAGCTGGGCCCGGGAGCCACAGCCAGGCACACAGAGAGGCCTCAGGGAGCAGCTGCTGGGCAGCCTCTTGTCCTCTTCAAAGGCTGCTTCCCAAAGGCTTGTTCTTTGGGAAAGGCTGGCACCACCCACTCTGCTAGATCCAAAATGCTCTCGGAGGAGACTGAAATGTGCACAAAAACCACATGCCTGGGTTTGTGGTGACTCTGCAGAAGAGGGGATGCATCACCAGGGGCTGGAGCTCCTTCTGAGGGGCAGCTCCCATCCCTGCCCTCTGTGACCGGGAACAGGACCCAAGGAACACCTGGAGCTGTGTCAGGGAAGGGTTAGGTTGGATTTTAGAGAAGAGTTCTTCCCCCAGAGCGTAGTAGGGCAATGAACAGGCTCCCCAGTGAATGGTCACAGCCACAAGGCTGCCAGAGCTCCAGGAGCATTTGAACAAGGCTCCCGGGGTGGGATTGTTGGGGTGTTTGTACAGGAGCTGGCCTGGATGCCCCTGGTGGGTCCCTTCCAGCTCAGGAATTCCATGATTCCATGAAGTGGATCAGACCTATCTGGGTCCCATTAGTGCCTTTTGCTCCAGGGAGGAGGGGACCCTTCTCCCTGTATGCACCATCATCATGGGTCCCTGGGGAAAAGGGAAGGACTTCTGAAGAGGGGAAGCTCAGCTCTTCTCCAGGCAGTGCCCAGACCTTCCTGGGATCAGGCTGGGACTCGGTACCACCCTGGGGCAGAGAGGGCACAGCCAAAGCTCTCCGCTCCCTCCTTTTAAACACTTCCAGTCGTGAGTGTGGCAATAAAAGCCGGGCTGAGCTGTGGTTACAGCCGGGGACTGATGCAGCCCAGCCCCTCCCGCAGACATGGAAGGGTTGCTGCTCATTCCCTGCAGCAGGAGGCCCCTGGGCACGGGAGAGGCTCCAGCTCATTGACGTCAGCACAAAGGCTCCCTTGCATTCAATGGGCTTGCACTGGGTCCGTTCCTCCCTGGGAGAAGCTGCATACTGGGGAAACCAAGGCAGGACCTAAATGTTGGATGGACTTGGTGCTCTGCAGAGCCATGGCCATGGATTTCCCAGCATTCCCACTCCATCCTGGCCAGCACCAGGAACCTGGAATACTGCATCCATTCCTGGAGCAGGCTGTCTCACCAGAAACGGGGATGTCTGAAATCCTCAGAAGCAAATTCACTGTTCATTGGCAGACCAAGTTTTCCCCAGACTGGCAAAACTCCCGGGGCAAAGATGGAATGGCTGGGAAGCAGGATGGCTGTTCCTGACAGCCTCCACCTTCCCTGTGCCTCAGTTTCCCTGAGAAGTTTCCCAGAGATGGACTTCCCTGCAGGGAGATGTGATATCCCATTTCTGCACCAACAAGACAGCCTGGTCTGCTGGAGGTGTCCTTGTCCATGAGGGGGGACATCCAACCCAAACCAGTCTGGGATTCTATGGAAAGCTCCCATTAGGATGTTACTGGGACTCCCATAGCTCGTGGTATGGATTTACTGGAGGCACAGTGTGACTCAGCAGAGGGCTCAGGATAGGCAGACACAGCTCCCAAGCCAAACTTCCAGGGTTGCCTCACCCTCTGGCATGATCCTGCTCCAATCCCCATAGCAGGGCCATCCACAGGTATTCCTGTTGGATTCTCATCCCTTCTTAGGAAACTTTTCTCTCTGTGGCCAAGCGCCTTCCAGAATCCAAACTCTCTGAGTTCAGACTGAAACTGTGCCTGCATTCCCTGGGAAGGCTCCCCACTCCTTAACTTATCCACCCAGGAATAGCTAAGGACAATTCCACCCCTCAAGCTCTCCTGACCTGCACCCCCAGGGCACTGGCTCAAGGCACCTCTGAGCTTTCCTTTAGGATTTTATATCTCAAAAGATGCTTGAGGGATTTGGGCCTGCAGCTCAAATTCCTTGGCCTCTGGAATCAAAGCTTCCAAGCTGTTTGACACATGGGATGAAAGGGGAAATTGGGAACACAAAATAAAAGGCCCAGCACACCCCAGTTGCTCTCCTCAGCAGAGAAGCTTTGGACACGCCAGGAGAACAGAGGAGCTGTCTTCTCCCTGCCCTCTGCTCCATGACCCGGATTCCTCCACCCCTCCAGCCTCCTCCTCTCTATAGGGAGCAAGTCCGGAGCGAGGAGCATTCCAAACACCCTGCTGGTGCCATGTTTATCCAGCGTGTCCTCCTCACTGAGCTGCTCCAAACCAGCCCCACAATAATAAAAAATAAAGAGGGAGAAACAAAGAGAGGGAAGAAATGAACAGCTCAGGCTTTTTGGCCAGAAAACAGCATTTCTTGTTTGTTTTCCTAGCAAAATAAAAGAAATCCTGACAGAGATTCCTGAGTTTTCAGAGTTAAAGTTATATCTTGAGCTGAAGAGAGGGAACTGGATATTGGGCTTATTCCCTTTCCTAATTAAATAAGATCCTCAAGGCCTGAAGTTTTTGGTGGAATAATCCTTTCTTTATCACTGCTCCAGGTCAGAAAAAGAGCAGGTTCCATATGCTCAAGTTCCAAAATCCAGGAGCAAACAATAGAGATGTTCATTTATGGACCCTGAAGTTGTTCTGTGAGGTCTGGGCTTGGCCCCTCTTGGCTGTTGTCTTCCTTTGAAATCCCAGCCCCCAGAAGATGCTGGAAGTTGCTGCTCCCAGTGCTCCAAAGGCATCTCCAGAGGCAGCACCAGGCACAGCGAGAGCCGTCTCCTCAGACACTTCAACAAACTGGGATAGCACATGGATTGCTGGAGCCCTTCTGGGTGTGAAACAGCCATGGCTTTCCAGGAAGCACAGGGAAACCGCTGCTATGCCAACAAACCCATGGACAACATCCACGGCTCCCAGCATTCACCATTGTTAGGGACTCAGATGGATTTTTCCCTAAAGAAAATCCCTCAGACCACCATTAGTTCCATTATCAGCCTCTTATGATTCTCTCATTTAGCACCCAAAACGCTCCAGACACAAGAGGTGGAGGTGCCACTTTTTGCTGTATCTATGGGAGTCTGGAGCTTCCGAGCAACTCTCCAAGCCAAATTCCCACACCACGTTGCCAAAAATACTTTGGAGTGTGTCTCACTGATGTGAAACATTTCTCTGGATTGTTTCCTCCCAACATCTCCATTTTTTGCTGCCAAATGAGGAAGGAACAGAGTCCAGAGACCTTCATTTCCTCCCTGGGTTTGGAGAGGGGCCACTCTCCAGGAAACACAGCTCGAGTTTATCCACGGAGTGGGAGGAGGATCTTCCACACCCTAAGAATATTCACCATGGCCAAGACCAGGGGAAGCTGCTCCTGAAGTACCATGGGGTAGACTCAAGGGAACACCTGGAGCTGTGTGAGGACAAGTTTAGGCTGGATTTTAGGAAAAGGTTCTTCCCCCAGGGAGTGTCTGGCACTGACCAGGCTCCCAGGGAATGGGCACAGCCCCAAGGCTGCTAGAGCTCCAGGCATTTGGTCAATGCTCCCAGGGTGGGATTGTTGGAGTGACTGTGCAGGGCCAGGAGTTGGACTGGATGATCCTGGAAAGTGCTTTGCATCTCAGGAGATTCCATGGCTCTGTGACCCCATGAACCCTGCTGGGGTGGTTCCAGAGAGCGTCACAGTCCGAAGGCCAGTGCCATGTGTCCATTCCTCCCTCGCCTTTCCCAGGCAGTGAACCAGACAATTGTCCCAGTGACTTGCCCTGGGATCATCTGTTCCCTGCTTTCTTTCTCTCCTGGTTCTCAGTCAGGCACAAAAAGGATTAATTAATGGCAGGGTGTGGAGAAGTAGGGCAGGAGGGAGTACCCTGCTCCTGTCACCCTGTGAGGCACAGGAACGACTCCTGGGATGATCCCTGCTTGTAGTGCAGGTCAGGGCTGTGCTTTCCCCTGCAGATCTGGGGGTGTGAATCCAAGTGCCAAGCTGGATTATGCTGTTAAGTAAAGGGCTGGGAGAGTCAGATGGAGCCAGCCAAGGAGTGGGAAGATGTTAGGGAAGCTTCCCCCAGCTGTCCCCAGTCCCACATTCCAGTCCCTTGACACACCCTCCCCACATCTGATCCTCAGCATCCACAAGTTCTGTTCACCTTTCTCTGTGTCAGAGCAGCCCTGTCCCATTTTCTGGCCTGGCTGTGTCCCTGGAATGTGTTTATGTGTCTCTTGCCATCCTGGAGCCCCTTCCTAGTCTGCCCACTGGAGCTTTTACTGGGACAGTGTGAGACCTGCAGGAAAACAAATCTCCCATGAGATATCACCCACTTTTCCACTCAATTTCACACAGGATTTTTCCCATTGCCTGTGTCTTAAAGTACCTTTTTCCAGAAAATTTCTGGGTACATTAATTCCAGAGGCAGAATACCAACCAGTGGGATGATCAACTTCATCCCTGGAGGCTCCATTTGGATTTGCTTTGCCTTGGCAGAGGAAGGCCAACCTCATCTGCCCCCTATTACCCACACCAAAACCATGTGTGAGCTTTTCTTCACTTTATAGGAGCCAAATAGCTTGGAAGGGGATTTGGAGTTTTATTCATTCACAATATACCCCCTTCATAATTATTCATGGAATTGCACCACACCAGGCCTTAAACTGATGTTTAATTTCTCTTCCAAAGGGCTTGTAGCACATCCCTGAAATGCAAATTCCTGCTGCTGGACTGAAGTTTGGCTGTCCAGTGCCTCCCTTCATCCCCTTGGATCTGAAATTTTCTTGCTGCTGCTGAATCCACCACAATTCCCTGGGAGGGAACTGCCCCTTTTTCCTTACCAGTATTTGGGGTTGGGAAGAAACCTCCCATTTATTGTACGCACAATATTCTGGCATATAAGGGAAATGTGGATGTCTGAGCAAGATCAGAGCTCTTTCCTGCAGTATCCTGGCATCAGAGGCATTCCCAGGACCACTGAGCAATGACAAGAGCAGCAAGAGCCCTGCTGGTCCTTCTCCACCAGGGAAGGCACCTCCAAAACAATGTAATTTATCCAGGCTGAGAATTCCTCTGGAAATGGGGCAATTTAGGTAGCAGCAGTCACCCCCAAGGTTCAGATGTCAATCCAGCCTCTGGAATGTGCCAGGAATGGGCTGCATCCAGCACACATCAGCCTTGGTGTCTTTACAAGGCCCTGCACTTCCTTGGATGTTTGACCCTGCTCCATGTCCTCCCTTCCCACAAGGACATTGAGCAGGTCCAATGGAGGACCTCAGATCACCCTCTTTGGCAGTGAGACTTGGAAGTGGGTGACAATGGTTGGGTTGCTGGAGTTAAAAAAATACATTTGTTCTCCCTCCCTGCCCAGGATTGTCAGGGAAAGCAGGAAAGTCCGGAAAATCAGCTGAGAAAAGCCCATTAACAGCAAGATTTGCCAGATAAGTGAGCGCATCCAGCGGCCTGGAAAATGAGCCGGCGAGTGATGGAAGAGCCGTTTCCCAGTTCTGCACACTCAAGGAAACATTTAATACATCTGGAAGGAAAAATCTGCCTTGGCTCCTGCTGCTGGAGTAAATATTTGTGTTCGCGAGTGTTGGCAAATATTTGAGCCATCGATGTTGTTTAACCAAGAGCTTTGTCTCGCAGAGTCCCTCTCCCTGCCCAGGCTCCCTTGGAATCACATCAGCAACTGGAATCCTCCTGGTGTTTATGAAGGATGGGATCAGATCCTTTCCGTTTGTGAATTAAAGGCTGAGCAGGAGCTTACGGAGGTGACCAACAAAGGGCGTTGGAAGTGCTGACAAAGGTCATGCCCCACATCCGATTGCTCTTGGCACAGATTCCTTTGGGACATGGGGAGTTGAGCCTGAATTTGCAGGCACAGAGCCGTGTTGAAGGATTTTCTTGCCTCTACAGTATTTCCTAAGCTTTTATTTGCCATATTCCAGGGAATGGGACAGAGGAAAGACAACTAGCCTCCTGCCATGCTTCGGGTCATTGTTCAGGTCAGATTGGGAAGACTTCATGCCCCTCTGTAAAAAACTCCTGGACAAGAGTTTGAGGCCTCGACAGCTTCTAAGGGAAGAGAAGCAAAGTGCAAGGACAGCAGGAGTTGGTAGCCTGGGAATAGAGAAGAGGGGCCATGGCCTCTGCAGCAGGACTGTGACCACAGCTTGGATCTTCCCAGCTCTGGGCATGGAATTGAACGTGTCCCATGTTTGGTTTGCGTCTTCCTTCAAGGACAAGGATATTGTGTCTTACTTCAAGGACATTCCTGGAAACGTCCAAGGCCAGGTTGCACAGGGCTTGGAGAAACCTGGGATAGTGGAAGGTGGCCCTGCCCATGGCAGGGAATAGGACTGGACGGGATTTACGGTCTCTTCTAACCCAAACCATTCTGGGAATCCCTGATTATGCTCCATAAACACTCCTTGCTAACTCCTACATGGACTTGCTAACATTGTCCTGAAGCTGGTGGAGAGAATTCCCAGCTGTAGTTCCAGCTCAGTGGTGGATAGCAACATCTAAATCCATGACAGCTGTTTCTGTGGTGATTTTGTGACTTGGCTCTGGGACCTGTCCCCCTTGTGCCCACTGTCAGTGACAGCATCACTGAGAAATTGTCCTGCTGACAAACAATTTGCAAGAAAGTCCTAAAAATTGCCAGAGCAGTTTCTTGAGGATCTTGAGGGGTGCTTTAAAATGCCTTTGAAGCCTTTTGTGCTTCAGCCTGGGTCTAGAGAACACATTAAAGATGTTGAAAAAACATCCAAGATTGTTGGAAAAAAAGATTGGCAAATGTATCCAGACAGAGCCAAACAAAAATTGCCATTTAAGACAGATGAAAGCCAGCGAGGGTGAATCCCAGAGGAGTAAGTGTGGAGTGAACAGCCCTGAAACCACCTCAGCCTCACCCACCCTGGAGGGATGACCACACCAAGGGTGACTTTAAAGGATGAGGACCACAGCTGGATTTTTCAGGAGTGAATATAGAGAGCAATACAGGAGAACACTTGAGGCTCTTCCAGCTGTTTATTCAGTTTCAGCAAAAAGCCCTCACCTGCACTTCTGGGTGCTCACCTGAACCACTGCTGTGCCAGGTAAGGCAGCAGGGCCAGCACAGGAGCTGCTGTCCCCTGCCCTGGCTGGCAGCTCCCTCCCAGTTGCTGCATTAACCTCTGAATAAACAAACCTCTGCAAAGGCCTTTCCTAACCCAGCCAAGTCCAAACACAGCCTGCATTCCTCTTATTGTAAACCCCAGTGCAGGACACACTCCTGGGAATGAGCTTGCTGTGTTTTCCCTTTGATTCCAGCCTCTTGGGAAGATTAAACAGTGTCATCAGCAGGTTAATGTGGAGTGACCTCAGCGGCTCCAAACATTATTGCCTTGCAAATAATACTGACATTTCCATATTCCTGCCGTGCCCAAGGGTACAGCAGCCACGTTCTGGGTGCTGCACCAGGAGCGTGCTGGAAGGAAGGAGTTCAGGGAAGGGAAAGGGCTGGGAGAAGGCAGGAAGCTCCCTAAGGAAGCAGCCCCAGCCCTCAGTCAGCAGGGAGCTAAAATCCATCCTCCCTGTGCCAGGCTCCAGGGAATAGATGTCTCCCTGGCCTCCTGCTCAGGCTCCTGTGTAAGAGCAGCAGGATCCCAGCTTGCTTCCTGGGCCAGGTCTGGAGGATTAACCTCTCACCAGAGTTTTTTGTGTCCCATCTCACAGCTGAGTGGCCTGAAAGGAGCTGGGTGTGCCTGGCTGGAATGTGATGCCACCGGTGCCTGTGGCACTGGTGATCCCAGGGGATCACTGTCACTTCCCTGAGCTCAGGTGGAGAGGGAAGCACAGAGGTGTGAGAGACTGATGGAGAGGGGAAGGACAGGGATGAAGAGCAGCAGGGAAAGCTCAGGGCAGCAGTGCAGGGACAGTCAGTGCCTGTACTACACCTGCTCCATGTTCTCCTATCTGTGTTCCCGTTCTCCTCCTATGCTGCTGGTGCAGCAGCACCAGCCCCTTCAGGCTGAGGAAAACCAGACTGAGCCCCAAATCCTCACCCAGGTTTCCCTGTAGGTGGGCAGACTCTTCCTCACAGCCCTCCACCCTCTGTTTCCCAAGGCCTGATGAACTTTTCTCTCACAGATTTTTCTCTGGTTCTACTGTGAGGTCTTCCACAATCTAAACCCTCATCCTCCCGNGCCCTCCACCCTCTGTTTCCCAAGGCCTGACTGTGTCCCTGTGAAGATGAACTTTTCTCTCAGAGATTTTGCTCTGGTTCTACTGTGAGGTCTTCCTCCCTTGGGCTGCTCTCCCTCGCTCCTCCCATGCCAAGCCCAGAGGCCTGGCTGGGTCCTGGCAGAGTTGCTTCATTCCCAGGAGCCCTGTGGGCCACCAGTGCCTGGGCTGGGCAGGACAAAGCTGCAGGACCTCCTTTGTTGGTGCCAAACCCAGCCCAGGGCAGGGGCTCTGGCAGAGCTCTCTGCTGCTCATGCCTAGGCACTGACAGGGATAAATGTTTCCAGCTTCCAATTCCCTTTCTTGGTCAGAACACCAGTGCTTTTTTTGTGTCCCCAGGGGGGTTTTATTGCCCTTTCAGGATGCTGTGAGATGATGCAGCATCTCACCATGAGTCCAATCATTCCCTGACAAATCCCCAGGGATATTCCTGCTCAGGAACACCCGGGGCTGAGTTCTGCCATCCCTGTGTCACCTCGGCCAGCCTTGGGGAGGGGCCACACCAGCACAGCCTCCCAGGGGCACAGAGACTCCCCAGACCTGCTAGAGAGGTGACACCTCCCAGCCAGGTCCCCATGTGTCTGGAGCAGTCCCTTGTCCCTCTCCTGCCCTTCCTGGGATGGGGACAGGGCCACACCAGAGTTCCTGAGCAGGAATTCAAGGACAGAGAACTGAATTCCAGCTCTTCCCTCGGCCCATAAATCCTGCAGTGCTCTGACTTTTCTAGGAATGAGGCCTCAGGGAGGGTCTGTGTGGTCCAGTAAAAGAAAAGCAACTCAAACCATGCTCAAAACACCCAAAGTCTGCTCATCAGCCTCCTCAGCGTCCCACAGGCCCAGATCCCGGTGGTTTGAGGGCTCAGCTCTCTGGGATCTGGGATAGGAGCTGGGAGAGATGTTCCCTGCTTGGAGAGGGGGTTCACAGGGGTTCCTTGGGCCTGGTGTGCCCCCAGCTCTGTCATGTGGTGCAGGAAGGGTCCTGGCTGCCTGCTGGCACCCTGCAAAATCCCAGAATCATCAGAGTTGGAAGAGATCCTTAGCATCGTCAAGTCCAACCACCAATGCAGCCCCGCAGTGAGCACCCCTAATCCCTGGCCCCAAGGGCCACACCCAGACACCTCTTGATCTCTTCCAGAGACAGCGACATCACCACCTCCCTGGGCAACTTATTCCAAGGCCTGACCACTTTTCCAGTGAAAACATTTTCCTAATGTCCAATCTGAAGGTCTCCTCTGTGACTTGAGGCCGATTTCCTTTCTCACTTGGGACAGAGTAGAAGCAATCGACCCTCACCTTGCTACAATCCCTTTCCAGGTGCTTATGGACAGCCCTGAGGTCCCTGTGAAACAATGAGGTTCCCTCTGAGCTCCAGCCCTCGCAGGGACCCCAGAGCCAGGTGAATTTGCCTTGTTGTAGGTGTGGGATGACAGAGATGGAGAATGTGGGGAGAGGAGCCTTCCCCTGAGCATCCCAAGCACGGCGAAGTTTCTGCAGGAGACAAAGGAGAGTTGGAGCTCTTTGGGCTGTGAGGAAGCTCTGCATCCAGGAAACACCCTCCTGGGAGATGAGTGAGATCTGGCCACCCCCAGCCCTGGCTCACAAGGAATCCAGGCTTCCATCTGGCCAAACCTGTGCCAGAAGTGTCACTCCCATCGACAGCAGGTCACCACCCCCTTCCCTGCATCTCCCTCCTCCTCTGCTCTCCCTGGAACCAGCTGACTTTTTTCACAACCAGGAAACAATCAAACAATCTCTTGAGCTGCTCCTCCTCCTGCCAGCACTGCCATCTCCCTGAGCAAAGGATGCTGTCAGTATTCCCAAGGCCTGATGCTGTTCTGTGCTGTTATCCCAGCCTCCCGGTGGGGAAAACCCTCCGGGCTGCAAATACCTGGGTTTTGTTAAGTAAATAATCACACACGATAAAATATCCACCGGCTGGGGGGATGGAGGAGGGGAGAGCAGGAATGCAGGCGTGGGGATGCAGCCTCTGGGTGGATGGTCCCAGTTTGCTCTGGTAGGTAACTGGGAATGCTGGCACCCCTGGACAGGAATTAATGAAAAGCTTTTAGGGGGTTCTGTGGGGGGAGTGTTCCATTTGCCTGTTTAAAAGAGCTTCAGAAAGACCAGAGCTGGGAAACGCATCCAGCACAACTCACCCAGCCTCCTTGGGAAAGGTTTGGAAACTGTCCAGCTGTTTGAGGCTTCCAGCGGGGAGAGGAAGAGGAAGGTGGGTGATTCCAGTGGAGGAAGAGCTGTTCCTAAAGCTCTGTTCCTAAAGTTCTGTGCCCCGGTGGGTGCTGGGACCTTCAGAAACGCTGTGAAGGGAGTAGGGCTCTTGTGGGACTCCACTCTGCCCCTTTCCTAGGGCTGCTGAGGAAGTTTCTGCTGATCCTGAGTGTCCTGGCTTCCTGCCTGCTCTAACCACAGGTCCATGGTGCTGCTGCCTCCCTGCAAAGAGCTCTCCAGCTTTTTATGGCTCACCTGTTTGGGAGACTTCACACGTTCAGAACCGAGGCTTAAAAACTTGTGGAGAGAAGGGAGGAAGGGAAAAGGGGAAAGAGGAGTTCAGCCAGGAGTGAAATACTCAGGAGGTGTTGGAGCCTTGGGCTGGGCCTCATCAAGGTTATCCAGGTCCATCCCAGACTATGGAAAGGCAGCTGGGGGGATTGCTCTTGCTGGGGTCACGGGGAGGGAGCTGTGGAGTAACCTGTGAGACTCTTGGGAAGGCCAGGAGGAACAGAGTGGGATCAGGAAAGGCTCGTGCCAGGCACAGGTGGGCCTGATGGACAGCTTAAAGCTGCACCTCGGATTGTGAGCTGAAGGTGGAAGCAGGGCTGAGAGGCTCCTGGAGTCATTTCTCAGTCATTTATTCATCTGTAATTGCCTGTCTGCCTGTCTCGGAGCTAATGACTGGCTGGGAAGATTTGCAGTTGGGTTTGCAGGAGGTAATTACATCCCAATCTCGCTGGATGACTGTGCCTCCAATGAAGATAAACTCGTTGGAGTGGGGCTGCACATGGCAGGGATCAGTTGTATTCCAGAGCCCAGGCATGGCAGGGCAGATAAGGAATGTTTGAGCTGCTATTCTTTATCTGCTGACCTATTAAAAGCTTTTCTGTCTGAAGGGAGTGAGGAGCCACCAAGGGGGTTAATCCCACAGCTCCTCACTCCTGATGGATGCGATTCCGGCCTCCTGGCTTGGGGTTCTGTAGATGCAGCTCCTTTTTTAGGCAGGGCTGGGTTGGTTTTTGAGCTGCCCCAAGCTGAGCTGCAGGTCAGACTCCAACAGGAGGAGATTACACAGCCAGGGAAAACCCAGCTGATGCCTGGGAATAAAGCCCTGTCCTGGGAGGGCAGGGAAGTGGCTGCAGCAGCAGTTCATGAGTGGGTACAAGGCTGATGATTGGATTAACCCTCTTTCTTATTCAGGGGGCCTTTGCTTATTCCAGCACTGCACGAGAGTACACAAGTTTCTCTCTGTCCCCATCCCCTAGGTAAAGCATCACTCGACTGCATAATTTGTCACCACCTTTGTCACCTGAGGATGCTTGTGGAACATTGGATGGCCTTGTGCAGTCCCAGCCCTGCTGTGGGTCCTGGCTGTGCCGTGGGGACATCCCAGGGGACAGAACGAGGCACCTTCACTCTCCTCAGGCCTCTCCTGGTGTGTGACTTTAAAGCTGCAGCCCAGCTTGGAGCACGAGCCAAAGCTCTGAGCTCATCCCTGTCCCAGGGAGCTGCTAAACCTCCTCAAATCTTTCTTGTTCAGCAGCACTTCATATAAATCCCGTAATGTGCGGATCACTCCGGCTGCCAACGGCGCTGGGGCCAGGGGGGATGTGGGGGGATTTTTGCAGTCCCTGCTCCATTCCCAGGGGATCCCGGGAAGCTGCGGGCTGCCAGCAAATGTCTGCAGGATGGAGGCACGCTGAGACCCCAGGAATCAGCTGGTAAATGGGATGCACTGGGCATGGATAAATAACCCATTAGGACAGAGGCTCAGGGCTGCTTTACTCGAATCCCCCGCTGGAATGCCAGGATTCCTGCCTTCCATCCCCAGGCACAGCGCAGGGATCAGCATCGCCTTCGGCCATGGAACATCAGTGAGGGCTCAAGGGCACTGCACAGCGCTTCCCCAAGGGAGGGCAGTGATTTCCTGAGATGAGCCCCACAGTTCTGCTCTGTGAGCAGGTGCTGGATGTGGATGTGGCTGAAGGAACACTCAGGAATTACTCGAACCTGCTGCTGGAGGAGCTGCAGCCACACAGGAAGAGCCTCTGGCTATGACTGGGCACAATGTCCTGCCTGCTTTTCCCCTTCTTCCAGGGAATCAGTGCCCAAGAGGCTTCCAAGAACAGCCTGACCCCAATTCCCCCTTCCTGCTGTGCCAGGGAGCTCATCCTGGTGGCCAAAGACTTGACTTTTAATCCAATTTTTCTTCTCCAGAAATAATCATCTGGAATTGGTGACAAAATCCACCTTGGAGGAAGCATTTCATCCGCGAGGGCCACTGGATCCCTGCTGGGATCATGACCTGGTTATTGGAGGTGACTGAGGAATGCATATTCTGAAATGAGATATTGGAATCATCAGTGGAATCCTTCTTCCCACTACAGAAAATAAAAAAGATCGGGAAGCTTGTGCTCAAAGCGAGAGATTTCTGGCTGCAGAAGTCACCTCTGCCATGGGATTCTGGGCTTAAATTTGGGACAGTCACATCACATTCCCCTCAGTCCCTGGGTTTGCACAGATCAGGTCCCAAATCCTTTGGGAATTTCATGTGGAGAGTTTTGCAAAGGGAAGAACTCCCTGTTGCCACCTACTCTGATGCAGATTGGCAGCACTTTGAGTCCAGCTCAGAATTCCAGGAATGGGTTGTGTTGGGATGGAAAAGAGCCGGAAGAAAAGGGAAACTACTGCTGTGATGCCACGGAATGCTCAAATAGATCCCTGGCATTCAGACATTGGGATCAGCCTGGCTACAAGGGATTAAGAAAATTACAACGACATTTTTGCTTCCTGAAAAACATGGTTTCATCCAAAATAAAACCTTCCCAAAAGGGAAAAAAAATGAAGATAAAAATAGCCCAATGAATCAGCACAGCAGGAAAATTCCGAGCTGGTCATGGAATGAGCGTCAGCATTCCCTGTTTGTGAGTTCCTCACTCAAAGTGGGTTTTGTTACAATATTGGAATGAAATAAAGTCACTATGAAAAGTTGCTTTTTAGAAGCTCTTTGCAGCACTGGTATAAAGCAGAGGCTTCCTGGTGAAACCAAAATCCAAACTGTGGCAGTTTCTGGATCTGTGTGGGTTTGGGAGAATGGAAGCAAGACCAGAAATCCCAGAGAAAATGAGAATCTTCCTGCCTGAGAAGGCAGTGGATATTAGGCCTGTCCATCTCCTACATTTCTTGAATTATTCCTGTATTTCCCTTATTCTTTGGGCAGGTGAGACAGTGAGGGAGGTTCCTGCTCCTCACAGCACCGTGGTAATTGAGCCTTAATTTCTTCCTGGCAAACCCTGCCTGCTCCAGCCACACAGCGTCCTGGGAATGCTCCTCATCCCAGTGCAAAGCCAGTCCTGAACCTCACACCAACATAAGCCCAGGTCTGGCACTTGAAATTAAACTCAGCACAGAGATTCTGCCTCCTGTACATGTGCAGAGCCTCCACTCCAAAGGAGCTGCTCTGAGTGTCGGGATGGGCAGGGAATGGAGAAGAGGCAGAAAGCTGAGTTGCTTTGTAGCCCTTCTACAAGATTTTATTGCTCTTTTTCACATGATCCTCCTCATTATTTTCTTTTCCCTAGGGGAATGTTGTTCATTTGTTGATGAACTGACCTGGAAAGGGTGAGGATGTTCCACAGGTTTTGGCCTCGCTGGCCTGTTGAATGCTGTTGGTGCCTCAGCTCCCACAGATCCACAGTGTCCTGTCCCACGGAGGCAGGACAGGGAGCAAGAGGTGGCACAGGAGGCTGTGGGAAGCTTTAATTACCCCAATTGTCCCCAGTGTCTGAGATCCTAATTGCTAATAAATGTTCCTGCTGAGTAGCTTTTATTTTTCCAGGGCAATGGAATAATAGGGAAAATATGTGAAAGTCCCTGGATTTCTAGAGTGTGTTTTCCTTTCATTTATATTTCCCTAATTATGCTGTCATGGGCTGCTGAAAATTGGACTCCACCTTTCTTCCCTTCCCAAAAATGACCAAATAATCAGAGCAGTGGCAATCTAGCTGGGATAAAGGAGGTGGACAGGGTTCTGTATCCTACTGCAGCTCCTTGGGGCATCCAGCCCCAGAGCTCACAGAGGCTGCCTCTGCCCTAGAATCCTGGGATCATGGTGGTGATGTGGGCTGTCATTCCCAGGTGGAATCTTCAGTGGAGGTGCTCTGGGACAGGCACAGCGTCTTTCCAGAGGGATGTGGATGAGGTGAAGCTCAGGTGGAGGGTAGCAAGTGGCCTCCTCTCCTCTCCTCTCCTCTCCTCTCCTCTCCTCTCCTCTCCTCTCCTCTCCTC
>VWYI01004801.1:429094-482674 GCA_013399455.1 Anthoscopus minutus | reverse complement strand
CCTTCCCCTCCCCTTGCCTTTTCCCTCCCCTCTTCCCAGAACTCTTCCTTCTCCTCTTGTCTCTCTTCTTCCCCTGCCTTTTCTCCCAACTCTTTCCTCACCTCTTGTCTCTCCTCTCTCCTCTTCCCTCTCCTTTAGGACCCACCCTTGCCATGGAGAAGTGCTTCCCCTCCAGTCCTGGGGTACTGTCAGCATACCCCAAACTGCTCTGCACGTTTTAAATAACATTTCACTGAGCTGAGTGTGTGGTACAGAAACCACAAGTGTGAGGATCCCACAGTCCATAAATATAAAGGAGCGTACAGAGAGAGAGGAGACTCTAGAGGGGGAGCACAACCAGCAGTGGGATCACACCTCAAATCCAGTGTATTGCAATCCATGTAAACCACAAAGTGCAAAGGAGGTACCATAAACATGAGTCAGGCAGCACAGAGCTCCAGGAAGCCTTTTCCAGCTTTTGGTGTGCCAGGAGTTGGGCCAGGAGATGGCTTTAAGTCCCCTAAACTCCTGGCTCTTTTTCCCATGTGCAGAAAGGCTGGACTGGATTGGATTACTAAAGAATTCCAGCCGCATTCCCACTCACAGAAATCTCACTTCCCTGGAAAATTCAAACCACTTCATTTTACTTCTCCTCCTCCCTTTCCCCTCCCCTAGCTGGGCTTTGCCGGGGGCCAGGTGGGTTTGTAGCCCCTTAGCCAAGGTGCCAAGGGTACAGAGGCAAATTCCACCTAAGAAACCAGGATTGATGGTGGCAGGAGCCTCACACGAATCCTGGACCTCTGCTGTGCTCAGGACAGGGTGACAGAACCACATTCAGGGGACCCTGTGACATCCCCTGGCATGGGCTTCCCAGGGAAGCTGTGGCTGCCCCATCCCTGGAAATGTCCAAGGCCAGGCTGGACAGAGCTTAGAGCAAGCTGGGATTGTGAAAGACGTCCTTGTCCATGGCAGGGGTGGGACTGGATGGGATTTAAGATCATTTCTGACCCAAAAATCTATGATATTTGGGCCCAAATATCTTCTGTGACCTCATCCCCCTCCTTGCCCTCCACGTCTCCCATCCTTTCCCCTGTGTCCTCCACAATCCTCTCTGGGAAGGTGCTGTGCAGATTTTCCTGCAGAGCTATTAAGTTCTTGCAGTTTCCCTGTGGATCCTATTAGCTAAAGAATTTGCTCCTTTTCCAGAGCTCTTTTTTACTCTTTTAAATGAAAACACTTCAAAATATGTCTATGTACACCTTGGCTTGGAGATGGAATTTCAGAGCTGAGGCCATGCACGCACATTTCTGCCTCTTTCTACCTCAAACATTTTCTTATATCCACAAATGTATGAAAAACCCATTAGAGAATTGGATTCCCTTAGTGCCCTGAGCAGGCTGCAGCTCTTTTCCAGTTCCAGGAGTCTGGGCTCCTGCTGGTCCTGCCATCCCTGCCATTTCTCCCCAGTCCTGGGTGTGCAGCCCTGCCTGGCACTGTTCCTTCCCCAGCCAAACACACCGGGATGTAAAGCATGGACAGATTTATTTCCATGGTTCCAAGCTCAGCCTGTGTGGGGGGCAGTCAGTGAGGTTGGATGAGCTCCATACAGATCCCAACATCCTCCCAACATGTGCCAGTGCTGTGATCCAGTCTGTCCCATCCTCATAGGATCCCAGGCTGCTTTGGGATGGAAGGGAACTTAGAGCTCATCTCATTCCACCCCTGTCATGGGCAGGGACACCTTTCACTATCCCAGGTTGCTCCAAGCCCTGTCCAACCTGGCCTTGGGCACTTCCAGGGATCCAGGGGCAGCCACAGCTTCTCTGGAAAATCAGTGCCCAGGCCTCCCCACCCTCACAGGGCCCAATTCCTTCCTAATATCCCACCTAACCCTGCCCTCTGGCATTGGGAAGCTGTTCCCTCCTACAGCCCCGTGTTATTACACCATCTTTCTCTATCCCAAGTCCTTCCTCCCACCACAGCCCATGGGCATCCCCATCCTTTGTGTCCCATCTGCTCCGTAGCCCTTCCCCTCTCCCCCCGCTGCCCTCCCGCGCTCCCGAGGCTCTGTGGATGGGGCTGTGCCTGCAGGCTGCCTGCTGCCGCCTGGCCCCGGCAAGAAAGCTGTGCCTGTGGTGCCTCACAAAGCTCCCTTTGAGCCCCGAGTGGCGGCGAGGGGAGGCCCTTGTGGCTGGGGCTGGCGAGTGGCTGCAGAAGGACTTTGTGAGAGGCGCTGGCGGTGCCAGGAATCTCATTACAGCCGCTGACTGAGGGCCGTGCAAGGACGGTCCCCAAAGAGCCACCCAGACACCGCAGGCTTGGAGCCCAGGGAGCTGCTCCCAAGGGCTGCAGGAGACATCGGGAGCTCCCAAACCTCCCAAGTCAGGAGCCCACTCCCAGGTTTTGTGCAGGCTGGAAGAGCAGGGCAGGAGCTGAGCCAAGGCAGAGCCCGGCTCATCCCTAACACTCCCTCAGTCTCTCCGTCTTGATTGAAGGAATTTCCACCCAGCCGAGCCGGTAGCGTGGAATTGCTCCCCCAGCCTGGCTGTGCCCGCTAAGGGTTAATGTCGGGGCCAGGCAGAGAATCCATCTCCATTTCAATGCTTCGTTAAGAGTTTTGTGGTGAAAGAAAGCAAAGCCATCCGCGTTTGGTGACAATTTTCCCACAGTCATCCGCGGCTCTGATTCATTTTCAGCCCCAGATTGGAGTGGTAATGGCCCGACCACAGAACATTTCCTGGGGATTAATCACTGCTGGGAAAGGGCTGCAGCTCCGAACTGTGCTCCAGGTGCCCCCAGATTGTCCTTCTGTGTCAGGAATTAGAGGCTGCTGAGGTCACTCCTGCTCTGCTGCCGCTGGTGCAATTATAACCCAATTCCTGCTAATTACCAGCAGGTTCAGACTTCAAGGTGCCGGGAGCTCGCAGCAAAGCCCAGCTCCTGCTCTCTCATTCCCATCCAGCTGCTGCTTCCAGGGCATTGGCAGGCATTGAGATCCATGGGGCATCTCCTAGGTGCTTCCCTGTGGTTCCTCTCTTCGTGCTTTGTGGCACCTCGGCTCCCAGGTGATGGATGGATGGATGGATGGATGGATGGATGGATGGATGGATGGATGGATGGATGGATGGATGGATGGATGGATGGATGGATGGATGGATGGATGGAGATCAGACTTATTTCTTCCCAAAGTCTGCAGAACATCCTCAGGTTTCAGACACCCCACTTTCCTTCCAGGGTGTGAGTCAAGTTTGAAAAAACAAATCCCAGGACATCATTGAGGCAAACGGCTTTTTTCCATGCACGACCAAGGAATTCCTGGTCAGAGCTGGCATGGGAAGGGCTGGCTCCAAGGGCTGGCTCCTGATCACCATGCTGGATGTGAAGCCCTGTTTTCCACTTTCTTCCATTCAGGGAAATACTCGTCCAGGTTCCATTCATATCCTAATGGGAAGAGCAGCCTCTGGCAGAGGAGCTGCCCATCACTCCTGGGAGCTGTGGGACCCCTCACTGGGCACTGCATCCCACTCCCCACCCGTGGGGTGCTCTGAGGCCATGGGAAAGGGACAGGTTCTCCACTCCACCTTTTCTGCCTCCAGCTGGATGCAACAGGAAAATATCCTGGGGAAGGAATCCCACAGGGTGATCCTGAGCTACTTCAGACTCATTTTAGAAATACAAATGCCAAGGGGAAAAGAGAATTTGTGCCTGTCCCAGCTGAGCACAAGCGCTGCCATAAGCACCAGAGCTGGCACCAGCACTGGCATTGGTACCAGCACCAGCATCAGAACCAACACCAGCACCAGCATCAGAACCAGTACCAGCACCAGCATCAGAACCAGTACCAGCACCAGCATCAGAACCAACACCAGCACCAGCTGCAGAACCAACACCAGCACCAGCATCAGAACCGGTACCAGCACCAGCATCAGAACCAGCCCCAGCTCCAGCCCTGCTCTGTGGCCACAGCTGGCTCTTGCTATGGTGCCACTGCTGTCCCCAGTCCCCTGCCACATGTCTGCCACTGGTGCACTGATGCAGCCAGGTTTCCAAGCCCAGCTCTGCCAAGGAGCTGGAGAAGGGGGAGCCAGCACATGCCCCCCTTCCCCAGCCTCCAGCCCTGCCTGGGCACCGTGGCTGCACAGAGAGGAGGTTTTGGGCTCTAATCGCTGCTTGCTGCCTTGTTTTGTACAAGAATTAAACACCTGCCTTTTGAAGGCTCCTTCTCGTTGCTGGGAACATTCCCCAGTGCTGTGTCCCTCTTTAATTTCCTCCGGCAGTGCTGCCTCCCATCACCCTTCCCATTTCCACGACATCGCAGCACACCAGTACCTGCATCCACCTCTTCTGCTGGGGCTTTGAAGTTGAAATTCCATCTCCCTGCATGATCAAATCTTTGATTTCTGATTAAAGCTGTCAAAGAAACAGTTTCTTGCCTGCTGAAAATTCAGATTTCAAATAAAATAAAAAGACAAAATCTGCATTGGGCTAAAACATAAAATACCTTTTCCATGGAGCTAAAAAAGGAAAACGGCGTCAGCACAGGTTGGTCCCAGTGTTTTATCTCGGCTGCAGCCTTTGCTTTCCTCTCCTTCCACTTCTTTTGTTATGAATGGCATATTTTTGGAAATATGAGCCCGTGTTAAATGAGAAGACAAGGAAATTTTCACTTTCGGAGCAGAAAAACAAAATCTTCCTGAAAAAATGTATGGGCCAGCTGGGGTATTTTTGTTTCCCCTCAAATTTTGAAATTTAAATTGTCGCATCAAGATCTGTTCTAAGGAATGAGTGAGTAAATAAAGAAATAAATGTTACTAGTTTGATCAAGCAAGAACAAGAATGATTATTAAATTCACAGATAACATCCCATCCCCTGGGATCGCCCTGATGGACACTTCGGCAGATGTTCCCCTCCCACCTGGCACATCCTTCCCAGCACAAACAATGGGCCCAAAAGGGAAAAAGGGAAAAGGCCAAATTCAAAAATCCAGCTGGGAGCTTAAATGAGAGGCCTGACACTGTCAGCACAGCCTAGATGGAAAAAATAGCCCTTTTCCATGGCATGGAATGTGTTCCTTCATCAGGAGGCTGCACACCCATGGGAAGTGAATGCATGGATGAGGGGAGTGCTTGGTTCCTGCTGCGCCAAGGAGAGTCTGGATTGGGAAGGCTGGGAGATCCAGTGCTGGGATTTTATGGATTGTTGCTTCCCATGTCTTAAATCTCTGGTGTGGAAGCAGCCAGCCCAGGAAGAAATGTTTGCAGCCAGCTCTGGTATGGGAATGAGGAGGATGAATCCATGGATTTGAGGGATAAGTGCTTCTCAGGGGGGGCAAAGGCAGGGGGATTTTCTAAGGATGCCTGGCACAGACAGCTGTGAGAGTTATGGGGTGGGGATGGGTGGCAGTGCTGGGTCTGTGAGCAGAGGGGCTGTCACTGCTCTTCAGGACATTCTGCTGTCCCCCCACAGCAGAATGCCCTGGGTCACAGGGACAGCCTGGCAAAGCCATTCCTCTGTCCCCTGTGGGAGGAGGAAAGCAAAGGAAAATCCAAAAGCATCCAAACACTCCAGATATGGGGGTTGAAGTGGGTAAGAAATCTCAGAGGGTGGGTAAGTCCCAGAAGTGGGTAAGAAATCTCCCAGTCTTTGGGTACAGAACAGGGACACAAACCCTTTCTCCAGTCTTTGGGAGTGGAATGGGCAGACAAAACCTTTATCCAAATCTTTGGGAATAGAATTAGGAAAAAAACCCTTTCTTCAGTCTTTGGGTGTAAAGTTGGGATACAAATCCCTTCTCCTGTCTTTGGGAATAGAATTAGGACACAAGCCCTTTCCCCAGCCTCGGTACCCTCCCCACACCCCCCAGCCCAGGTGCCCACAGGGCAGTGTTCCCAATTCCTGGGTTTAATCTCCACATTTATGGGCCATGTGCATTCATTTAACAGGTCTGGCCCGAGCAGCAGTGTGTGCCAAGAAGGAACAATCATCCCTCATTTCCCAGCTGTGACATCATCAGCTCATATTTCACGGATATGATGTCACTGCTGCGCAATAGGACTCGGGATTTTCAAAAGGTTTTTATTAATGCTGAGGCTTTTTTTGGTGGGCTTTTTTTTTCCTCTGGTCTGGCCAGAACATCTGGAGCTGGGAAACTTCAGAGTCCGGAATATTCACGAGTTGGAGCAGACAGAATTCCAACCCACAGAACTTCTGAGAGTGAAGGAGGTCAGATAACGATGTGGGGATCCAGGAGTCACAAGCAACTGAGGAAATATCAAAGGGCAGCAGGAAGGGGGGTGAGGCAGGAGGAGTGAGGGGCTGGGGATGTGTCCTCACCATCCATGAACAGATCAGGGACACCAGCCTGGGGAGAGGACACCACAGAGCCACACCTGGGATGGTGGCAGATGATGAGTGACACCTCCAGGGTGGAGAGAAGTCCATCCATCTGCTTTTCCAGAATAAAGGAATTTTTGCAGCCTCACAGAAACGCCAGGAAGCTGGGAAGGAGGGAGGGGAGAGGATTCTGTGGGAGAGGGTCTGCTGGGCAGGCAGCACAAACTGGGGAGAGGGGACAGAAGCCTCGAGAAGGTGCAGCGGGAACTGGGGGGTGGGACAGCAGCCTTGGGAAAATGCAGCATGCCTGGACAGGGCTGTGTGTCCAACACTGCCCTGCAGGATTGGGAAGCACCCCCTGTGGCCCCAGGCTGTGAGATGAGCACCTGTTGGGATGCTTGGCACCCTCCCAAGATCCCATCCCTCACCCTGCCTCACAGGGCCTCAGGTATCTCCCTCCCACAGGACTCCCCCTCGGTGATAGCTGTGAGACACCTGAAGTTGGAACAAGGTGCTAAAAGGACTGGGGTGACCATTCCTTGGAATCCTTAATCCATCCCAGCTGCATCCTGGGATGCACCCCAGAAGGGGTTCCCTTCCCAGCAGCCCTCATGCAGGAGAGCACAAGAAGTCCCAGACAATGGAAATGCTTTTTCCATGAGCCTTCGCAGCAGAATGTCAAACATGGCTATTGGGAGAATCCCATGGAACTGATGTCACCACACTCCTGCCATGTGCCAATCCCAAAAAATGTTATTCCCTGGTTCTGAATGAGGAACAGCCTGGAAATGGCAGGAATTCTGCTGCTCCGTTCCGCCTTGCCAGGCTTGTTGTAACCCATTTTTCCGGCTGCACCATCGGACTGCAAGCTTTTATAAATCCCTTGGGAGCTCCGTGCGAGCCCGGAGCCTCTTCCAAGGGAACCCAGGCAGCTCCGGTGGCTGCACTGAGGAGAGAAAGGCTGGAGAATGAAGCCTGACAAGCTGATGAGATAAACTGGTCAGATCAAAGGCTGACAGCAATAATTGTACATGGCGTTGCTGTGCAAAGCTAATTTAGACACAGATGAGCCCATGACAGACTCACTGGAGGGTGGCAGACAAGCAGGGAATGGAGAGCACTTCATTTATCCTCCCTGGGAGCTGGGGGAGCACCAGGAGCCGGTGGCTGGGGTGGCTTCTCCCTCGCTTTCTCCCCTTCCAAGTTATCAAACTTTATCTGGTTCCTTTGCTGGAAATTAGTGAAGAAAGACAGAGAGGGAAAAACACTGAATCCATCAAGGCTCCTGCTTGTTTCCCAGTCCACGAGGGAGAGGTCAGGATGATTTACTGGGAGTATGGAAAGTGCTGGAATGGACTGTCCGGAGCAGCTGTGGCTACCCCATCCCTGGAAGTGTCCAAAGCCAGGTTGGATGGGGCTTGGAGCAACCTGGGATGGTGGAAAGTGTCCCTGCCCAAGGCAGGGGGTGGCACTGGATGAGCTTTACAGTTGTTTCCAATCCAAACCACTCTGGGATTCTGGGATTCTGCGGTTCTGCAAAACAGGGCCTTGATTTTCTCCTGCAAGGCCCAGCAAAGCACCACATTTTCACACCATGTGGGGCTTTTGCTCTGCTTATAAATCAAACCCGAGCCAACGTTTCCCCCCCCTTTATTTTTTTCTAGCTCACTCAGATCACTGGGAACTGAAGGAGTTTCTTCTTCTGGTGGTGTTCAGGCTTGACTGCGGCTTTGGGTTTCTGCAAAGAAATCCTTTCCTGGTTTCTCCATCACCTTCCCTCTGCTCTCCCCATCCCAGGCAGGAACCAAGCTCCGGAGAAGCAAACCCTGTGTCCTACACCAGGACAGGTCCCCCGGCACAGTGAGGTCCCTGTACGTGCCCAAGCACCCCAGCCGTGGAGCTCCTGCTGTTCCTAGCCCTCGGAAAGCCCCGGCTCCAGGCTGGGAAGCCGCGGCTCCGGGATGCAGGCACCGGCACGGGCTGGCAGACGAGGGAGTAACTGAAGGGAGAAGAATTTTCACTTCATATTTTATGCAAAACTGACACTTTCAGCTCAAGAAGAAACGCTGTGCTCGCCCTTCCCCCCCAGCCCAGGCAGATCCATCCCGGTGGGAGCAGCCGGCGGTCCCTGATCCCATCCCGTGCCGCGGGCGAGCTGCGGGAGGGGAGAGCCGCTCGCCCCTGCCCTGCTCCCGTGCCCAGCCCGGCTGGCTGTGCTGCAGCTGCCAGAACAATGGGAACAATCCCAATAACCCTCTCCCTTTCCCGGGAATAGTGCGGGCTCTTGGCAGCTCCTTCGCACACAATTAGCATTTCTCGTCAGGCGGGGGAGCACAGATTGCAGCGCTGCGTAGCGTTTTGCACAACAGACTGAACCCGACGTGGCCCTGCCTGGATCCGCAGCTAAAAGCGACTTCCCAGCAGGACAGACCCAGCACGGCTCCTCCCGACCCCTCCTGAGCGCGGCCCCAAGGGCTGAGGGCAGCCGGGACACTGCCCCACTTTGATTTGGGGCCAGGGTTCAGCTTTGCCTTCTTCTGGTGCCTTGAGAAGGCTGACCTTGACAGAGTTAAGAATAAAGTAGGTATCTATTAAAAGGCCTTAATGGATACACCTTGAGCAGTACGAGAGCCTGGCCAGGGATACACCCAAGATGGACCTAAAAATGGTCACAAAATGGACGACTGGTCACAAGGTCTCACATTTTTATAAGTTTTGGTCCATCTGCATATTGGGGTTAATTGTCCAATTACAGCTTCAGATTATGAAGTCACATCCTTGTTTTCTCTCTTCAGTCCACTGTTGTTCATGCTTGTGGGCCTGAAACTTGTAATGATTGTCCTTGGTATAAAGCCAGAAAAGGAATTGTTTTGTCTACTTTGTGAAGAGGGTTCACCAACACATAATATAAAAGTCAAAATGCACACCTAGGCAGCACAGAATCTGAAAAATACAGAAGCTAAAACTTAAGGCATCATTCCAAGGAAAAAATAAGTGGGCGTTGATGGTTCCAGGCTCGAAAGAAGGGCTGGGAATTAAAGGGAGCTCAGGGGTCAGGGACGCACAGAACCATAGGATAGTTTGGGTTGGAAGGGACCTTAAATTCTATCTGATCCCACCCCTGTCATGGGCAGGGACATCTTCCACTATCCCAAGTTGTTCCAAGCCCAGTCCAACCTGGCCTTGGACACTTCCAGGGATGGGGCAGCCACAACTTCTCTGGACAGTCTATTCCCCATCCTCACAGGGAAGAACTCCTTTCTGCTATCCCATCCAAACCTCTCCTCCTTTAGTTTAAAACCATTCCACTCGGAGCTCACAGAGGGTGGTACACCATTTCCAGGCTGGGAGGGGATGGACCTCCAATAGGCTGACTCTGCTTGTGATCCTTGTGCTCCTCAGCTGCCAATGCCAAGGAATCTGTGCTGCCCCTGCTGCCAGCACCAGCCCCAGAGGGTCACACGTGCTGGTGACACCACAGTGCCTTTGGCAGCCCCTCAGCTGCTGCCTGGTCACTTGTTAAACCACAACAACCCAAGCTGACACTGCAGCCTCAAAGTGCCACTTAGGAGGATCCCCAAAGCCATGATTGGTAAATCCAGGGAATGCCAGACTCACATCCCCTGTTAAACCGAGCCCAGGCCATGGACAGTAGTGCTCCATGATTAATTACTGTGCTTAAAACTCCTATTTATAGACACACTGCAAGTGTTGGGCCAGGGATAGTGCAGCCAGAGGCTCCTCCTCCAGCAGCTCCCAGGGCTCAGCAGCTCATCCCACAGCCTCAGACCCCCAGGATGTGGAGCAGCTCAGCTCCTCCTCCAGCCAGAGGTTCCCTCCCTTCCTTGTCCTGCTCAGCCATGGCCCATGGGGACCCCATGAGCTTCCCTGATCTCAGTGGTGATGCTCTGGATGTGGTTGGATGCTGTGGATTCCATTGGATGCTGCTGGATCCTCACAGGGCTAAGGAGCTTTAGCTGGAGCTTGGCACCTGCAGTGATGTGGGAACAGGACCTGAAGGCACTGATGCTCCTTGACCTTGCATCACACCAGAGCCAGCACTGGAATCCAGCAGTCTTTGATTCCCTGGGAGGCTCCAGGCCTTTTCCCAGGAGTCCCTGAGCTTTGCCTGAGTTGCTGCTTGGGAAACGAACTGGTGGAGATCCAGATTTCAGACAGCAGCTGGGAGAACTGGTTGGGAAGGAGGTCTTTGGGCAGCGATGCTCTGCATCCAACAGGTTTCTACCCTACAAACAGCTCTCTTTACCCTAGAGTTTTCTTTAAAACAAAACAAACAAAAAAGGAAACCCATTTCACCTTGCTTTTATTTTCATGAAAGCCCCAGCTCTAATCAGCATTGCAATACTGAGCAGGGAGGATTCAGGGATATTTCTGCCACCATCATCTGACTGCACAGGGCATCCCACTGCCCAGAACATTCTGCTGCTGAGAGTATCCCACTGATGACAACATCCTACTGACAGGAGCATCCCAGTGCCCATAAATCCCACTGACAGGAGCGTCCCACTACGCAGAACATCCCATTGACAGGAACATCCCACTGCCCAGAACATCCCACTGACAGGAGCATCCCACTGCCCAGAACATTCCATTGACAGGAGAATCCCACTGCCCAGAACATTCCATTGAAAGGAACATCCCACTGCCCAGAACATTCCATTGACAGGAGCATCCCACTGCCCAGAACATCCCACTGACAGGAGCATCCCACTGCCCAGAACATCCCACTGACAGGAGAATCCCACTGCCCAGAACATTCCATTGACAGGAACATCCCACTGCCCAGAACATCCCATTGACAGGAGCATCCCACTGCCCAGAACATCCCATTGACAGGAGCATTCCACTCTTATGAGCATCCTCCATCCCCTCTTTGCCTTTCTTCTCTTCCAGCCCCACGTTTGGGCAATGTTGGGCCAGGCGGCTGGTGGAGAGGGGAGTGGTGGCTCCTTGACCACAAGGAGCAATCCATGGCAGCCCCATCCAGCTGTGGATTTGTCCTCTGCCAGGAGCCTCCCAGCCCTTCCCTGGGCAGCCACAGCTCTCCCATCTAGGGGCTCCTGAGCTGCATTCCCACCCCGTGGGTTTGTGGTGGAGAAATATCCTGAGTTTGTGCTGTTTGGGATGTGAACGTGTCTGGTGGGGAATGATCCCCCCCCGTCCACACTCACACACGCCAAGGGGGAGGGAGCATTTCCACACGGACACGAAACAATCCCTATTTGTCTCCAAGACAGACCCCACCGTTGGGTTTCCTGGGGTCACGCAGCTGCAGGAACATGTGGAAAAGAAATGTCTCTCTGCTCAGCACTGGACATTCGTGTAATTCAATCTATTGCTCCCATGTGCAAGAAATCCACCAAAGTGGCCCCATTCCAAATGGCAGGAAATGCAGAGTGTCAGGGACAGAGGCAAATCCTCTCCCAATCCAGGGCTTTATTTTATTTTAATTGGGTTGGACTGGGAGAGGTGATGGAGGTCGTGTGGGGCTGAGGGAGGCAGCAGCACAGGCTGGGGACATCCCACTGTCCCTTTCTGTGGTCACACGTCACCAGTGGCCTGAAACTGCTGGGGAGGTGCCACAGGGACCTTGAGGTACCTGGACAAGCTCACCCGGCCCCCAGAGCAGAAGAGTCTGCAAATTCCTGACATTCCCATTCCCAAAATCCCTGCCACATCCTCCCAAAGCTCACAGTGACTTTCCACATGACCACCAGCACAATAAAGCCTTTCCCCTGGGATTTTGGTGCCCGGGGATCACCCTCTCTCTGCAGACCTTTACTCCAACACCTGGGCTCCCTGAGGAGCTGGGCTGGTCATGCCAAGCTCCGGTTAAATCCTGTTTGAGTCCCAGGAACGCTGCTCCAGGATGTGAGCCGAGGTTACCTCAGTTGAGCCTTAAATGGATTTTTCCGTTAAGAGAGGATTTTTTTGGTCTTGTTTTATTGAAAAGGAATTTGCAGTAATTAGCTCTTACAGGGGATTTCACTGTTCTCTCTCCTCCTCTAAAGCATAAAACACTTATTACAACACATTGTTTAACATGATCTCCACTCCCAGGGATTTTTCTTTCCTCATGTGATGATCCAACCTTGCCTTTGGACTTCAATGCTCTAAATCTTCCTGCAGCCCTGAGTTGTGCCCTGATCCCTCTGCCTGGATCCACATTTATCTTTTCCCCCTAGTCCTTCATGCAACTGGAGATGAGAGAACTGAGAAAATAAGGCTTTTGTTTCCCATTTCCCCTGATTTGTTGGATTCTTGTTGGACAGAACATTCCACATCTGCTTCCATGGGCATCCGGAGAGCGGCTGCCCCTCACTGAGCCATGGAGAGCAGGTTTTCCCTACAAACATCTGTCCATCCCAGGGCCTTCACCTGTGTTAGGCTGGGCTTAATTTAGGCTGTTGGGATTCATCTTTCTCCTTGGAGAGTGGGCTGGGAGCAGAGCTGGGAGCGGAGCTGGGAGCGGAGCTGGGAGTGGAGTGATCAAACCTGGGTTAGGACACACTAGGTTGTTCCTCCTGCTCCGGCATAGCAACATTCCCTGATCCCTGTGCTGCCCTGCTGGCAACAGTTCCCTGTGCTCATTCCCATGCTTTTCCATCTCTCGTTACAGTCCTTGGGCTGACCCGAACATCTCCCTTGCTCTCCCTCCCTCCATCCTCGGCATCTGAGCCTGGAGGAGGCTCCCGATGGCTCTCCATCGTTCCCAGAGGAATCTCCTGATGGCTTTCCATTGCTCTCGCTGTGGGTGGAGGTAGATTTTCCATCGTGAGGGTGTTCGATCTGCTCCTGGTCCGCGTCAGCTTTGTCTGAGCCCAAGATTAAACCTCGGCATGCTCGAGTGCTTGTTCTCGTTGCTGTCACGCCGCCCCTTTAAAGTCGTCGTACAAATCCTGCCCTGCAGCTCCTTGATTGTGTTCCTGCTTCTCCTCTGAACTCCCTCCAACCCATCCGCAGCGCTCCGGCAGCAGCGCAGGTGCAGCTGCGGGAATCTTTGCCAAGAGCCTCTGGTTCTCGGCGATGCCCCGGCGCTGGGGGACCATGGCGAGGACGATGGGGGGGACTCGGTGCCAGCCCCAGTGCCAGCTCTGCAAGGGGATGACTCCCAGGGCCATTCCAGACAAAGCTGTGCCGTTAACAGCTCCTCTGGTTGCTCTGTCAGCTCCCATTAGAAGCCTGAGGAAGCAGCACTTCCTGAGGCTTCACAGGATAATTTGTGTGTTTAATACACCTCAAACCCACGTTAGGCTGCAATTAAAGCAGGGGGAGGGAGCTGGAGCAGAAGAGACGCCGACCTCCCGCTGCCTGCTCAGATCCCGCTGCTTTCTGTGCCGATGGAGGATGCCAGGAAAGCTGGAATTAGAGGCAAAAGCGTAATTTGCCATTTGCAAGTCAGAGCCAAAGGCTGGGCTGGTGGAAAGAGAAATGGGAGAGCTCACGGGAAATTACTGCTGAATGAGCAGAGCTGAGCCGAGCCGAGCTGAGCATCCCAGCTCACTGGGAGCACTTGATCCAGGCTGGTGGTTGGGAGCCAGGGACATGGAGCTGTGGGATGGCAAGAGGGGATCCCACAGCCCAGCAGAGCTGTCACACAGGTCACTGCAAGGAAGGTGCTGCAGCCCAGGCTGAGGCCCAGCTCCACACTCTGTCCAGGGAATAGGAAATTCCTTTTCCTGATACCACCAGGCCATTTTCCTCTACCTAGTTAATGCTTTTAATGCTTTTGTTGTGTGCAGCTGGTAGAGAAAATGCTCAATGTTAGAGAAAATAAAGTGGAAGCAGCTCATCTCACTTTGGTCCTCGTAGGAGTCAGAGCTTGGAGCCCACCCTGGTGCTTAACTCAGACCCCCCCAGTGACACAAGCATGAGGAACCCGCAGGTCTCTTCTCATTCCAGTCAACACAAGCCCTGCTCCAGGACAGGAACTGAGAATTTCTGGGAGTAGGAAAGTCTTTGGTGAGCTCCACAGTGGGATTTATTCCCCGAGCTCGATGCTGATCCAGATTTCGCTGCTGACAGAAGGGAGTTCCCACTCCTTTCCCCCACACAGGACAGGGAAAGCTGAGCGTGACCCACACATCGCTGTGGGCAGAGCCAGAGCCACAGCTCCTCCTCTGGTGTCCTTCCCACGTGGAGCTGGCAGATGTCCAAGGTGTGTGGGGAGCACAGGGACAGGGATCCTTGGTGCTGGGAATGGTGCAGTTCTCCCTGCACCAGGCAGGAGGGATTTCTGCAGGAATAAACTGAATCCCCCAGATTAAATATGTTTCAAAGCTAATCAGGAGTGGTGTGTGGGAGCCAGGCATCCTCAGAGCTGTCAGCAGCATTCTTTTTTTCCTCGGGTGCTGCTTCAGAGGGTGCCAGCTCCTTCCTGAGCATCCCTGTTTATCTGGGTGGGAATTTGCCTTGGGCAGAGCTGCTGCAGATTTTCAGGAGCACACTAGAGTCTTACAGAGTCCATCAGGAAACCCAGCAGGAGCTGGGTAGCTCCTGAGAAGCAGAGACCAGAGACCCTTCAAAGTCAAGTGGCCACTGAGCCTTGCAGAGCCATCCCATCTTTGCCAGGCTCTGGTAAAGGGAAATGCTGCTGCCAGCTCTGCCATGGGCTCCTTGTTCCCAGTAAAACTGGGACTGCAGCTGCTCCTCTGGCCCAGCTTTGCTGGGTTTCTTTGGGAACTGGGAGGTCTGTGACAGTGGCCCAGGGCAGGGAGCAGCCAAGGGGCTGCCAGAGCAGAGTGGGGAACATGAAAAACTGGAGCACATGGAAAAGGGTCGGGCAGGCTTTAATCCAGGAGCTGTCCTTCGGAGGAGAACAGGGAAGAGTGGGAGTAGCCAGGGTGGGGAGGGAGCACCAATGAGCTTTGACCTTGGTCTGAAATATCTCAAAACATATTTAGGGCTTTTGAGAATAGCAGCAGGAATATTTTGATCATCAAAATATTCCTGCTGCCCCTGGATTCTCTGGGTAGAAACATGCTTGTGCTTGAATTCCCAGCCCAGGGCTGTGGGCTGGCAGCACCTGCACCCCCTGTTTTCATGGAAGAGTCTCCCAGTGCAGGAGGCTTTGCCAGCAAAGCTGTCAGTGCTGGGTAATCTCCTCTTTTCCCAGGAAGCCAGCACGCATTAGGATGAGAACCCTTGTGGAGTCAGGTGAGCCCAGGTGTAATCCCATAAACCGTGTTCCAGAGCCCTTCAAAGCTGCTCATCCGCACTCGGATTTCCAGAGCTCTGCGAAGATCATTTACAGGGAGTGATAGAGCACTGGGAACGGGGACTGGGGTGTCTTAGCCCTGCCCTGATCATTGATCCCAGCCTGTCCCTGTCTCAGGCTGCCATTCCAGAGCCAGGAGCAGCCCTTGGACTTGACCTTGCTTGGTGAGGGACAAGAGGAGCCCTGGGGTGCACTGGGCTGCCAGAGCTCCGGCTCTCCCAGGTAGCTGGAACAAAAGAGATCCCAACAGACTTCTCCGTTTCCTTCCAGATGCCAAGCTCTAAACCTGGTTCTCCCCATTCCAGCCTTGGCCCCCAGGTGTGCCTGTTCCAGGGGCAGGGAGAGCAGCTGGCACCAAGTTGGACAGACCTGGGCTGAGCTGGGCCCAGCACTGCCACTTGGGACCGTCAGCAGCCAAGACTTCCCAGGGAAGTGGCCAAACTCCTGTGGGCACCCACTGCAGCTCCTCTCTTCTCCTTAGAGAGCAACTTTTTACATGGGCAGATGGTCATAGGAAAGGGAGAATGGTTTTAAACTAAAGGAGGACATTTAGATTGGATATTGAGAAGGAATTGTTCCCTGTGAGGATGGGGAGCCCTGGCAGAGGGTGTCTAGAGAAGCTGTGGCTGCCCATGGATCCCTGGAAATGTCCAAGTCCAGGCTGGATGGGGCTTGGAGCAAAATGGAATAGTGAAAGGTGTCCCTGGACATGGCAGGGGATGGGAACAAGATGAGCTTTAAGGTCTTTTCCAGTACAAACGATTCCATGATGATTCCCTGATGTTTTCCCCAGAGCTGGCAGCAGCAGATGAGCCAACCTGCCTGCAGATCCCATATGGAGAGCACAGCGGGATGTCAGGAACCTGCTGCTTCCCGGACACCAAAGAGCCTCTGCTTCCCAACCACTCTGCCTCATGGAAACTCTATCCCTGCAAACACTTGCTCCCTTTATATCTTCCTCCTTTATTTTTTATGGAGAGGCCTTGGAGGAGAGGGAATTGGAGGGGGCTGGCACATCCCCCCTCCCCCTGGCCTCTCGGAAATAAAGGGATGCAGCTGGAGGGGCAGGAGTTTCTGGAGCAGTATGGATGGGGTGAGAAAGTCATTACCTGCCTTGGGTTTCACTGTGGGAATGGCCGCACCTTTCCCTGGGAATCGCTCGTGTCTGGGGGCACAGAGAGGGGGGAGACGGGGAGGAGGGAGCAAAGGGGCAGAGAAAGGGCTGGAAGCAGCTTGGGAAGAAAGGAAAAGGGAAAGGGGATTTTTTTTTTCTTTGCATGTAGCCATAGAGGGGCTGAAATGAATTACCTGTCTCCAAAGCTGGGGCGTTCAGGGAATAATCGATTGAACACGCCACAAACTCGGATTTTATGGCTTCAGGAGCCTGCTTGGGGCTGGGGGAAGTGGGGGAAGAGGGAAACTGTTCCACACTGAGGGGACATCTCAGAGGGATAGGGGTTTTTTTCTTTCTTTCTTCTATTTTTCTCCCTCTTCTCTCTCAGTTTGGAGTTCTTTGGGTTGGTTGTTGTTTCCCTTTTCCCAATCTTCCCTTGGGGACTTTCCCTGTTGTTTTGCAGGGGAGGAATAGAACTGGATTGTGTTTCTCCTGCTCCTGACTGCAAGGAATGACATCAGCCTGAGGTGTTCCAGCATCTCCTCCCTCCACACTGCTTCCCAAACCCAAACTGCTCTGGAATTTGGAGTTTAATAAGGAATTATTATTTCTCCCAATCCATGACTGGGCCTGGAATGGCAGCAGCAGCGAGGGAGCAGTGGGTGCATCCAACTGGTTTCTCTTGGCAGCTTGCAGTGATCCTTGAGGAGCATCCCAAAGCTTTGCTGCTCCAGTGCCCCTGGATCCCAGCCCTTCCACAGGGACAGCTTTCCTGCATCCCTTGGAACCAGTGCCAAGCATCCCTAGAGATTTCCCTGGAGATGTGACAGCAAGAACGGGTCCTCAGAAGTTCCAAGGGCCTGGATTCTTCATCCCCATTCCCAAAGCCACTGGACACATCCCTGCCTCACCAGCATGTGACTGAGGAGCAGGAGGCAGCCCCCAGACCCCCCAGACAGAGAACAAATGTGCATAAATTAAAAGACAATTTCCAAAGCTGAAAAAATTTCATGGAAAGGGAGCAGGAATATGACGGTGCTTGGGGAAACGTGAGGATTCCTGACAAGCTCCCAGTGATATTTGCCAGGAGAGTCATTAACTCCTGCTATGGGAGGAGGAATGCAACTTTTCCAGAAGGCCCTGGGTCAGCTCCTGGGGTTTCTCTACCTCCCTGGTGCTATTTTCCAGCATCCCGACAGGCCAGGATCACAGCTGCCTCTGCCCCAGGGACACAGGCTGCAGGAGCAGAGAGCCATGCTCCTATGGAACCACCTGGAATCCCAATCCCTCTGATTCCCAGCGCTCTGATAGCCCTCTGAGCAGGGTCTGGAGCCTTTGGTGATTGTGCAGAATTCCCAGCTGCAGTGGAAGTGCTCGAAGCAAGTGGGAAGAGCAGAGACTGAGGGAAGGATTCCAGCCTCAGGGAGAAGCAGGGCTGGAGGTAGCACAGATTTTCACAGTTCTCTCAGTCCAGTGAGCCACAAAGTGGGCAGATTCTGTGGAACCCAGTCAGGCAGCTCCAAGTTGCTCAGGTGAGCAGGGATTTGGGGCTGAGCTCCTTTTCCATTGGGTGCAGCGATGGAGAGTCAGGAGAGCTCAGCTTCCCCCAGGGCACGGGAGCCAGGCATCCATCCAGCCTTGGCATTCCCAGTGTTCCACATCTCCCTACAACACCACAACAACCTTTGGGAGGCCCAGATGCCAAGGTCACATTGCAGACCTGGTGCCAGACATGCCAACCACAGGTGAGTCAGCAGCTCTGGGAAGCTCCTGTGCCTTGCCCCAGGGCTCTCCACAGGATTCATCCTTAACCTCCAGGATCCAGCCACCTCCATCCCTTGCATGTGCTCTCCATAATTAAAGCTGCACTGAGAAAATAAATCCTGCTCCTCACTAATAGGACGGAGGAGGTGTTAAATTATGGCTCCGTTTATGCAAGGATTGCCCAACGCAGCTCCTGCTTTAATAAGCGCCGATAAAACATGTCAGGAAATGATTTGGGAATTAATCCCTCCTGGATGAGGCGGTGACAAACTGCTCTAATATGTTTCACTCCGGGAAGGTGTGTGTTCCCCTTTTATTGAAAGGAGCTGCAAGTGGATTTAGGATTCATGGAAATAAGGGAATGATTGACAGGTGAGGGCTTAAGAGAGCCAGTGGGAGGAAGGAGAGAATTGCCCTCCCAGCCCTGCTGGCATTGCCTTCCCATGTTCCCCACTTCCACACTTTTCCAACCATACCTGGTGGATTCCAGCACCGTTCCTGCCCTGTGCCATCCCTGCATCCCACTTTTCCCATCTCTGATAACCTCTGGGATGCCAGGAAATGAGTTCAGCCCCTCTAGGACCAGGCAGGGGGTATCGACCTACTTCATCCTGCAGTCTTGTTAATAACTGGAGATTGATGCCATGAGTTCCACCCTGTCCTCACTTGGAAGTGTTTCCAAGTGGTTTGAGGATTCTTGTCAAAGTGCAGCCACTGGGAACTGCTTCATTTGCCAAAAACCCCCCTGCCCACTGTTTTTCATCTGGGGAGAGTTTGGCATTTCCTCATTTTCCTGTTCCGTTCCAGTCCCCTCTCTCCGGTGTTTGGATGGCAGGAGCTGTCCCAGCTCATCTGACACAGGGGATGAGTTCAGGGAGTGCAGCCCTCACCCACTCCTCATCCCCACTCCTGGCAGTCCCTGCCTGCCCCTTCACTCCTCCTTGGCAGCCTGGGATGTGCCAGGACTGGGAAGAGCCCAAAGAGGGGGTTGTGAAGGAAGGCAGCTGGGATCCAGCAAATTCCCCTCTCCCCAGGCAGGACATGGGGGTGTCCCTGCACATTGCACCCACTCCGGTCGCTGCGTGCCAGGACAGGGAGGATGCCCACAGGGAGGGGAGAGGAACTTCAAATCCCACTGAGACCTCATTTCCCCACAGTCACTCTTCCCCATGGACCTGCTGGCCCCCTGTGTGTCCACCTGCCCCTCAGAGGGGTCACTCCCTCCTCATTCCCAAGCCAGGGGGAGGAGGCACTCCCAGGGCAGCAGCTCCACAGCCCAGCTGCTCTCACAAAAGGGCATTGGAGCATTGCCTCAGCCCATTTAAAACCTGCTCTGATCCCAGAAACTCTGCCTACCTTAACTCAAATTAAAGAGAATTGGCTGGAACTGTGTCGGTGCCAAGGGGGAGTCAGTTCATCCCAATCCTTCCCAGCTCTTCAAAATGGGGCTTAGGGGAAAGGACCCATCCAGGAACTCAAAATCTCATAGTGGGGTTATGTTGCTGTGGAGAAAATGAAAGTTAAACATGAAGGAAACCTTTATAGCTCTGACAAGAGTTCAGCCAGTGGAACGCTGTGGAATTGCTTTCCCCAGAGATATCCAAGGATAAGGCTAAGCACACATCTGACAGGGATGGTTTACCAGCCTGATGTGCAGGATAAAGTGGAGCAGGTGAGCTGGGGGAGCTTCCTTCCAGCCCTAATAACTCTGGCATCAGTGCAGGGCCTCTCTGCATGGGAACATCCCAGACCATTCCTCTTTTTCCAGCCTCCTGGAGCACTTCCAGCACTCAGTGACACAGGAATGGAGGCTCCCTTGGCAGGTGCTCAGTGGCCGGTGCTCAGGCACTCAGAGGCTCAGAACAAAGGAATCCCTAACAATTGCTGGGGAATTGCTGGACAATGGGAATGCTTCCAGGAGGATCTGAAGACTCTGCTCAGAAGGCTGCACTGCTGGAACAGCAGAACCAGAATCCAGTATTTGAGACAAATCCATCCGTCTGCCTTCCCACAGTTTTGTTCCTAAGCTGAAATCCATGGAGAAGGCAGAGGGATGCTGGAGCCAGGCCCTGGGAGGGCTTGGAGTGGCTCTGCCCCTCCTGTCCCAGCACAGGTTACCCCTGCCCTGGGGGCTGGATGCTTCCTGGGCCAGCAGGAGCCACTTTGGAGAGTTGGGCTGTGCCACCTTCTGGGGTGCAAGAACATGGGAAGACTCTTCACCTCTGCAGAGCTGGGATGTTGGTTCCTCACTGAAACACCCAAAAAAATCCCTTCAGCGAGACAGAGAGGAAAGAAGAGGAAAGAAGAAAGGATGTTTTCCAGAACCTCATGGAGGAGACAGAGGAAGCAGAGGGAGCATGGATTGGGAGGGCCAGGAGGGGCCCCACCTCCATTCCCAGTACAGATCCCAAAAGGGGAAGGGCTGGAAGGCTGACAGGCTCTCCATCCATCCTCCCTGGCTGAATTACAGATATATGGATGGGACATTGGTTAGTGTTGAGTCAAGTGGAAGGTTTGCTCCAAAATGGTTATCAAGAGGCTCCAGGAAAGGGGAAAAGCTCAACAGATAAGGGCAAGGATCCGAGACCACAAATGCTGCTGACAATGGGATGGGGATTGTGCTCAGGGTTGGAGTCAGGATTTCTCTCATTCCTTCCCTGTTGCAGCCCACACAGCCCATGGGGAACTTGGCTATTGATGTTTGCCCAGTTTCTCCTGGAATTTCACCCAGAGGGAGAGTGAGATGTGAAGGAAATGTGGGACAAACGTGCAGCAAACAGGGATCCAGCTCAGGGGTTTTACTTTCAGGCTGCTCTGGGTGATTTCCTCCACCAACACCCCCCTGTCCCTGCTGTTCCCAGCACAGCTGGAAAACCTCTGGCCTGAGCCCAGGTGCTCTGCAGCCACTCCCCTTCACTATGACCATCCAGGAACCCTCTCTTGGATTTTTCCCAGTGCTGTGGCTTTGAAATTCTGGGAGAGAGAGAGAGGAGAAGAGTTTTTGCAAGGCCAGCAAATCCCTCCCAGGACATCAAAACCTCTTGGATTTATCCCAAAACTAAATAAGATTTCTCTCATTTTCCAGCAGGCTGGGGGAGAGGCCTCCCTGCCAGCCTTCCCAGAGCCAGGAGCTGGACAGCCACACTCCCCCTTCCCATACCTCCCAAGGGAAGAGGACCTCTGCTACTCCCACCTCAGCTAAGATCAGGGGCAGAGGATGGAATGCCAGAAAGATTGGCAGCAGGAAACGGAATTTCTCCTTCATTCCAGCAATTTGATCCATACACGTGCAGCCGGCCTGGCTTTCAGTAGCACCAGGATCCGTCAGCGGGAGGGCAGCCCCAATTCCAGCTGCTCCAGAGGCAGGAGAGGGCTCGTGTTTAATGGCTCTCATATTAGCACTTGCTATTTAATATTGCATGTTTAGTCTGCTTCGTCTGCTGCTCCCTTTAGGATCAGGTCTATCCCAAACAATCTCAGAGAGGAATCAGGTTCAAAGATGGACTCAAATTGGTTTCAGACTGGCCCAGTCAATGTCCCGTTCCACTCAAAATTGGGACCAACTGGCATGGACTGGGGTCCTCAGGCATCTCAGTGCTGCTGCAGGGAACAGACAGATCTGAGTCCGAGGTCTGGGGCTGTTCCACCTCCCCATCTGAAGTCTGTGAGGGTGGGGAGGCCTGGGAATGGTTTTCCTAGAAAAGCTGTGGCTGCCCCATCCCTGGAAGTGTCCAAGTCCAGGTTGGACGGGTCTTGTAGCAACCTGGGATGATGGAAGGTGTCCCTGCCCATGGCAGGGGGTGGAACTGGATGATCCATAAGGTCCCTTCCAACTCAACCCATTCTAGCATTCTGTGACATCACCCTCCAGGGTGGCACCTGTTGGAGCTGCTGCTGTCAATGGTCTCACTTGCCTTGTCCTACCTTTGCCAAGGAGTGACACCCACCCAGCCTGGGGAGCAGCCCCAGGTTGCAGCTCTTGCAGAAGAATCATGCCTGTCAGGGATTTCATCCAAGTTCTAAAAATCATTTAAAAAAAAGCCCAAAACCAACCCAGCAATCCCATCATCAGTGGCATCTCCAAGGCGAGGTGGGGAGGTTTAACATCAGTGTGTGTTTTATGGATCGAGAGCTCCAGACAGCTGGAAAAATAGTTAACGTTCCTGTTTGACGTGTTCCAGCCTGGTTTGGAGGGAGCAGATCCAGCAGCTGAGCTCTGCCAAGACAGGGAATCACAGGTATTTCACTGGAGATGGAGAGTTAGAGCTGGGAACTGCAGGATTTTAGCTGGAGAATGAGAGCTGGATCAGGGACCTGCAGGGATTTCACAGGCAAAGGGAAGCTGGACCCTTTTGCACCAAAATCCCTGAGGTTTTTGAACACCGTGGAATCACAGGCAGGATCTGGCTCAGCTTTAAGGAAGAGATGAAGCCAGTGCTTTGTGATTAGGGTATGGCACAGGCAGGAGGAAATATCTGGATTTAAGGGGATACCTGGACTTTAGGACAAGAATGAGGGTGAGTGTGCAGTGCCTAGGCCCTCTCTGTCTTCCTCGTGTCCTGGGATGCACCAAGGTTCCCAGCACCACCTGCCAGGAGAATCCAGCCTGGTTCTTCCCAGGACTCCCAGCCTCAGTCCAAACTCTTCCATGAGGTGGCAGAGAAGGACATCCCACCTGGAAAAAGGCTCACAGGTTGCTCAGCCCACTCCTCCTCACAGCCCAGGGCTTGGCAGAGCCAGATTTATTTTTCCCAGCCTAAATGAGGAGCAGGGTAACCCTAAGGTGACCCCAGATGCCTGAGGTGACCTATTCACCCAGCAAGCCCTCAGAGGCCCCTGAACTCCAAGGACACCCTAGAGCCAGGGCTGGTATGGCAGGATTAGGAGCAAAACACCCCAAAATATCCTTGCTGGGCCTCCCCTGTGGTGTCATCACTGTCACAGTGCTCAGCTGGGGGACAGCTGTGAGGGCAGAACTGGATGAGTTTTGGCTGGGTGGCTTTGAGCATCAGCCAGCTCCCACTTGAAATGTAAAATTTGGGACAGATCAGGCACTGTGGAAATGGCTTCTTTGGTCTAAATCCCATTTGGAGTGAAGAGGAGGGTGAGGGAGTTTGGGGTACAAAGTACTTTTTCACCTCTCTCACATGGAAGCGATTTATGCTTCTACAGGTGCAGGGCAGGAGGGATCCCAGGACAGCAGGAAATCCTGGGGCAGGAGAGATCCTGGGACAGGAGGGATTTCAGGGTAAGGAGGATCCCAGGGCAGCTGAGAACAGGCTTTGGGCAGAAGACTTCTGCTTTGGGTGACAGATCCACTGTGGTGGCATCTCAGCTGCTCCTCCCGCTGTTCCTCAAGAATCAGGCTTGGGAGTTGGTCCAGCTGGAAATCATTCTGGTGAGAAAAAAAATAATAATTGGTGAGGTCTGATCTTGAATAAGGTTTGATGAGAGTGGGAAGGCCCTGGCACACAAGTTGCCCAGAGAAGCTATGGCTGCCCCATCCCTGGAAGTGACCAAGGCCAGGTTGGATGAGGTTTTGGAGAAACCTGGGATAGTGGAAGGGGGGTGGATTGGGATGAACTTTAAAGCCACTTCCAACCCAAAGGATCTTGTGATTCCATTATTCTATTCTTTCATCAAGTGCCTGACCCAGCTTTGTCTGCTCAAATTCTGCTGCTGTTATAGGGAGTAGGGGAGAGGGGCTGGGAAATGGGATAGTTGGGATCAGCACTTTTCAGCAAGAAGTGAGGTCAGTCCTGTGTGAGCACAGATTCCAGCTCTGGCTCCTGCTCCGGGCAGCGTTTCCTCAGCCTTGCGTGGAGATGGAGGTGACCTGGTGAACTCGGAATGTCCCTCAGCCTCCAGCCCAGCCCCTCCATGCCTGTCACTGCCACCAGCCCTGCAGGGACGCGGCACAAGGAGAGGGAACACGAGGGTGGAATTTGGTATCATATCAATCAACGTTCCTCAAGCAGCAGCACAGGGCAAATCAAGGGATGGATAAAAGGCACAAAGCGCCTGCAAAGCCTGGTTTAAAATAACCCTTGAAGTAGGAAGCAGCAGCATGAATCATGGTGCATTGCAAACAAGGACGGGATGTGTTTAATTTCCAGTTTATGAAAGCAGTTTTATTTATTTATGATTCTGCTCCAGTGTTTAGCTTATACACAAAGTCATGACTCACTGCTGAAGGAGCTCCAAGTCCTCTTTGGAACAGCACATTTCCTCCTTGAGGAAATGACACAAACCCATTCTGTCCCATCAGCTGAGCAGCATAGGAGGAAGGAGCAGGAGGCATGAGGAGACTTCACCACCACCAAACCAACTTGTGGGATCCACCTTCCTGTGGGTAGGAAACTCCTGTGTGCAGGAAACTCCTTGGTTGTTCACTGACTGTGCTGGGAAAAGTGTGTCAGCAGCAGAGCTGGGCTTCAAGGCTGCAGAGCTGCCCCTTGACACATCAACAGCTGTGCCACCAGCAGGGCAGAATGGGGATTTTGAAGCAAAGCAGCCTGGTTTTGCTGGAGTGGATCAAATCTTTGCAGGCTTTGGATACAGGGCCCATCCTCCTTGCTCAGTGGGAGTGGGAAGTGCCCCATCACTGCCAGGAGCTGGAATTCGTTCACAGCTTGTGCTCTTTGCTGCCCTGTGGCCGCAGAGCACTCCTTGTCTTCCAAATTTACAGCAATTAATGCCACGATTTCTCTGCCAATTAAACTTCTCCCTTTGGAAAAATGATGTTTTAATGAAGACGAATGAGGTCCTGGCATGAAGATGATCCTTCCCCTGCTCTGTGCCATGGACCCAGGGTATGTCCCAGCAATGTGATCCACTGGGCTGAGCCCACTCTTCCCAGCCTTGTTCCCACCTTTTTTACCACTCTGTGCTGGTCTGGGAGCACGTCCTGCTCACGGGTCCTGTGCAGTGTCAGGGGCGTGTTTCCATGGGTCTGGATGTGTTCCTGAGGATGCTCAGCTTCCATTGTGGACTTCCAGCTCTCTGCTGAGCAGGAGAGGCTGTGGCTGCTGGCAGGGATGAGGGTGGACTTGGAGAGGCTGGAGAAGAGCTGGGATGAAGCAGCAGAGCCCAGGAATTCCTTGGGCTGTGCTTGGTGAAGGACTGGAGAGCTGAACTTCCTCTCCCAGGGACTGAACCATCAGGAGCTGCTTCAGGCAACAGGGTGGCCCAGGGACAACACAGAGCCTGGTGGGAGCAGGACATGGAAGGAAGGATGTGGAAAGAAGGACAAAGGAGGAAGGACATGGAAGGAAGTACAAGGAAGGAAGGACAAAGAAGGAAGGACATGGAAAGAAGGACAAGGAAGGAAGGACAAAGAAGGAAGGACATGGAAGGAAGGACAAGGAAGGAAGGACAAAGAAGGAAGGATGTGGAAGGAAGGACAAAGAAGGAAGGACATGGAAGGAAGGACAAGGAAGGAAGGACAAAGAAGGAAGGACGTGGAAAGAGGAACATGGAAGGACATGGAAGGACATGGAAGGAAGGACAAAGAAGGACAAGGAAGAAAGGACATGGAAGGAGGATATGGAAAGAAGGACGTGGAAGGAAGGACGAAGAAGGAAGGACATGAAAGTGATGACATCACAGTGAGGACATGTCAGTGGGGACATCACAACCAGGACCCCCAAGCAGTCACTGCTTTTCCTTTCTTTTTCCCAAAAGCGAGGCAATGGAGCCAGCAGCACCATCCCCCGCAGGAGCACCCTGGACATCCCCAGCCCGGCCACTTCCTGGCCCAGTGGCCCCGAGCCGCTCGCTGGGGCTGGGGGGTGCCGCGAAAACCGCTGAGGAAGAGCAATCAGCCGCTATTTACGGCCGATTATCTCAGCCCTGCTCCAGCTTCCCGATAATTCCCTGAATTAGCTGGCGCACTTTGTTCGGGAGTGTCTTTGTCAGATATCTTGGACTACAGGGAAGGGGGATGGGACCCAGGTGGGGGAGCAACAGGCAGCACTGAGTGTTTACAAGTTCCCAAGCAGGAACTACAAGGCTAATTAATTTCTCATTAAGGAAGAAGTCGAAGGATAAAGAATCATAAACCTCGAGCTTTGGGAGATGTGGATCCAAAGGCACACACACACATCTCTCCCTTTTATCCCTGGGAATGAAGCCCCTTTCATACCCCAAGCACCTCGTTTCTTGCTCTTCCCTTTATCCAAACATTCCCCTTCCCCAAGACAGTCGGGATAACCCAGCCCCGTGTGTCACACAAATATGGGGGCTCTTTTAGAAAATGCACAGAATTTCAGTGTTACAAGGTGACAAGCAGATAGGATCTTAACCCAGAATTCTCAGAATGGATTCGTATCCCTGGAAGTGTCCAAGGCCTGGTTGGACAGAACTTGGAGCAACCTGGGATAGTGGAAGGTGTCCCTGCCCATGGCAGGGAGTGGCCCTGGATGAGCTTTAAGGTCCCTTCCAACCCAAGCCATCCAATGTTTCTGTGATCCACATTATGGGCACCACTGGAGCTGCATCCATCCTGTGGCCATGACACCGCCCAGCCCCATGCTTCCCTGCTGCCAGCTGTGAAATGGGGTCCCAGGAGAGAAAATACAGGCTTTGCACTGCAGAGAGACAGAGAGGAGCTCGGGACCCTTCCCAGGTGGTGCCATCTCTGTTCCTGACGCTTCTGTAAAATCAGGAGAGAGAAGAGCTCCAAAATCTTCCCATGGCTTCCTGGAAGGTTGCCTGCCCAGATTTCCTCGGGAGCTGTGCTGGCTCCAGGACATTCCTTCAATAAACAGAGGGATCCTGAAGGGCAAACACCTGAGAAGAACCAGGTACATTCTCATTGCTGGGTAGCTTTTGGGTGCTAAAACAGCACCCAGGGGTCTGAAAGCCTAGATCCCATTTTAGCTGAGATCATTTCTTCACAAGATGACCCAAGCCCAAGGTGAGCTGCCAGGAGCAGGCAGAGCTCTGTCTCCTCTGCTGGCCATGGGACAAGGTCAGGTCACCATGAGCAGCCTCCAAAGCCGCTGACAGGAATGGGTCACCCAGCAGGCACTGACCCCACAACCCAGCCCAATCCCACCACTCCAGCTTGTCCAGAGAAAAAGAAACTCTTCTCCAAAGTTTTGTTTGGCCCTGGTGTTGCCAAGCCTCCGTGAGCTCCCAGCTCCTATCTGTGGCTGGAGGCTGTAGGCTGCCACAAGCACTTCCACTAGGCATCTTTCTCCCGGATGGGATTTGCTCCAGGCCATCGATTTTAAATCCTGGGAAAATTGGCCTATTTGCTGTGTTCACGGAGTGTGTATTTTATAGGATGCCTTGTCTCAAAGCCATTAGCCAAGCAAACATTACATTTTATAATCAAATAACAAACCAGAAAATAATGGAGATGTGTTTCCTACCTGCACTGCTTGGAATGCACCAAGGTAAGGGGTGATTCCTCAGGGTGGAGAAGAGCTGGAGATGGGAGGGTTCTCCTGGAGTGACGGAGCTCCTTATACATGAGCTTCTTGCTGCATGTCTGGTGGAGAGGAATATCCATCAGCAGGGCCAGGGGGTGCTGCCAGCCCTGGGCAGAGGGAAGGACTGTGGAGCTTTCGCCTTCCCACAGCACCCAAAGCTCACGAGTGCTTGTGCAGAACACATGAAACTCTTCCTCCTCTCTGCTTTACAGGAGGGTTTTGTTGTTTTGTTGGTTTTTTTTGGTTTTTTTTTCCCCAGCTTGGAATTCAGTTAGCAGCTGTTTCCCTGCAGAAAGTGCAGGAATTGGCTGACTCTGGAGGGGTGCAGCCCTTCCCTGCTCCCCCAAGGTGCTAGGGGAAATCCCACAGTTCATTTTTCCTGGCTGCAGAATGCCTTTTCCTTTGCATTCTTCAGCTCACAGGTAGTCCATCACTACGTTTCCTATTCACATGTCTGGTCATTTCACTCGTGTCAGGGCTCCTTAACTAGGAAATATCAAGATGTTTTCGCCCTGGAAAGCTGGGAAGCGTGTAATTAGCCACCCAGGTAATAAATTACCTGTGCTGGCGACAGCCCACTGGGGAAACCTTTATTCTCCATCTCATCCTATTATGCTGAGCCAATTTAGCACATCTGTAGTTGTTTTAAAATAGTCATTTCAATGGACTCCGAGAAAAGGAGGCTTATTAACAACTTAGCTGCCAGGAGGAAAATGGGAGGGACAGCAGCTGCCATGGAGGGAGAAGTTTGGTCCTGGCTGAAGGACAAATCCTGCTGTGCCTCCAGCCTCTTTCTTGGACCACAGCATTTACAAAGCTCTGAGATCCCCCAGACCCGAGGGGGCTGGGGAATGTGTGGCCATGGATGTGGGAGAGGACTCGGGGATTTGGGCTCCTTCAGTCACCCCGTTGCTGGGGAGCTCCACGTCCCCAGTGCTCGGTGCTGTCCCACAGCATCCCCTGCTTCCCTCAGCACAGGACAGTGCTGGCATTCAGCTGGGGAGGTCCCCAGATGTCCCCAGCTGGCAGAGATGTTCCCTGTGGTTGTTAATCCATGGTCCCCAGCTGCAGGGCCCCAGGGCTCTGCTCCTTTGGGAAATCCATCCAAGCCTGGCTAGGAGGGGCTCCACAGGTGAGAGCTGGGGTGGGCAGCTGCGAGCTGAGTCCAAGTGCAGAGCACCGCAGGTGTTTGGGCTGGGAAGGAGGGAACAGCTCCAGCCTGGAGGGAGAACAGAGAATTGATACCTTGTGTTCACAAACTCAGGCAGTTCCTGGCTCCAGCGCTGCAGAGCTGCATTCCCAGTGCAGCCGCCTCAGTCAGTGTTTGGGATGGGATCACACTCCTGAAGCTCACATGGAACAGCCTTGGACATGGAGGAGCTGCCATGTGTCAAACAGAGCCAGTGTGTGCTTGGGCAGGCCCTGGGCCAGCCCCATCCCTCCCTGGGAATCACTGGATGAGCCCCTGGAGGCATGGCCAAGGGCTGCTTTGTTCGCAGAGCTTGGGGTCCTGGTGAGGATGCCAAGGGAAAACCAGGAGTTCAGGGCTTTGGCACAGCCCCTGAGTGGATGAAACTGCTCATTTCACCTTTTCCTCCTCATTCTCCTCCCCATCCATCATTGCAGGCCTGTTGGACACCCTCCATCCCTGCTGCAATGGCCGGGACTCTCTGGAGAGCTGAGCATGAACTCTGTGCCTCAGGCAGGAGTGAGTTCCTGCTGGGGAACCTCCCCATCCCTCCTCCAGGCTCAGTTTCATTCCCTCCTTACACTGCTCTGGGATATTTTCTGGCTGTAGTTGGATGAAGGGGAACACACATCATTTTTAAGCCGAGCCTAAGTGACAGAAGAGCCCTGAGCCACACTTAGAATCCCAGGCAGATGTTCCTGGGACATCAGCACCCTCCCTGCACCTCCATCAGGGAACAACTCAGGCTTGCCCAAGCACCTTTCCTTGGCTCAGGGCCCCTTCCATCCACGTAGAGCTGAGCTTCCTTGTCGTGGAATCATGGATTGCTTTGGGTTGGGAGGGACCCTAAGGATCATCTAATTCCAACTCCCCATGATCGTCCTCCAAGGAACCACCTGGTCCTCCTGAGGAAGGCGGCTGCATCCATCTCCCTTTGGAACAGGCTCCCCCCTGAGCTGTGCCTGTCCAGATCCTGGGATTTTTTCACTGCTGGGATGAGCTGGGTGTGGGGATACCACCATCATGGCACAGGGACACAGGGCTGTCCCAGCCAGAGCCCCCAGCAGTGCCTGTGTCCTCCTCAGCAAAGGGACTGCTCCAATTTTTCCAGATCCCACAGAGCTCCAGATCCAGTCTTGGGCTTTTCCAGAACATGGAAAATCAGATCTGGCAGAGGGAGCCCTGCCTGCCTGCACACTGGGAGCGCTGGGAAACCCCCTGGAGTCTCCCACCACCCTGCCCTCCCTGCCCTCCCTGCCCTCCCATGGCTCCAGACTGGCCCCCATCAGGAGAGCTCCTGCTCCATGGCCTTTTTCCAGTGGGACAGTTAATCCTGGCCTGACTTCTTGCAACAAGGACCAAAACCCACATGAAAGAGATTATTTTTCCAATTTCCTCCCCTGTCTGACAGCCTGGAGAGCACATCTACTTGGAATGAAGCATCCTGGCGTTACCCCTGCCATCACCTAACCCTGTCTGCTGCTCTGCCTGGGATGGAGGCAGGAGTGTGGCCTGGAGCAGCGCTAACCCTTCCAAATAAATGGGATATCAGGGCAGGCTGGGCTCTGAACTTGGCGCATCTACCCAAAGCCACTTTTTTGTTTGTTTGGTTTTTTTCTTAGCATCTTTTTGTAAGCCAGGAATAAAAAGGATTTAGGAACTATTCCACTGGAGCCCACTCCAGAGCTGGCTCAGCCTGACCCATGCTGCATTGCTTTTATGCAGAGATCACTCATATCCCTGGAAATCAGCTCATCCCCTGGTGCAGCCTGAGCATGAACTGGTTCCTGGCTTGCAGGGACAGTGGGGCTTAGGGGCAGCTGGGAGGTGCTGAGGCCCAGCAGCAGATTTGCCTAAAAAAGGCAGAAAAAAGCGCCTGGGAGGAAGCTGCTCCCTGCAGTTTTATTTTTCCTTTCTTATTCCTTATTTACACAGGTTGTTCCAGCTCCTCTCTCATATTTTTACCCTTTGCAAATGGAAAAGAGCAGCAGAACATTGTTCCAAAGCCCTGACCCTGAGTGACTCCCTGGAAAATCCTTCTGAAACCACTCACCACGTCTATCTCCGGTCAATCAGCTCCTGGAAAAGCAGGAACACCTGCTCTCAACACCTACACCTGGTGTTCCTAAGATTTCTTCATGCCTTTGGAGGCCAGCAGTGGCTCTGTCCCACTGAATGTCCCATTCTGACTCAGGGAGTGTCCCATTCTGTCCCAGGGAACTCGCAGAGTTCGGAGCGAGGCCCCCAGCAGGGCTGTGCCGTGCCTGGAGGCTCCCGGTGTGAAGGCACCGGTTCCCAAGGTGCCCATTCCCAGGCTGGTGCTCCCCCTCTCCCCTCTGGCCAGATGGCTCCCGGCAGCAGCCTCTCCTCACATCCCCAGCTCTGGAATTGCTCTGTGCATCCTCTGCCTTCTGCTTTTGTCAAACGGATCATTGACCCCACTTTCCCTCATTGTCTTTGATTATCCAAGACAATCCCTTTCACTGCCTCGAGGAGTTCCCAGGGGGATCTCACCCCTCCCATGCATAAACCAACACAAACATCCCTGGTTTTCAGCAGCCTGGATCCAACCCCTGTGATGAATCATTCCTTTTTGTCCATGTCTCACTGAAGGACAGGGAGAGGGGAATGGTTGTGGGATTTGTCAACTGTAGATTCAGGAACACAGAGGAAAAAAAACTCCCTGACTCAAACATTAGTTGGCAAATCAAATTATTCCCCACTTCATCTGTATTATTTAGGCTTAATTGTATTACTGGGGCTGTAATCCAGGAAAAACACAATTATTGGAAGAGATTGCAAGGATGGCATCTTTGGGAGGGCTGGTGGGGATGGGGAGGGGGCTGGGAGCTGCCTGGTGCTGAGACAAAACCATTCCAGCCCCTGCTCCTGCAGGGATTCCAGCTCAGATCCCAACTGAGGCTGCAGTCACTGGGAGCTGGAGGCTGTCCCCAGATTTTATTGGATATTCTGGTGACTCGGAGATTGCCAAGGACCTGAGCAAGGATGTGCTTTGTTCTCCTCATCTATCAAATCCCTCTCTTGCTGTGCCAGGAAATATCCTGCACTTTACAGCATGCCAAGGATCAAAGGATGTGCTGGTGGCTCTTCCATGGGCAGTTATTGAACATTCCATGGATTTTACCATCCTAAAGAGCCCCACAAAACCTCAGTCTGCACAGCCAGGGGACACTCCCTGCTCCTTACCCTGCTGGTTCCTTCTCCTCCTGTAGGATCCTAAGGAATAACCACCTACCAAGGAAAAATTGAAAAGAGCTCTGACACTGGGAAAGGATGTTTGTGACAGCACCTGCAAGAGGCTGCTGATGTCAGAGAATTTCCTGCTTGGAAGTTTAAAGACAAGAAAGAATAATTAAAGTCCCTTCTGCAATGTCATTAAATATAAATACAAATGGTGTTAATATCTCTGGGTACTACAGAGCATTCCTAAGCACCCTCTAATTGTCTAATTAAATCACTGAGGGCTGAGGTTAGTGACAGCAAAATCCTTAATGGGGCCTTGCTGGGACATTTAGAGAAGGCTGTGTGCAAGGGGGTTGTTTATCTAATTAATCCCCAAGGTCACAGCCCCAGCTCCTGAGCCAGGTAATGCAATTTAGGTCCCTTGCATTTTGTCAGGCTGGCTCAGCCCTGCTTTACACCCGCTGGCTGTGCCGGGGGAGGGAAGGGATCCGGAGCATCCGCATGGAGCAGGAGATCCTCATCTTTCTCCAGGCTCTGTGGTCCTTCAGTGGGGTGCTCTGGGAGGGAATGGGGTGAGCAGCACTCGGTGAGATTGGGGCAGAGGCCCTGAGCCTGAAGAGGGGCTGAGGAGTCACTGACCAGACTCAGGAATTGTCACCTCCTGCAGGGACAGAGCTCACTGTGCTGCATTGCCCTTCATGGGATGGGACACCTGAGGAACAGAAGGAGGAAGAGGAGGAGGAGGAGGAGGAGGAGGAGAGCCCCTCTCTGCCTCCCTGTCTGCGAGCAGGGAAAGGCTGGAGAGAGCTGCTGCCATGCCCTGGCTGCTCCAGGAGCGCAGGAACATTTAAAGGCCATCCAGGAGCAGAGGGCAGGGAACACTCAAAAGCAGCACCCTGCCCTTCTTTGCAGCATCCCAGCTCCTGTGCTGCTGCTCCCAAAATGCCTGTGACCAGATGAAGGGAGTCTCTGATGCCACTCATCCCAAATTCCAAAAAAAGAGGCAACTCTTCTTTCCTTCCTTTTGAAATGATGATTCACCCCCCACTACTTCCAGTGTTGGCTCAGCCAGCGCTGATGGCTTTGGATAGGAACGGCTCGGTCGGAATTCCTGGGCAGGCTGTCAAGTTGTCACAGCTCATCCGTGTGCAGCCAGGGGCTGGTGCTCCATTGTCCACAAATCGGGACCAGATGTGGATGTCCCGCCAGCCTTGGGCTCCCACTGCCGCCGGGAGAATGGAGCAGCCCAATGCCCCCACCCGTGGTCGTGGCTCCTCCTGCCTCCCAATCCCTCCTCCCCATCCCTCTTCCACAATGGAATATGCAAAATGGGAACAACAACGGGCATGGGATGAATAAAGATGTGCAGCTGCGTAAATAATCACCCATTCCCAGCACTGCCAGCCTTGACCCCCGGACTGTTCCCAAACTGGGCTGGTGACTCTGCTGGAGAATCTGCCACTGGAGAGGGGAAGGGGAGTTCCTTCCCCAGCATTCCCAAGGTAAAGGGCATTAATGGCAGGAGGGAGAGTGGTTTACATTGGATATTGGGAAGAAATCCTTCCCTGTGAGGGTGTGGAGGCCTTGGCACAGGGTGTTTAGGGAAGCTGTGCCCCATCTCTGGAAGTGTCCAAAGCCAGGTTGGATGGGGCTTGAAGCAACCTGGGATGGTGGCAGGTGTCCCTGCCCATGGCAGGGGAGTGGAAGGAGATGACCTTGAAGATCCCTTCCAACCAAAACCATTCTGGAATTCTATAATTCTATTATTTCCATCACACAGCACTGAATCCAAACCCATCCTAACCCTGCCTGAATCCTGAGCATGGATTCAGGTGGATTCAGGAGGATTCTTGTTCCACAAGAGGTGGAACAAACCAGACTAGGCCGCTGCTGGCCACTCTGAAGAAGACACTCCAGGTCCCTGCAGCCCTTCTAGGATATCTCTAAGGTGACTGGTTCAAACCTCTGGCCCCATCAAGCACAAGTCACTGAGCCCAAATTCATCCCAATCCAAAAGGAATTCAGCCGATGCCTTTGGGAGCTGTGTCTTCATTTTCATGGTAAGGGCTGTGTAATTCCCTCTGACATTCCTGGGTTTTCTGCTTTCTTTCCATTTGCACCATTGCAAATGAGTGTTTCCTCCACCAAAATCTACAGCAATGTAAACACTCGGCTTGCAGGGAGAGGGCTGGCCTTGAAACACTTCTCTGGGATCCTTTACCAGGATGCAGAAAGCTAGGAACAGATTTCCGCTGATATTTGTTGCTTTTCAAACAGAAGCAAATGTTTATAGCCAGGCTGTAAACCAGGCTAATGGGGGGCAGATCCATTACAGGGGGGGCCGTGTTTGGAGACAAAGGAAGAGGAGAAGTCCTGGCTTTGCTTGGAAGCCAACCTTGGAAGTTTGGCTCCCGCTTCCGATGCGCTTCCTGAGCCTCGGCCACATCCCACACGTTTATAAAATCACCCATGCAGGGAGTCAGAACTGCCAGAAATACACAGGCATGGAGTAATTTTCCATGGAATTTCATTTGTGTCTGCTGTCACATTTATGGAATTTCACACGCTTGTGGATGGAGCTCCCGGCAGCTCCGAGTCCATCACATGCCTCTCCAACATTCAGCTTCAGGAATCACCTCCAGGAAATGGGACTCATATTTAGTCCTGCCTCCCCCACAGAGGATCAGAACCTGCAGGGAGATCCTTGAAAAAACTCACTGAAATCCCCTGGATATCGGAATATGGACACAATTCTCCATGGATTCTCTTCTTCATGGAAAGGGTGGACAGGCATTAGAAGAGCCAAGGGAGGTTTGGAGTGCCCATCCTTGGAGGTGTCTCAGGAATGCCTGGATATGGCACTCACTGCCATGGTGGGGATCAGCCACTCAATGATCCTGGAGATCTTTTCCAGCCTGGATGAATGTGTGATCTGTGATCCTGGGAAGCACCAGCATCCCTCACACATCACACCAGAGCCACACATCACTAATTCCCGCTGTCTCCTCCAGCCCTTCCCTGACAAAGCGTTTCGTTGACCCAGGAATGTTATCTTAGCAAATCAAAAATGTAAACATTTAGGTTCAGGACTGGGCTGGCTGGATTTGGGAATGAGTTATGGTCGGAGCCCGGTGAGGAGGCTGAGTTTGGCTTGGCAGTTCCTCCTGTGCCTGGAACCTGCTTTTCAGGATTAAATACGATCCCCTGCAATCCATCCAAAATGTCAATTACCCCGAGTCTCTCAGGTTTGCAATTACAGAATGCAAGTCATGTTCAGCGTTTTATGAAACTGCTTTTCTTGGCAGGGCCCATCTCTCTCTTATTGTAAAAAATAACTTTCAAATCAAAGCATTAAATCAAGGCACAAACGCTGGGAAGGACGCGGGGCTGGGGCTGGAAAGTTCCAGCGCCGGAGCTGGAAGCGAGCTGAGCTGAGCTGGTTTCTAGTGCGGGAACGAGAGTGGCAAATCAGGGGGAAAGAATGTGGAACAGTCTCGGCTGAGGAACGCCTAATCCCACCATCATGGATTTAAATCCCACATTCGCCTCGTTAGAACCCCCCGCGGGGCACAGGGAGCGAGCCTGGAGAAAACACCTCTCCCATCCCGCTGGAATCCGAACAGTCCTGCCCCGGCTTGGGCTGGAGCTGCTGCGGCAGCAGCTGCAGGGAATTGCTTTCAGGCCTTTCCAAGCTTTAGGACTCAGCTGCCAAAGGCGCTCTGACCCCTTTCTTCCTCCTCATCTGGAAGGTGGGAGGGGAGCCCAGGGAATTTGGGAACGCTGACCCCACCGTGGACTCGCAGCGCTGAACCGGGGCAGGACCCTGTTAGTGAGAGGCTGGATCCCTGGAGGAGAGGGCAAGGTGTGCTCAGAGGGCAGCAGCTGTTCGTGGGGACACTGCCTGTGCTGGAAAGAAAAAGGAAATTCCCCTGGAAATCATCCCTGGGGTTTACAGGGAGTGCTTTTGTCCCTGGATAAGTGAGCCGGCCTTCCTGGGGATCCCCTTGCTGGGTGATTTCACTTCCCAGCCTTCCAAGTCGCATCAAATCCTCCAAGGTCAGGGAGAACCCTCAGACCCGGATTCTGATGGAATTTCAATTGTGTCACTCCCGACCTAGCAGGTTGGGACCCACCCTGGTCCAACCTGTGCTCCGGGTGGCACCTGAGACGCGTCAGCCCTGTTAATGAGCGCAGGGACTAATGAGTTCAGGGACTAATGATCGCAGGGACGAGACGCCCTCCCACCTGCCGGCAGCCTGCCCGCATTCCTGGCTGGGCAGGACATTCCCTCTGGTTTCGGGCTGTGGATGTTCCTCTTCAGCCGTTCCCATCCCGGTGCCGTGTGCGGTTAAGCCGGGCAGGCTCCGTGCCGGCGCCCAGCACCGCATCCCAACCTCGGGATAAGCGCTTTTTCATCTGTCTCCACATTTATTTCTTCCTTACGAGGGCTTTGGCATGGGATAGTGAGAGAGCAGTGAGATCCTGGGTTTGATGGATCCGGACTGGATGTGGATGCCAGAAATTCCTCGACAGCATCGCTCTCTCCAGGTGCCAGCCGGGCTTTGGGCATTGAACCACAGGGGCTCTTGTGCAGGACACCCAGGTGCTGCCAGTATCCCACCATCCCAGTTTCCCAGTGCTCCACTGGTCCCAGCTTCCATAACGCTTTCCAACCCCACTTTTATTTACCATAGGATAAGGAAAGGGAGAGCGCATCTGGCACAGGTACAGGGAGGCAGGAACCAGAAGCCGAGGGAGGACTGAAGTTGGCCAAGCAGTCTTAAAATTCCCAGCAGTTGGAGTCGGGAGCGCCATTCCCGCAGACCCTGCCGCCGGCTTGGGCCCCTTTTGGATGCTCTTCCCGGGATGCAGGTGCACGGTGTTAAGAGATCATTTCCTGCCTGCACCGCAGCTCCAGGGATGGATTTACCACTGGGCTCACTTCACCCTGCTTTGCTCTCTTCATCCCTTTTTTTTCCTCTTTCCTCTACTCCTCCTTTATTCCCTAAAAGCCCCTAAAAACTGGGCAGAGCTGCTGCAGCCCTGGGACCATCCCGTTCAGTGGGAAAAGCCAGCTGCTCTCCCAAAGCCATGGATCTCATCAGGGAAGGAGACAAATGGTTCAGCGTGGAGCTTTTGCAAGAGATAAGGAGCTGAGGGAATATTAAGAATTGCAAAAGGCAGAGCAAGGCAAAGGAGGGAGGGACAGGCTGGAACACAGGGATAATTCTCCCTGAAAAGGATTTAATTACCAATCACACCGAGGTGTTCAGCAAAACCAGCCTGCAGTGGGGAGCTCATTCCAAACAAACGAAGGGACTGCTGGAGTTGCCAGTGGAAGTGCAATTAAGCCCAGGCTCAAAGAAAACCCTCTCTAATTGCACGAATGGAGGGAAAGGGAGAGATTTCCCCTCTGCTCTGGCTTTCCTTTATTTTTTTTCTCCCTGGATGAGTGTGAATCCTTCACAAAATAGGACCCTAGGACAACTTCTCTCACAAAATCAATGAACTCAAACACATCAGCAGAGTCTTTGGCTTCCACTGGGCAGTGAATTCCTGCACTCATCTGCTGGGACAGGGGAGAACACTTATTCCCAGAGATAACTTGGAATATTATAGATTTAATTTCTATTTTTCATAAAATAAAATAATGATTAACCTGTATGTCAGATGGATAAAGTCAGTGCAGTCGCACACCGGTCACAGACTCCAGCCACACACTCCAGGATTTCTTCTTTTCCTTGGATTTAATTCCCTCCAGTACCTTCAGTTCTACTATTGGGAACCAGTTTCATTCCTCATTAGCCAGACACTCAGAATGCTCAGGCCCAGTCACTTGTCTGCAATAACGTCTCAGTATTGCAACAGCAGAGTGATTTAACAGGAGGATCTGATGGAAAACAGGGAATAATGAATAGCAACAGATCCTATCTGATTTTATATCCCACTGTAGTTTAGGGCAAAGGTTAAAAACTGCATTAGGAAGGAATAAGCATATTCCATTTTTAACAATAAAACTCAACTGAGTGCTCTGTGTGTGCAACAGTGCGGGAAGGGGTCATCCCAAATTCCCATTCTCACCAGGGAAACCTGTGTGGTGCAGTCCCAGAGCATCCTCTGGGTTTTGTGAGATGTTTGTCTGTCTGTGTGCCATTCCCACCACAGAAAAACCACGTCCCATGACTTCCCTTGGAGAAGAGGATGGCGCCAGGAGCTCATGGAGTCCTCCCTGCCTTGCTGAGCTCCAGAGAGCAGGACCAGACTGGCCAACAAAGAGGGAGAGGGGAAGATTGGTGCTGCATGACCTCTGGCATGTTGTATTCCTGTGGGCTCAGCCTCTATGAGCAAAGATTCAGGGCTTGGTGGCAAATGAGTTATGCTCCCAGAAAATCAAAATTTGAGATTTTCAAGCACCAAGAAGGATTTTTTTCCTCTTTTGGATAACAATTCCTCAACACAAGGATAATGGATTTAATCCCAGAGTGGTTTTGGTTGGGAGGGACCTTAATGCCCATCTTGTTCCACCCCCTGCCATGGGCAGGGACACTTTCCACAATCCCAGGTTGCTCCAAGCCCTGGGAGCAACTCTAGGGATGGGAGAACTGAGAAATCAGAGCTGGCACAGTGACAGAGCATTGGGAATCACTGCCACTCACCTGACCTGGTGCCACCCCCCAGACCTGCACGCACCACAGGGAAGGACCACGTTCCAAGGATGCCTGGATGCTTTGATCCTGAAATTTCAAGACCAGGATGCAATTAAAACCAACCCCTGCAATCATCCAGTGCTGCACAAACTGAGGGCAGCAGTCACCTCATTCCCAAACATCTCCCTGCATATAGCTGATGATGCAAAGCCAAACCTGGAATTCCAAGGCTTTAATTTTTAAATCTGGATTTCTCCGGCTTCCAGTCAGAGCTTGCTGCTTCTGTAGGGCAGCAATTGCCTTGTCACCCTGGGATCACAGTCTGGCAGCCTGGGGAGATGCTGGGAGAGCCTTTTCCTTTGGGACATGTTCCTACAGAACAATCCAGCTTCCAAGCCAAAGAAGTCAGCTCCCACTCTTCTCCAGAAAAGCTGCTCCCACGGAACTCCAGCCCCAAAGCTGGGCTGGGGCAGCGAGGAGAGTCCCCTGTGCTGTCACACATCCTTCCCTGGCTCTGCCATCAGCCCCTGGGCGCAGTCCAGCAGCTCCCAGGGACACCGAGAGCTGTCACTAGTACCAGGTGCTCCTTCTCAGCCTCTGCTCAAGGGAGATAATTGTGGCTGGAGTGGAAAACCTTCCAGCCAGGATTTGGGGTTGTTTTCTGTACACATGTTCTGGGTGTTTATACTGGGCTGGAGAGGGAGGATTAAACAGGGGGGTGTGGGATGTTCCTTAAGGATCTCATCACTAAAAATATTTTGAGACACCGAGAAGGGTTGAAGGGGAGGTTGTAATGATCCAGAGGCCGGAGAAATCCAGACAGAAGAAATGTTTTAAGAACAGCATCTGCCTACTCCAAGCAAGCAGCAGCTAAATGGAGGGATGACAGCATCCTGCAAATAGCTGGAATCCATAAACACTGCAAAGCAGGGAGGCTGCTCACAGCACAGGGATCATGTGAATGAAACAAAAAAAGTGCAATGTGATTGAACTTCCCGACAGTGAGGTCAGGCTGAGATCCCATCTCCCCGAGCGAGAGCCACAGGAGAATGGATTTAGGGAGTTTGTCTGTCTTTGGTGCACGGTTTGGCCCTGGGAAGAGCTCTCTGGGCCTTGGAAAGGAGCTTGAGGGTCTGAGAGGGGGCCGAGGGGGTTCAGGGGCGTTCCAGATCCCCAGCTGGAGTGGCAGTCATGACTGAAGTTCTCTCTTGAGGAGGTGGCATCATCACTGCATGGGATGGAGGGATACTCTACGCTCGCTGAAAATACACAGAATCCCGAGATGCTTTGGGTACAAAGGAATCGCATCTTGTTCCACCCCCTGCCACGGCCGGGGACACCTGCCACTGTCCCAGGTTGCTCCAAGCCCCGTCCAACCTGGCCTTGGACACTTCCGGGAATCCAGCGGCAGCCGCAGCTTCTCTGGGATCCTGCTCCGTATTTTAGCACGTTCACAATAAAAAGTTCCTCTGTAATTCCCTGGAAATCTCCAGTGCCAGGGCACATCCTGCGTTTCTTTGCCTTTCGGCTGGGCATTCCCAGCATCCCCGTCCCTCCCCGCTCCAAGGAAGGGTAAAGCTCGATGACAGCTTTTACGAGCCATCAAGTGGCTCCTTCTTTTCTCCCTTCACCCAAACTTTCCCTTTATAAAAAGGCGTGAAAAGCCCGATTACCGTCGCCTCTTCAGCCTGTTGAGGGCTTTGTTCCGAATTGCCACCAATTCTCTGGATGTGAAAGGGCGAAGGGCAGAGCGAGGAGCGGGAACGTGCCTGTCCCTGGAACCATCCCAGGGAATGGGCAGAAGAGCCTGAGGGCCGAGGTGACCCTGTCCTTTCTCTCTTCCGCTGACTTTTCCCATTTTCAGCCCTAAAATTTTGAATAAATTGTGAGTTCAATTCAAAAAACTTGGAGAGGAAGACCCTGCATACTTGGATTAGAGAATCCCCACCACTTCCAGAGGTGATTGATAGAAATTTGGGTTGGAAAAACAACCAATCCAACAGCAAATCCACCTGAGAGCATCACCCTGAGCCCCCACTGGGTTTTCCTTTGCTTTGCAATCCCAAACTCTCCAAACCCCATTAAATGCAGACAACAATGCAGAGACAGAGCCACTGATGGCACCAGGAAGGGATTTGGGGCCATTTCGGCCCCAATTAAATAAACAGAGGGAAGGCAGAGAGTCATAACCAGGTAATAAAAAAGGCATCAAATGATTTTTTTTATTGCTAATGCTACCAGAAACCTCCTGTTCATCCCAGCACCAGCTCTGCTCCCTGATGGAGCAGGGATTGTCAGAGGGGGGGGGGGACAGCTTTTATCTTTCATAGTCAATTATGAAGATGAGTTAAGAATTAATCAGGTAAAGGGAGAGATGTGAAAAACAATCATGACCAGGAACGATGACATTTGTCCCTTAGAAGAAGTTAAACTGGCTATTGGAACTTGTCAGGGACCCAACACATCCACAGCTCCCCAGATGGGAATTTTCAGCTCATTTTCTAATATGTGAGTGTACAGGATGGAAGAAACTGAAATTAGGGAACATACAGGACAGATGAAACTGAAATCAGGCTGAACCCCCGGGAAGGCTCACAGAAGCAGGAGAAAGCTGCTCCTTGGGCCCTGCCCAGTGCGAAATGCTGGAGGAGGCAGCTCCTGGAGGGGAGGAAAGGGACCTTCCCCTCTGGGAGGTGACAATCCAGCTGTGCCACCCCTGGCCCTCCCCTCCCGCTGCCACAGGCACAGAACTGCAGGAGAGAGGCACCTCAACCTCCAAAGGCTGTTGGGGTATCCACATTCTTCTCTTCCTTCAGGAGCAGCATCTACGGGGATCCCGATGTTCCTTACTCAGGTACAACGTCCCAGGAGCTGTGTCCATCCCATCCCATCCCATCCCAATCCCATCCCAATCCCATCCCCAGGGAGGAGATGCCTGCGGATCTTTCCCCAGCCACTGCAGGCGTTGCCAGCTGGGCTGTGAAACTGCTCTTCCGCAGCCAAATCCAACCCAAATTTCCATCAGCAGCAGTAGCAGCAGCAGGCAGGAATCAGCCCCATCTCCCTGGCAGCCGCTGCTCGCCGAGATGGGATTGATAAGATCCCTGGGAGGCACGGGGAGCCCGCGTGCCAAACACGGCCAATTAATGTCAGCCCTTTCCCATGCCAACCAATTAAGCTGTGTGTGCTTGTCACCAGCGCTGGGAAGGGGGTGGAGGGCACAGAGGACGCGATTCCAGGGAAGCCTTAAAGATCTAAAAACCTCCTTAATTTATGGGCGGGAGGGGGAGGGCGTGGGCACCCTGCGCTAACCCGAACGGGCCTGATTAATGGCTCGGCTAATTTAGGAGCTGCTTGGCTCTGCTGACCTGGGGAGGCTCCATTTAACAGGAATCAGGCTGGCATGGGAAGCAGGGAGCAGCTGAACGATGTAAGAAGCAACAGATGGGCTCTGCGGTTGCCTTGCCAAGCACCAACACTGTTTTCTGAGCACTTGCTCTTAAACATCCTCCAAAAGGGAAAAAAGTGATAATCAGAACCATAAAACCCATGTGGCTGATCCAGGAATGGGGAAAGCAGCAGCTTCTCTGCCCAGCCAAGAGCTCCTGGGCTGGGAAATGGTCCCAGAGGTGCTGATCCACCTCCAGCCCTGCTTATCCCCATCCACTGTGGCTGCAGGGACCGGGGAAGAAGGAAAAACATCTTCTGCCCCACCTGTGCCATGAAATATCACGGGTTGTTGAGAGGCAGAAGAGGGGGGAAAGCTGGTGAAGCACTTGGAAAAACTGGGGGGATCCTGCAGCTTCAGCTTGGTCTGGATGCAGAAAATCCACATGTCCTGGACATTCTCAGGCTCTGGAAAAGAGCCTCTCTCCAAGATAAGCAACACTTGGAGCTGCAGGGAGTGACTTTGGAAACACTTGCAGAAACAAACTTAACGGGGAGGGGGGTTTCCCAAAATCCAGCATTTCTGAGGGCAGATCGTCCTAGCCAGCTGTGGCTTGGATTCCTTGGATGGCCAGGAGGCAGCAGTGCTGGCAGAGCACCCACCTGGCTGCGAGGGAGATGGGAGATTAATGCCATGGAGCTGCCAGGGCTTTGCAGGAGGAGGAGGAGGATGTGGGAGACCTGTAGCAATCTGGGAGCAGATCCAGGTGGGATGATGGCTTGGAAATACACTGGAGTGATGGAAATGTTGGGCTGTTTATCCCAGGGGTGTGCAGAGGCCCCAGGAAGGCACTGAACAGAACGACCTGTCTGGGGCTGGAGTTTTTTAATAAAGAAACAGTAAAAAAGCCAAATAACAGGGAAGCTCCTGCTTGCCAAGGGCTTTAGGAATCACACCTGGCACAGGAACACAGCACAGCTGAGCTCCTCAGAGCCAGAGCTTGGAGGAGAAAAAGAGATTGCTCTCTACACCCCATACGGGGTGGAGAGGGAAAAAAATCCCTCAGACTAATAAAGCCTAGGTTTTTTTTTTACAACTGCTTACTTTTCCCCCAGGAACAATATCTGTCTGCACAGACCTTGTGTTGTGGCTCTGTTTGCATCCAAATAAAAATAATAATATTATACCACTGACCCTCTCATCCCAGTTCTGTTTCCTTTGTGGAGAAATGTGCCTGAGAAGTGGGAGATTATCTGTAGGTGATGGTTTGCAAAGTTCTCCTGGAACCCCACATGGCCTGAGAGCATAGCAGGGTCTCACACAGGGGTTTTCCACCTTTTCATATGGATGTTCTGGGGTAGAACAGTTTCTAAGCAGATCCCTTTCAAAGGCGGCAGATTCCCAACTCTAAGCCAGGTGAAGAGTGGCAAAGAAAAGACTTCCTTTTTCCCTGGATATAATGATCACAGCAAGATGTCCCTGAGCTCCCTGGTGTGGCTGACACAGCGAGCCCATAGCCCTGCCAGATTTTGGAGATGGGTTGATTTGAGGGCTGCCAGGAAATGCCAAAAACTCCTGGAGTTTCACTATCCAAGGTGTTCTTTTCTCTGCTGGTGGATTGGCTGAGCCCCAGGAACCTGTCCCTTTCCAGCCCAGACTCTCCAGTCACAGGTCATGGAATGACTGAGTTTGGAAGGACCTTAAAGCTCAGCTCATCCACCCCCTGTCATGGGCAGGATCACCTTCCACTATCCCAGGTTGCTCCAAGCCCCTCCAACCTGGCCTGGAACACTTCCAGGGATCCAGGAGCAGCCACAGCTTCTCTGGGAAAACCATTCCAAGGCCTCTCCACCCTCACAGGGAAGAATTCCATCCCAATAATCCTGCACTCTGCCACTGGGAAACCATTCCGTGTGTCCTGACACTCCCCTCCCCTTAGTCTAAACACACCTTTGAGATCTTTGAAATCCATCCTTGGGATTTGCCTCTTCCCTGCACAAATCTGTGTCCTTGGACCCCCAAGGTCCTGCCCCAGCTGGGGCTGCTGCATTTCAGCAGTGAGGAGCAGCAGCTGGCACTGCTGGCTTTGTTAAAAGCAGGGAGGGCCTTTCCCTAATCCCAAAAGAGAGGAATGGCAAAAGCTCAGGGCTGCTGCTACCCTCCCTGGGAAAGGGCTTTGCCTGATCTAGCTGGATGGGAGATAAGGATGCTGTGGAAAGATGGAAGCATTGGTCAGGAATGAGGAATGCGCTGCCCCTTCCAGCTCAGCTCCGAATTGATGAGGAGCAGCTCCTGGCTGCCCTCCCCAGGAATTACACTCCCCCCTGGATTTATCCTGAGAGTGGACACCACATCCCAGCACAACCACACCTGTATCAGCAAGGAACAGCCAGAACTCATTCCCAACCCCCTGCCCTGGATTTTCTGAGCTGTGAGTGGTGCCTGTTCCATCACCAAGGGCTTTTTAGGGCAGCCAGTGGCATTTCCCAGCACACGGGAGGCAGTTTATTACCAGTGATTTATTAAACTGCTCCAACTTGTCAGCAGCCACTTGAAACATTCCCTCTCTTTTTTTTTTTTTTCCTTCAGCTTTGCTAATGTCTTTATAAAGAGCTGGATAAATAGATTTCCAGCACTTCTGACTGCCACGGATCAAACCTCAATCGATATGGCCCAGATTAGGGATGAGGTGAGACCGAGCCTCCCCACCTCCCTCCAGCCCCAGCTGCAGAGGTGAATTGATGGGAATGCGCTTCCAAGGAACAGATAAATACATTTTTGCCTGCTCACAGCCGAGCTGGACCTGACAGTTCCCGATTTCTCCCCGTTGTGGCCTGTTCCCTGGGTGGGAGAGCTCCAGGTGATTGCTGCTCCTGCCAGACTTCTCTCCTGCATCCTTTATGTTCATGGATAGACCCTCCTGGCTTCATAATCTACTGAACTCATGGAGTTCAGAGGCTTTCAGCTGCTGCCTGATGAATCTTTCCAGGACAAGACCCCTTTCTATCATTAAGTTTGATCAGTCTCAGCTCATCAACCTTAATTTATTTGCTGCAGAATCACGGTTTAAAGATTTGCTGAGCTGAAATTAGTCCTACTCCCTCCCCAAAGGGCCCAAGAACTACTTCTGCCAGTGCCAGCATACCCAGAGCCACCCATCCCAGCTTTCAGGTCAGACATCAGGAGGAATTTCATCCTGAAAAAGGTGGTCAGGCATTGGAAGGAGCTGCCCAGGGAGGTTTGGAGTGCCCATCCCTGGAGGTGTCCAAGGAACACCGGGATGTGGCACTCAGTGCTCTGGTGGGGATCAGTCAGGCTGGACTCAACCCTGGAGGACTTTTCCAACCTCAGGGGCTCTGCATCACACACCTGGCACAAGCCAAATGAGAATTTGGATTGGATTGGATTTTTTCCCCCTTTCTGCCTCAAAGGAACCCTTTGAAAGATGCCCCACTGTCCTCTCCTCATGCTCTGTTCTGTCCCCAGCTCCCCGTGAGCCCGGGCAGAGCTGGCCCTGAGCTGCTGCAGCCCCTGGGCGCTCTCCCTGCGGAGCTCTTCCCTCCATCCCTTCCTCCACCCCTCCTCCTGTCTGGATAATTGATCTCCGAGTCGCAAACCAGATGCTCTGGCTGTGCCTCTCTCCTCGTGCTCCGGCTCCTGCTGAAGTCCAGGGAGATCCTCTGGAAGAAGCCACTTTTAATTTGTAATCTGATTAAGCCATTAGAGGCGAATGGAGCAGTAAGTAACACAAATTGCCGATCGTTTCCATCAGCAAATCCCCCCAATTAATCCTGAGATTAACCCTGATTACACGCGGTAATGGTGATCAATGCACCCTAATGGGGGAAATCCGCCCACTCCGCTTTCTTCCACATCCCAGAACGATCAATTTGGAATCAGGGTGATTTATCTGGCAGGATCCAGCGGGGCCGGGGCACCGCCTGCATCTCCAGCGGCAATCCCAGGAGCCGTAGCTCATTCCCCCTTGGGAAAAGCAAGCCAAATTGGGAAAAAAAGAGCTGGAGAGAGTGAAACAAAGAGCGGGGGAATGCAGAGGGCAGCAGGAATGGCAAATTCCATCTGCCTGCCGCACTCCCTCCCCTTTGAATCCTCCCAGTGATGCCCTATAAAGCTCGTGTGAGGTGATCAGACCAAACAGTTCGGAGCAAGGCTGCACTTCTCAGGGATTCCTCCGTCAAAGGGAGGAAGTCAGGCTGGAGAAGAGCTGAAAAAAGGGAAAAAAAAACCCCTTTCCTACTTTGTGATCCGAGCCTCTGTTCTTTCCTTTGCTGCTAAAATCGGAAGTTACCCCAGGGCCGAGTGTTTCCAAGGATCCACAAGCACTCCACGAGCTTCAGAGCCGGGCTCAGCTTCCCCTTGGTCCTGTGTTATTTATAGAGCAGCTGAGACCCCAGCGATTGCTTCAAGGAGGATTCTGCCTTTGTGGGGACTAAGTCAACACTAACTCGGGAGCTCAAGCCTTGACCTTTGGAAGGCAGGGATGGATTCATCCCGCTCCGACCGCAGCCAGCTCCGGGCTGAGCTGCAGCAGTGCCTGATGATAAAGCAGCTTGATTTATAGAGCCTTCTCTGCCAGAGCCGCTCACTCTGCTCTGAGAACAGAGGAGGAAAGAGGAAAAGAGGGGAAAGAGGAAAGAGGAAAGACTGCTGGAAGATGGGCTGAGCTCCCACCAGGAGCTCTGGCACCTCCCTGGGCATTGGCTCCAGGACAGGAGAAACCACACACATGACATCTTGCAGGGTCCCCAGTTCCCACATCAGTGGATCCTACGTGTTCCTGTGCCCTGGGAAAGATCACCTGGAGGCCTGCAAGCTCCTCGTGCTTTGCCCAAACTCTGACCAGGAATATTTCAGGTGAATCCTTCCCAATATTTCCTGAAGCTGTTTGCCTCTCCTGCCACACCACATAGACTAATCTCTGTGTCACTTTGTCCCCAGATCTGTATTTTGGCAGCAAGGAAATATATTCTATATGGGAGCAGTGACATCACCCTCTCCTGCACGGACATGCCTGCATTCTCTATAAATCCATGAGATCCTTTGGGATTTTTAAGGAGCTGTAGTACCCAAACCAATCCCCCTTCATTCCTGAGGTGGGATCCTGCAGCTCCCCTCCCCTCAGGTGGGCACTCTTGGCCAGAGAGCTGAGACACAGGGCTGGCACTCGCTGGGACAGTCCTGCTCCAACATCCCTCACCCAGGGAGGAAATTCCAGGCAGGTACACAGGGCACATCCCGGACTGCAGCGGATGGTCCCCTCCATCCCGAAAGCTGCCTCCGAGGTGTTTTGCAGCACACGTGTTTGGGGGTGACACGTGGGGGCCCCGTCCTTCAGCCACCCCCTCTCCCCAGCTCCTGCAGCTGCCCGAGGGGCTCGCGGTTCCCTTTGATGTGCAGATGAATCCTTCTGGCCAGGAGAAGCCCCGTGGATTTATGAACTTCTTCTCTATGATGTCTTTCCAATCATATCCCCCAGAAGAGCATTTGCTCTCCCCTTCCTCCCCGGCTTCTCCGAGCCAAGCATTCCTTTCTCCTCCTCCATCCCAGGCTTGGGGAAGCGATGCTGCTCCCCCGGAGCAAAATTCCTGCTGCAAACCGGGCCACTTGTCAGCCCCCTCTTCCATATTCCAGCAGGTTCGGTGTCTCCCGACTGCAGCCCCATGGAAGGGAGCTCCGAGCCAGAGATGAAATCCTGCAATTCAATCTACTCCCAGCCCAAATCATGCCAGCTCTGCAATTCCAGAGCAGTTGAAAAGAAAGGGACAAATAACTGTGATGGAAACCACTCACTGGAGACTTGCAGGGGAAATTATACACCCGCGAGGGGAAAAAGGATCATTAAGAGGTGACGGGAGAAAACATTTGCATTGCAAGTCAAAGCAGCTGGAGGCCGGGGGGAAGCTCTGTGGTCACTGCCCTCCCCAGTCCGATCCAATCAACTCCACCACTTGGCAAACCCTCCCAGACAGGCCCTTGAGCTGTTTGACCCAGATTCCGCCGAACACCGGAGTCAAGCTCTGCCCAGGAACAGAAGGGGAGCCTTGCAAAGGTCTCCCGAAGTTCATTCCTGTGTTAAATCCCCACAAAATAATAAAATCGGTGTGTTTGTCTCCTCTTTAGCAGTCACCTCCACCTCGCCAGCTTCCCAGAGCTGCGTGGGGAGATTGCTGTGCTTGGCAAACAAGAGGAGATTAAAGGGAGTTCAGCGGGAACATCTCGATTTAGTCTCGGCTGAGCACGCCCGGGATGCGATGGCACATTAAACCTGGTGGCACATCTAAACCGCCACAAAGCAGAGGGGATGGAGGAGCTGAGAATATAAAGGAGAATTTATTTCTGTGCTAAAGCATCACGTCAGAAATGCCTGTCCCTAAACGCCGCCGGGGAAGGGCGAAGCAGGGTTCTGCACCCCACAGCGGGAGCAGTGGGCAGGGAGGGGAGAGCCAGGAGTGGCTCCAGCAGGGAGAGAGGAACACACTCCCCCAGGGAAGGCAAAACTTCACACTTGCTCCTCCTTTCCCTGCCAGAGCATTAGCACAGCTCCCCAAAACCCCCGAGAGGAGTTTCGAGGAACAGAGTGATGAAAGAGGGGCCGAGACGGGGCCATCTTCCAGGCAGCTGGAGCCAGGACTGCTCGTCAGGAATAACCGGCCTCTCCCGCATGCACACAGGATGCGCTGCAAGCTCGCCCTGACATTTGTGTGTCAGCTTGAGCCAGCTGGGGCTACAGCTCTGCCTTCTACTCCAGACCCAGGCTTTAAATCCAGGGCTGGAAGCTTGCAGAGCTGCCGGGGTCCATCCTCAGCTGGCCATGGCAAGTCGGGAGCCTCAGCAGCTCCACAAAGCTGGGCCAGCCTGGAAAAACCACTTCTCCCTGGTGGGCAAACACCAGGAGAGGGAGGCAGCACTGCACTTCGGTGACATTTGCACCTGGGTGCAATGAGGTGTCACTCAGCCCAGTCAGACCAAACAGCATCTCTGGGGCACCAAAATTACACAGCCAAGGAAATCCGACAAAATCCATCTGCCCTTTTCAATATTTGGAGATAATTAACTCCTCCAGGCTGTGGTATTACAAAAGAAAGCTGTTAGTGAAGCTGTTGAGTCCCAGGTCAGGCTGGATGCAGAACTTTGCCAGCACCAGGGATGCTGAAAGGGCAAGGAGGACATTTCACATTTCCATATATTCCCAGGTCCCTCATAGGAAGATTACAGGGATACATGTGTAATGCAGCAGGTCAGAGGGAAGACAGAGCAAGGGCAGACTTACCAGGAGAGGGAAAACATCTCTGCTCCTCCACTGGTGCCATCTGAGCTGTATCCCAGCCTGCACATCCACCAAAAAACCTGACTGCAGGGCAACTTGGGAAAACCAGGCTCAAAGCACATTTTACCTAAAGGCAAGGAAATCAGCCAGAGCTTCTCCAAATGGCCCAAGTCACTCATCCAAGAGTCTCACACCGGCCCTGGTCCCCACACCTCACCTGCAGCTCTGAGGTGGCCCAAAGCATCCCATCCTTCCCCTCCTCCCCGCCCTAAATACAGGATGGGGCTGGTCCAGCCTCCCACCAGCAAATCCCAGCCGGACCAGTTGAGTTCCCCATTCCTGAGCCAGTGGGGAGCAGTTAACACTTTCTTGTCCATTATCATCCAGAGCTCCATCCTCACACCTGAGGGATGGCAGGGAAGGCAAAGGGCAACTTGGTTCTGCTCTCCAGTCCCACCAGTCACTCCAAAATTAACCTGCAAATCCCCAAGGGAAGTTGTTCCCTGTGAGGTTGGAGAGGCTCTGGCACAGGATGCCCAAAGAAGCTGTGGATGCCCCATTCCTGGAAGTGTCCAAGGCCAGGTTGGACAGGGCTGGGAGCAACCTGGGACAGTGGAAGGTGTCATGGCAGGGGATAGATGATCCTTAAGGTCGCTTCCAACCCAAACCATTCCAGGATCTGCTGCCTGTGCTGCCTGCACGGGTCACTGGGGCAGTAAATATTTGTACAGACCGGACAAGGGGAAAGCAAACAGAGTTCCCTTATTTATGGGCCTTGGCAGCTTCTCAGCCTCAGCTCCGTGGTGTTTCCATCCCCTCTGCTCCCAGCTGGGGCTCTGTGCACCCACAGCTGCTCCATGGGGTGCTGGGGCAGCAGGCAGCCAGGAAGGAAAATGTTGGGACAGGAATGTGAGACCAGAGGCTGGGAGGATCAGAGGGACAGACAGAAGGAAAGTGTGAGAGCTGGGATGTGCAGGAGTAAGTGGAGTGACCGTGCCGGGTGTTTTTGCAGCCATGTTTATTTTACCTGCAGGGAGAAGGGGGGAAGGTGATGGATCCCATTCCCTGCCCATCCAGGGGCCCTTCCTGGGCACTGCATGAAGCCCCCAAAGGGTTAAATACCATCCCTGAGCCCTCCCTTTCAGCAGGGGTGTGTCCAGGCTCTGAGGGGCTTCCAGGGAGCTCAATCCTGAATCCCAAACCCTTCCTGGACAGATGTGCTGTACCTGCCAGGACACACACGTGTCCTATCCCAGACCAAGGTTCACTCCCTGCTGCTGCTGCTCCTGCCTCCCAGGAGAGGAGCCCAGGAGGAAGCCAGGATGTGGGAGTGCTCCCAGGGTCTCTGGGTAGGAGGTCTGTGTCTCCTCCCAGAGCAGGGTCCTGTGCCTGCTCCAGAGACACAAACCATGAGTGTACCTGGAAGCAGCTGAGTGTTCGGAGCGTGCCTCATCTGCTTCCCATCATCCCCCCAGACGGAGGGCAGGAGGCAGAGGGGAAGGAGCTCGGGGATCACTGACCCCTCTTTGTGCTGAGTGTCTGGCTTTAGGAAGGATTCAGCCTTATTACCAACCTCCTGGGCTGCTGCTTTCTTGGATTTCTGTCATGTCAGGGGGAGCTTTCGCTGAGCTGAAAAGGGCAAGGGGATGGATCTCATTCCATAAACTCCTCGGAGATGAGGGGAAAGACATTGGGCCAGGGGTTAAAATCACCCAAACGAGGCTGGGAATGAGCACATGGAGGAATAGGGCAGGAGGGGATATGTGAACAACAGAATCCTGCTGGCTCCTGAGGAGGGGCTTTGGTGGGGGTGGATAATTGCTGTTGTGATGGTGTCTGGCATGAGGATGACTCAAGCCTCATCCCTGAATTTAGTGGGATAATCTGTCCTGGCCTGTCCCATCACTTTCTCTATCTTGTCTGACACGAGCTTTATTTACACTCTGTGACAAACACAGGCTCTGATCACTCCAGCCATACCTGCCAGAGGGCTTTTCCTGCTGAGGGTTGATGGCATCCAGCTGGAGATCTCCAGCTCTGGGATTCCTGTCCCAGGTAATCCTTGGTGTAAGATGCTCCTCTTTCAGGCACTCGTTTCAGCATTTGTGGGAGAGCAGAGCAGACAGGGCCGTGCTGCAGCCAAGAGAGGAAAGCTTCAAGCTGTGCCTGGAGAGGTTCAGGTTGGACATCAGGAGGCATTTCCCCATGGAAAGGGTGGTTAGGCCTTGGAAGGGGCTGCCCAGGAGGTCTGGAGTCCTCATCCCTGGAAGTGTCCAAGGAATGCCTGGACGTGGCACTCAGTGCTCTGGGCTGGTGACAAGGCTGGGATTAGACACAGCATGGATTCAGTCCTGAAGGGCTTTTCCAACCTCACTATCCCGTGATTTCAGGGCTCAGGGTGTTTGTCATGAGGCTGAGGGAGATAACATCCCTGAGATAACAGCAAAGCAGAGCAGGCTGTGAGCAGGTTTGGGGCTGGAAAACATTCCCTCCAAACCGGCAGCCCTGGCTGGCTCTGACTCCTGCTCTGCTCCTCGTGCTGTGATTTATCCCGCAGCAAAGCAAGCCTAAACGCTCTCCATATGGATCTCATACAGGCTGCACCTGCTTCCCACCGTGGATAAGCACATGTGGGATGGAGCAGGAGAGCTGGGGGTGAGTGTGGGAATACAAATCAATCACCCACCAGCCCTGAGCCCTGGAGGGACTGGTGCTCCCTCATCCCTGGCTAGGCCAGCTTCTCCCTGCTGGAGCTGCTGGAGTTGTGAGGCTCCCAGGGAAGGAGCCCTGAGCACACACAGGTCCCCAAAGTGATGCTGGTGAGCCCTGAGGTGCCACCAGGATTCAGCAGCCTTGCAGGGGTGTCCCATGGGAACAGGGGCTGTGCAACAAGGGGAACCTGCCTAGATGGAGCCAGGGGACCCCTGTGCCATCACAGCACTGGGAGAGCCGAGTGCTCCCATATCCAGGGAAGAGGGAAGGAGTTCAGGAGCCGTTCTTCTCTCACAATGTTTACATTTCCTTACATGGAACATGAAATTCCCTAAGGAAATAAACTGTCACCAAGCTCCAGGACCATCTGCCTCAATCCCCAGGGATCCCTGGGATGAGTTTACAAAGCTTTCCTTAAACACAGGACATGAGGCACAGCCCAGGGTCATGGCTGCTGGCCAGAAAGGAGTTTCTGCTCCCACATCCCTTTGTTTTGGGAATGTCACGGTCCTGCATTACCCTCCCTGGCTTGGAAAATTCAGGGCTGTGGGCAGAAGAGCCAAGCAAAACTCCATGGGTGATGCTGGAGGATGCCAGCCCAGAGGTCAGGAGGGACCCTGAGGTCCTGGAGGTCCCCAAGGCCTGGACACCCTCAGGGTGAAGACAGGGATGCTCCTGTTCAGGAGAGAGACAGGCCTATGGGATCTCCCATCACCTGCTCTCACTTTGTCCCTCTCCCAACACTCAAATATTTATGTCCAAAGTCGACATTAAAATTCAAGGGAAGCTAAATAGAAATTAAATTGTGTATTTGGAGAGGAAACAAGTCCTGTAAGGTGAGCGCTGCCAGGCCCGGTGATTGACGGCTGTTTATTTATCTGCTACTGCCAAATCCTGCAACCAAGACAGAGCAGGAAGGGAGCAGGAGCCACTGGAGATGGGCTCTGTGGTTGGAACAGCCCTGGGAACCGTGGCAGTGTCCAAGAGGGGAGCAAACAGCTCTAGGAATCCCCAGAGTGTCTGAGAGCAGAGCTGGGCAGTCCTGCCTGGCTGCAAGGGCTTGACTGTACCACACAAACCTTTGTAATACAAGTGCTTGGCCCCACACAAGGCAAGTCCCAGCTTCTCCCTGTGCCACTTGCTCCTGCCTCCATGGCTCTGGAATCATCCCTGAGCATCTGAGGAGAGGCTGAGAGGGGCAGAGGCCTTGCTGCTGTCTTCTTTTTCCTTTTCCTTTTTACCTTTTTCCTTCCCTTCATTTTCTCCTCTCCTCTCCTCTCCTCTCC